>CM076579.1:1582002245-1582313860 GCA_034641835.2 Pinus albicaulis
TATGTCTGGTCTACCGATCTTTCAACGCTTATCTTTGTTACATAAAGGTCGACATTGGCCACCACATGGTTGGTAGAGTATTTTGCAAGTAGTTTCTACTTTCTACAACAGCTATCCTTCTATTTTGTTAATGCAGGTAACATTTTAAGTTGACAGAATATGAGCCTGGTTTTTGAAATCTGGAAATACTGCTATATTGAAGGCTTCATAAAACTTTATATTTATTAAACTCTCCTTTATGGCACTGATCAGTATTCATTTCAGATAGGTTTGCAATTTGATGGGTCACCTGTTGTAATTACATAAGTACAGCTGCAGAGGAATACATAATAAAAGGATGATATTGAGATGGCTTCCCTGGTAGAACTACTTATCATTATTGCCTCAAATACAACATTCATTTTCAATACAAGCATGAAACACAAGATTGATTTTGACTATCACTGTCCAAAATATAACATCCATTATTTGTTGGCAATATGGTGTAGAGTGTTGTCCTTGATGGCAACCCACTGAATGAAGATGAAAACATGCGACTGTTGACATGTGTTGTCCTTGACGGCAATCCACCTGATGAAGTTATTCTTGACTTGATGGACTTGGTAAATGATGTAAATCTGATGTGATATGATGTTTGTTGACAATATGATGCTAAGTGTTGTCCTTGAAAGACAACCCTCTTGATGAAGATAATGGCAACTTACTTGATGAAGTTGTGCTTGATAGAATATGTTCTTGATGAAGGAAATATGATGTATCTACAGTGTGCACAGAAGGCAATGAAGAAAGGAATTCATAATGTGCTCAAAGTATGATGAAAAGAGTATGTCTCTATGCATACGCGGATCTGTCTAAGGGAAGTCGCGTATGCATGCGGAAAAGAACGTTCCAAGTCGCGTATGGGCAAAAGCGCTCAAAAAGTGCAAAACCAGGGGTAAGCACCATGGTATTGACCCATTGTATTGGGTTATGATTCGTCTAAATGACCCCGTCCAGGAATACCATCGGAAGTAATGTATTTTTGGGCTCATGGTATTGTTCTGGCTCATGGTATTGAAAAAAGGGTAAACCTATATAAGGGGAAGAATTTCATTGTGCAAATCATGAGTGTGGTGCAAGATGTCTGAGCTTGAATGAATACTTCTCTGTGAAGTATATCTGTATGGAAAGGGTAAAGGTTTGATGAGAGATCTGAATCTATGATGCACCTATGAAGAAATGATGAAGCGGGATATCTAGATCTGAAATGTATTTGTATTTGCTAGATCTGTTTATGGAGTGCTTAGATCTGAATTGAGGCGAACATCTGTCTGAAGTGAAAGGGTAAATCTAAACTAAACATCTTATCTGAAGAAGTATGCTTCTCTATAATGATTGAAGATCTATACGCTACTTCGATGCAGAGGAAGTGCGTATATACGTAGCTTATCTGAAGTGAAAGCGCGTATGCACAATGAAAAATGTACTGAGGTATACGCTGGTTGATATGGATGGAAGCGCGTATATACGCGACATCAGCGAAGTGAAAGTGATATCTGCTTCCAGGTTTCTTCAGGCTTGTAGGGTATGAAATATCTGATCTGTTCTGCCGTGTTTCTGCTATCTGATCTGTGTTGATAAGCATCTGTTGGTAATGTATGTTTGTGCTTAAAAGTATGGAAAGGGTCCAGTTTGAAAATATGATGAAATGTGGCCTGCAAGTTGTGTTCTATTCAAGTTGTTGGATCCAGTGTGAAAATTGATGAAACGTGGTCCAAGGTGGTGCTGAGGGTTGTAGCCTTCAGTCAGGGGGTTGTAGCTCCCTTCCAGGTGAGGCTGGTAAACGAGATCGGGGGGTCGTAGCTCCCTTCCAGGAGAGGCTGGTAAACGAGTCGGGGGGTTGGAGCTCCCTTCCAGGAGAGGCTGGTAAACGAGCGCAGGTGGGTGCCTGCGTGCTGGTCAAGTCTGCGCCAGCACATATGTTGTAAGATGTTTTCTCTATAATAAAATATTGAAGGCTGAGCAACTGCAGCGGTGGTTTTATCCCGATTTGGGTTTCCACCTAAAAATCCTGGTGTTCATGTGTGATGCTTTGTGTGATGGTTTATTTTGTTCTTACTGCACACGTTTACTGTTTATTGAACATTAGATGGATGAATGATGGAATGATATAAGTGGAGATTTAATGACATATCTAGATCTCTGTGTATACGCTAGTTTCATAAAGGGTATCCGCGTATATACGCTATTTTACTGAAGGAAAGTAGCGTATGGGTTTTAAGGAATGAAAAAGTAAAAATATTTGAATATGCAGTAAATAATGATTCACCCCCCCCTCTCAGTATTTTTCCCAACAATTGGTATCAAAGCAAGGTCCTTTTGTAGAAGCTTGATCGCTTGAAGGAGATCCGTCACAATGGGAAAGAAGCAAAAGAAGAAGGCCACTGAAAAGGAGATATCTCAGAAAACATGTGCAGCAGAAAATGGTAAAGATAAAACAGGTATCGATAATTGTTCTGATGACTCTCTTTCTTGTGCATGCAATGATGAAGATAGTGAAAGTAAAGTTGTGGATCTAGAAAAAGCTCTACAAAGTTCATATAAGAGGCAAGAAACTATCTAGAAAGAGATGATCTCTCAAATGAAAGATCAAATAGAAATGTTGAATGGATAGGTGGACAAGTATCAAAGGTTTCATACTTATGCATCCAATCGAATTAAAGAACTAGAAGCAGAAATCAACGATCTAAATGCAAATCTCGAAATATCAAGCAAGAAGAATGAAGGACTTGAAGCTGCAATCATCTTTCTACAAGCAGATCTTGATGCATCAAGTAAGAAGATTGAGGAACCTCTACAAACATTTGGAAAAGAAGGCCTTGAAGCAGAAATCATCTCTCTCAAAGAAGATCTGGAAAAATCAAATAAGAAGAATGAAGAGCTGCAACAAACATCTGAAGAAAATGAAAATTGGTTGAAAGAAGAGATTCTAAATCTGAAGGATCAAGTAGAAGATGGAAGAAGGAAAGAAGAAAGCATGACAAAGCAATGTCAAGCCTTGGAGGTTGAGGTAAACATTCTCAAAGGTAAATTAGAATAAAAGGATAAACTATTGAGGTTTCAAGATAGTACTAAGATTCTGGATAATATTCTTAGTAGTCAAAGGTCTCCCTCTATTAAACTTGGTCTTGGTTTTCATGAAACTGTCAAAGGAGAATCTAGTTCACAAGGGAATGCTAATGATTCAAAAGTAGTCAATGCAAAATCTGAAGTGTTGAAAGAAACAAAAGGTCAACCAACAGTCATGAATCCTCAAAGGAAATCATTCAATAATGTTGAATGCTTTAGATGTCATAATCTTGGACATGTTGCAGCCAATTGCAGGAGCAGATTGTTTCAGTCACAAACAAGCAGATTCAACACAAATAGGTACTTTTGTTTCTTCAAGGGATATTGTTTTTCATGTAACAAGTATGGACATAAAGCAGCTGATTGTAAAAGGAGGAAGATTAGAAATACTCATTATGATTCTTATGCTTATCACATGAGATGTTATTCTTGTAACAAGTATGGACATGTAGAAAAGGAATGCAGGTTGAACAGACATGAGAATTTGGATAAATTCCAGCACACAAATAGAAAGTTCAAACAAATCTGGAAAAAGATGGAGGACCGATCAGAAACATAGGGAATTCTGACCCTACTGCAGTCATCCGCTTCTGAAGTTAACTTTTCCTATTGACTGCAGGAATGATATGAGATACATTATGAGATTTAGTAATGTATCGTCACAGGGGGAGCAATGCATGATAACTCTCATGGTTGATTTGATTATTCTGGTTATGTTTACTTCTGACAGCGCATCTGATGTGGAAAGGATAGGTATAGGAGGTACAAGCTTAGGAGGAAATGAAGGAAGATGAAAATTTTCTATGCTTCACTTTCCATATGCGGGTTATATTAACAAAAGACGCGTATACACGCGAGTTTCATCAGACACAGTCGCGTATGCATTGATGATAAGAGAATTTTTATGATAGCTGAAGATCTGGAGCAGAGGTTCAGGGGGAGCATCAGTCTGATTGTTAATAACTATATTATTGACTCTGTATCAACTTAATTTCTCAGTTCTAAATGATGATGATATGATACTTGATGTGTTATGTTGAAGTTTATGGATGAGTCCTGTTTGCTTGTTGATGAAGAATATTCATTGTTGAGATGAAAGTCCTATAATTCGGAGATAAGGGCAGCTCATGCAGAGAGTGTTGCTGATGACTTGCCGATGAACGTGTTCAAGTTAGAATGGAGCACTGGTCCAGGGGGAGCAGCAGGTTGAATACTAATGATTGCATTGTTGGAAATATGACTATTCTTGGCTATTGTGATACTCATGCTTAAATGATGATGACTTGGTATATGGTTCATTATGATGAGATTTTGATCCCTGATGCTCACACATAGAAGAGTTGGAAGTCATTTGATTTAGAGATAAGAATAGTTCATGCATAGTTTGTTACTATGGTTGAGATCTATTTCCTACATATGTTACTTCATGTTAACTCTTGAAGATCTTGATGATATTAGACCACATGGATGATTGCTTGACACTTATTTGAAGATGTTGCTCTGGTATGATAATCTCTCTTGGAAAGATTGTATTGATGCTACAAAGAATCCGAAGGGTTGATTCCTAATGGGCTTATGCTACGATCGTTGGATGACGCTTGAAGAAACAACTACACTGTTATATCTATCTGCAGTCTAGGAAAGCTGTTAAATATCTCAGAAAGAAGCTGAACTCTATCTTTTCCTGATCAAAATATAGAAGATGGGATTGGATACGCGGGTTTCCTGAAACACAGTCGTGTATATATGCGAGTTCCTTCATATAAAACCGTGTATGTCTGATTGCTGACAAATTTTTGCTTGGAGTCAGCTCTCTTCAGCACAGCTGCAGTACTGTTTGGTATCTCTGATACTATTTGGTATCTCTAGTGATGTTCCAGTTCTCATAATTCTTTTTCTAATGATTTGATGAAGATGCCTTGATGATTTGTTGGTGAAAGTGTTCAGGATGCAAAAGTCTTGTTGAGACCCATGATGTAAAATTGTAATATTCAGTCATGTAAGGACTTGTCAAATTGTAAACCCACTTTGTTGGGTAGCTGAGTCAAATGTTGTAAACTCACTTGGTTGAGTAGCTGAGTCAAATGTGTAAACCCACTTGGTTGGGTAGTCGAGTCTCATATGTAAATCCACTTGGATGGATAATTGATGTAAGTATGAGTCTTTGGTGATAGGAAGTTCATAGAGTCATGTACTTCATTGAAAAATATGTTTGAAAATTCAGCATGAACTCAGGGGGAGCTTGGTCACTTCAGTATACATCAGATCTGCAGAACGCTTCTTCTACATGAGGAGAAAAGGGGGAGATTATGTTGGTGTTGATCCGCCCTTTGCCCTTGATGTCAAATGGGGAGAGTGACATGGTGTTTGAATGCAGATAATGGTGTCAAAGAATTGGGAGAGTGACATGGTGTCAATGTACTTATCTATTGTGGTAACCAAACACCATCGTGGTTGCCATCAAGTCCAAAGGGGGAGATTGTTGGAAATATGATGCAGAGTGTTGTCCTTGATGGCAACCCACTAAATGAAGATGAAGACATGCGACTATTGACATGTGTTGTCCTTGATGGCAAACCACCCGATGAAGTTATTCTTGACTTGATGGACTTGGTAAATGATGTAAATCTGATGTGATATGATGTTTGTTGACAATATGATGCTGAGTGTTGTCCTTGAAAGACAACCCACTTGATGAAGATGATGACAACTTACTTGATGAAGTTGTGCTTGAGAGAATATGTTCCTGATGAAGAAAATATGATGTATCTACAGTGTGTACAAAAGGAAATGAAGAAAGGAATTCAGAATGTGCTCAAAATATGATGAAAAGAGTATGTCTCTTTGTATACGCGGATATTCCTAGGTGAAGTCGCGTATGCACGCGGAAAAGAACGTGCCAAGTCGCGTATGGGCTAAAGCGCTCAAAAAGTGCAAAACCAAGGGTAAGCACCATGGTATTGACCCATTGTATTGGGTAATGATCCGCCTAATTGACCCCTTCCAGGTATACCATCTAAGTAATGTAGCATTGGGCTCATGGTATTGAAAAAGGATAAACCTATATAAGGAGAAGAAATTCATTGTGCAAATAATGAGTGTGGGTGCAAGATGTCTGAGCTTGAATGAATACTTCTCTGTGAAGTATATCTGTATGGAAAGGGTAAAGGATTGATGATAGATCTGAATCTATGATGCACCAATGAAGAAATGATGAAGCAGGATATCTAGATCTGAAATGTATCTGTATTTGCTAGATCTGTTTATGGAGTGATTGGATCTGTGATGAGGCGAACATCTGTCTGAAGTAAAGGGTTGAATCTGAACCGAATGTCTGATCTGAAGAAGTATGCTTCTCTATAATGATTGAAGATATATACGCTACTTCGTCGCAGAGGAAGCGCGTATATACGCGGCTTCGCGGAAGAGAAAGCGCGTATGCGCAATGAAATATGCACTGAGATATACGCTGGTTGATGTGGACTGCAGCGCGATACACGAGCACGTAAAGGAAAGTGCGTATGCAAACTAGGGTTTGCTGAAGTCTGTGGTAAGAAATGTCTGATCTGTTCTGTTGGTTTACTGATATCTGTCAGTGAGTTATATTGATCTGTTTCATGGTTGACTGTGCTTAAAAGTATGGAGTGGGTCCAGTCTGAAAATATGATGAAACGTGGCCTGCAAGTTGTGTTCTATTGAATTTGTTGGATCCAGTGTGAAAATTGATGAAACATGGTCCATAGAGGTGCTGAGGGTTGTAGCCTTCTACCGTGGGGTCGTAGGCCTCCTTCCAGGAGAGGCCGGTAAACGAGCTCGGGGGTTGTAGCTCCCTTCCAGGGGAGGCTGGTAAACGAGTCAGGGGGTTGGAGCACCCTTCCAGGAGAGGTTGGTAAACGAGCGCAGGTGGGTGCCTGCGTGCTGGTCAAGTCTACGCCAGCACATATGTTGTAAGATGTTTTCTCTATAATAAAATATTGGCTATCGTAGCAACCGCAACTTGGTTTTCTCCCGATTTGGGTTTCCACCTAAAAATCCCGGTGTTCATGTGTGATGCTTTGTGTGATGGTTTATTCTGTTCTTACTGCACATGTTTATTGTTTATTGAACATTATATGGATGAATGATGGAATGATATAAGTGAAGATTTAATGACATATCTAGATCTCTGTGTATACGCTAGTTTCATAAAGGGTATCCGCGTATATACACTAGTTTACTGAAGGAAAGTAGCGTATGGGTTTTAAGGAATGAAAAAGTAAAAAGATTTGAAATATCGATGAAAATATTGATTCACCCCCCCCCTCTCGATGTTTTCCCCATGATATTTTGCTTATCTTATACACCAAAATATAACATCCGATACAATTCATTCTCGGTATTCGAAAAATAATGGTTTTGGAAGCCCTAAGCATAAAATGTGGTAATCTCCATTAACTTCCACAGAAAGGGAAAATGATATACTTGGAAGAGAACATATTTGGTGGTGTTAGAGATCATAATTTACAAGGTTAATTGTCATATCAGTGCAATGAAAAAATATCCCAGTATGAGAGTTGACTCTATGACCCCTCTAGAGTGGAGGCCAATTATACAACAACATCTACAAATAAAAGGAATGAAACCGAGGATGCGACAAGTAGGCAACTATCACGATTGAGTAAATTCCACTGATGGTGCTAGTAATCATGTAGATCCCAACTAGTACGGAGAAGACACACACCCACTTGACACCCCAATACTCGTGATACCTTGAGAAAATCGCAGTAATCACAAAACTTCCAATCATTCTATCATAAAATTGCATCACACCGAAACAATGTCCTCAAGTATTCCAAGGACACGAAGCTACTTGATGGGTAAATTCCTGGGAACGGTGTAGTGCCAAGCCTTTTGAAAGTCTGCGGAGAAACAATAAGCCTTCGAGGATATGTTTGTCTATCTAGTATCATCTATAAATTATAATATCACGGAGTAAATATGAAATCCAATTCCCAATTGCATCTCTTGAACCAAGCTTTGGCCCTGCCTATCCAATATTTCCCCTCAGAGTCCAAACAATCGGAAATTCAAAGATGAAAATTTTGTTATTCACCTTATCTAGACCTTTTTTGGCGGTGATGCATCCTGTGTTCATATTGCTGATTGTTTTTGACGAGTAGTCATACTTTGTATTCAAGTTAAAGAATAAGAAAGACAGGACATTAAAAAATCAAGATTCTGTTCTTTTTTTAAATTGAAATCTTCTTTTTATTATTGTTTTAAATGTACGGAAGTTGACATCAATAAAATAATAGAACCACAATTGGCAAGCCGCGAACTTGCATTTGACCAAACATCGGACGGGTAGAAAATGTTGAGAAATCTAGGCGATTAGTTAGGATGATTTATCTTTTAATGATATTTACTTGTAGCTTCTTCACGATGCTACGAGTTCCTCTTCAATCTCTGGTGTCCATTATTCTTGTTTGAGCTTACGTGGTAGTCTGTGCTAAAAAATGCATATCTTTACTATCTTCTTGATCCTTTCCAAATTCTCTTTCTCGACGACTATCATATCCTCGTGGCAACTTTAAATTTCTTGTTGCTTTGAAAATAGTTCTCTAACTTCTAGTATTATTAGGGTTAATGAGAAGATTAAGAGTGTCCAAAATCCTCACCAAATATCTCTCTTTCCTCTATCGCTCCTATGTCATTTTATTTTTCCTCTTAGAGGAGAAGGGTCAACAACTTCATAAATTGTTTGATGGGCTTTTACACCAGTAGGTAACTGGGAAGAAAAATTTGTCCTATGGATGGATCAACGATTGAACAAAATTATAGATGTTTTGGATTTTATTATTATTGTTCCCATGCTTCACCTTAGTGGTTTTTACTTACCCCTAGTCTAGTGTGATCTTCACGAGGCCTTTACTTCCCCGATCTATTTTGTCAAACAAAATGATATGCGTCGAAATTGCTCAGGTTACCGATTTTTGTACTTCAGAGTTCACATTCAAATTTAGCTATTTTTGCTCGGTTTTGTTTCCAATATACTTTGATTTGATGAGTTTTAGTTTGGATATAAATTTTATGGGTTTTGGATTTTAGATTGAGTTCACATCCTCAAGATATATGCGATTGAGATTTTTCTTTGTTTGAATTCTCACATTCAAGTTTCGTATTCGAGCGGGAGCAACAATTCTGTGGGACCTCATAGTTGGTGGTGGGATATTTCCTATCGGTTGGGATTTGTGTTAGTGCACGGGGGAAGTTATTCCTTTATAATTGACAAGAACAAAAGTTGTCTTCATCTGATGAGTCAATTTGCAATTCCTTCAAGGCATCGAGCGAAATGTAGATTACGATAATAGACAACTCCTCTTCAAACAAAGAAGAAGGCACAACCTATAGATACATGGTAAAAAAGAACATAGTCCGGAGTTCAAACCTCGCGATGGAATTAGATGTACTTAAACTTTCTTACATTCGGCAATAAGAAATGTTAGTAGTTAAGAATGTGCCATCATGTTGGAGAAGCAAGTTTGTCTCTTTGGAAAGTGGAAATTTTATCTACATGTGCTACTATGTAAAAGTTAATATTGGTAATAATAAAGGTTAAGTTCTGTTTCGAGTAGATCATCCTTTGTGCATTCTGACTTTTCATGTTTGTGATTGATAGGTATATGATATACATGGTAAAGCAAGTATAAATAAATTTATAAATAAATACACCCAAAGGATAGTTAAATTTTTTATTTGTGCTACCCCATACACAAATCTATAGAAATAATATTTTTAGTTCGAAAATTGAATATTGTATTAAATTCCTCATCCATCAAAAATGTTCAACTGAGATAATTCTACATTCGAGGTTACCTATATCTAAATGAAATTAGTCTATGTTCCATCTATGTTCCATTATTTTATAGATCATTACACGTTAAACCAACTTTACTCCTTGGCTGGCATTGCAAGTATATTTTACATGGATCAATCCAAAAAGTATGATTTTATCTATATTTGATAATGCAGTTGAATACATCATACAATACATAGGAGCGTTATGGCTATGAAGTTCAATATGAAATAATCTGTTGATTGCTACTATTACTATTATAAAGATTGCTCTTCCAATGGCATTTATTAGCTATGTGAAGAAAGGCTTTGTGGAATTTTCATTTGCTATATAAGATTATATGAGTTGCGGACAACTAAGTAGAATTTGGTAGGAAGTTGGAGTATGTGTAATTCATAATGATCTTGTCTTCTCTTCATTGATGACTTATCAATGTGTGAGTTTTGACCTAAGCCATTGCATTATCAATGTGTCGAGGCTCAAAACTGAAACCTATATACCAACTACTTCTTATGATCATTCCTAGGAACATGAATCCTAATTTTTGTGAGTTTAAAATTTATCCTGGTTTTTTTCTCCTATTGTGGTCAAATTTGTGGAGGTTATTTCAGAACTATTTAAGGTACATGGATCTAAATTTCTTGTAGACTTTCAACACTAACAAACTTTGGTGCAAATTGTTGGTCAATTCTCACTTGGTTAAGGGTTATAGATGTTAATAAAAATTTTGTGTGTGCATGCATGAAGAGTTAGGTGCCAAATACCTGATATTTGTGTAGCATTAGTGTGATAAATATGGGATAGTGCGAAAGCATAGTTTTGGGGTGGTCTAAGTTGACTCGTACCTAATCAATAAGTCCAAGTTGATTATTGGTTGAACGGTTAATTGTTGGTTCAATGGACGAGGAAGATCTTATGAGGCACAAATACCAAAGGGCAAATGGAGCCCATCATGGGGGTACTCTTTGTAATTCTCCACCACTTTGCTACCCTTCATTCTTTATCAAACTCCTCTCCAACCTCAATATTAGTGCTAGTAGTAGCATGAGCAACAACACTACGCTTGTGAGAACTAGAAGAACGTGTTTTCCCGACTACACGAGAACTACTTCCCTCCACGAGTCACCATGTGCCATGCTTGGTCTCGGTGGTTCTCTTCACTTCTACTCCTGGTTCAACTACTATCATCTTCATTGGAACCAACACCCCAAGCTCCACTGAACAACGATTCACCATTTTGGTAGTGATTAGCCATTTGTCTTTTGGAGGATTCGAGTACATTGGTCTGGCTTAACATAGGGTGCCTTTCACCTGCCAGTGCATGGACAAATGCGATTTAGCGTTCCATTTAAATAATCACTTTGGAAGTTTAAGATATTCCAATAATAAACATATCCACTAGAAAATACAATCCAAAAGTTTATTAGTGGTACCTATTGGAAAAATCGATGAGGAGTACACAACATTAACTTGACTCCTATCCTTTATAGCACGTGAGGCAAAGAGTTCTTGCTAACAAAGTTGAGCAACAAAAACTTCCATCCCACGAGCTACAAATAGCCTCTTAGATGAATTACTGCGCATCAAAGGCACTTATGCAAATCCCTGCAAGTTTAGGTAAATACGCATATTAAATTGCAAAAATAGGGGTCCCTTTGTTGGACTGGTGGCAGGATCGGCCCACAACAAAGGATTACTAGACACACAACAACGAGAGAGGCTGCACGAAGAGGAGGAGAGAGAAAGGTGAACCAAGCAAGCATATTCACTAGGGAGGGGCCTGTGGATGCCATTAGCATAAAGACCGATACCTCATGAATGGAATTTTTGGAAATGCTTCTAAGACTATAACATCTGAGATCTCTTCCTGAACGTAAGATCACTCGGTTAACTAACGATGTAATGAGTAAAAATAATAGAAGCTGTGAACTCATATACATTTAATAACCATAAAGTCATATCGGTAAAACCCAAATTCGGAGGATTTTTCATGAAAATAATTGCATTCCAATAAAGGATTACTACCCATGTGTGATTTTTTCCATTTAAAGGGCTTTTAATGCATCGAATTACGAAGGTATTTCCATTGAATCCATCAAGGCTTCAAATGAAGAAGCAATATAACTTAAAAAATAATAATCTAAGTAAAAGTAGCCAGAGGTAGAAAAGTAGCACAAACGTAATGTAAAAAATAATCTACACAACGGGCAATTCATATAAAATGGCTTTGTTAAATTTAACCTCCATATCGGTGAATCATCATGAACACGATAAGAAACATCAAAGAAAGTAGTATGATTCTTTTCGAGAATGGCATCGGCTATTTTCTACCAGCACATGGGAGTTGGATCAATTCCAGTGGGATTGTGAAGCACAACCATATGAAGCAACGAGAAAAGAACCACTTGGTGTAGCTTTGCAACAAGTCAAGAAATTAGCATTCTGCCATCAAAAAATTAACGGTGTATTTACCTAACATCTAATTAAGCGAGCGGGTAAAAATAATTGTCCTTATGTCATCCCAATCATCCCTTCAAAGTCTAGTCCTACGAGTTTTAGGATCATAGTAACGGTATTAAAACCAAGGAACCCTGACATCATTGAAAATGTTCTTGTGATTTCTGGTAAAATCAATCTAGAATAAAAATCTTACAAATGATGGAATATTATTTTGCATCAAATTACGTTACAAGTTTGTAAGATTTTTTTGGAAGGATTTGTTATTCTTCATTGTGGTATTTTACGTCGTGGCTTAAGCTTCTTTATTCATTCTTGGTCACGGCTCCTATATCATAGTGGTGACAAGGTTCGAGGTAAAATCTGCCTAATGCCATTGGTTAAACTCTCGAAAGATACCTCATCGTCCGTCTGTCTCCTCTCCCACACACATCACTATGGGCCACTATCCTTGTCATCATATATGTTATTTTTTATATGGCCTAGCGAGGGTCCCGACGGCCTTCTATAGGCTCAAGGCGAGATGGAAGACACCGCGGATAGGTTCAATGGCAGAGGAATACAGACACGAAGTTATAGGAAGAGAGCATAGTTTCATGAGGAGCCAGGCCATGGAGACAACAACTCAAGTTTGTTGGAGTTGAGAAGCGAGAAGAATTCTCTACCTTCGCAATCATTTCTCACCAAACTTGTTATCTAGGGTAGATGCTGAGAAGCTTGGGCTTGAAATCTTTGGTTGTGAGAGTAGTGGGGGTATTTGTAGATTCCTTTGAGAGAATGAAATTCATCCTCCTCCTATGGTTCGTACGGAGACCCTACTTGCAAAGTTTCTCTTGGACTCTAGTTCCATGAACTTTGATCTGGTTATGAAAGACACGATGTAGGAGATATCAATCGTCCATACTGTTGCGGTAACCATGCGCGATGAGAACACGAAGTGGAGACATGGGTGGGCTGAAATGAGAGGGAATTTTCCGGTTTCTTATCAATCTTAATTGTCATAATGTTTTGTCCCAGGTAGCAATATTTCTATTCCGGTTCGTAAGAAATGAGTATACCTATCAAGACTCATCATATAGACTAGGATAGGGTCCAATCAAAAATATTTGGATGTTCATGATGTTTTTCATCCTTACTTACATTGTAGCCTTCCTATCTGTTACATGATAGGTTGCTAAGATTTGGCGACAGAAAACTTCTCCTAATTTAAAATCAAACGACGCATGGAAAAAAAAAAAAATTAAGATGTAGTAATTAACTAATTTCACAATAATGTGTGGTGCCATCTAGTTGAAAGTTGATAGCCTATAAGAGATGTAGATATTTAAACTAGGATTTAAGCGGGGAAAAATTTTATTGAGCCATAAATCATTGAGGAGCAATTTGATACTTAATGTACAAATAGACTCACATAAACACTAGATAACAATAGTTCTTACTATGCACCAATAGTAGCCATCTAGAGAAATCGAATGTCAACCATAATCTATAATGCTATTATATAGATATCACTTTCTACCCATTTTTCCCTTTTTATTTGTAAAGGAGGACGAAATTCCGGCTTTAAAAACTCTTAACTTATGTGACAAGCAAGTACATGTGTCCAGTACCAAACCTTTGGCACCATTTGTTATTGTTATGCAATTGTAAACAAATTTTGATGCTAAATCACGGTTGAACATAGATTATTTGATGTTGTGATATGCAACAGAGTGTTTTTCAATGAATAAACTATATAGAACTATATCCGGTGAGATGACCCACATGCGCACGACCCGGATAAGTATATTGTTATTTGATCGTCAATGACAATCGAATAAAGATAATTCATGGCGAGAAATGATAAAGAATTGGCACGGATAGGCCAGTCAAATCTCGTAGTAGTCTATTATAATAGCTTAGTGAATACCAAATTTTTTATTTTTTAAACCATGAAGCAACGGCAACAACTTTCAAAAGGGTCGACAACAACTCGGGGAGTAAACATTACGGAAAAGGGCACTTTATTTGAAGGTCGAAAGAAAAACCTCACAGTCGAAGGTTTCTATGGAGAAAAGGAGGTGGCTGTTGCATTAAAATTAACATTCATATCTCTATGTTAAAATTCCAGTTTCTATAAATACCAACATGGAATCTATAAAAGTATGTCTGAGGAACTTAAGAAAAACATTACAAATTTGATATTTGTTTTACATGTGAAAAGAAAAAACTTTAATTAAAGGCAATCTGATCTCTATTTGTCATATTTATAATATGGTTAGTCCCAACGACAACATTACCCTTAACGAAAAGCATATAAAAAAACGACATAATATTTGGGCAATAATTTTACAAAAACTATGCAATTCTATGCAACTCGGAGGAAAGGCGAGAGCTATTTACGGTTCCCCTCGAACTACTCAATCGTCTTGCTCTTTGATCATGCTCCTTATCCAATCCTCATTGAAGCTACCTCTTTCTCCATGGCAGCTACTTCTCTGCACATTTTCTTTGCCTCCACCTCCATTGCTTTTGTCAAAGTATCCACTTTATTCGCTAGCATCTAAATGAACAATTTAAGTAAGTTATTTCAAGTGTAAATGCGAGTCTTCATCTATTCTTCACATCAGTGCCAAAGGAATGGTCGAAAGTGATAAACAGTGTGACCTATTGATTGAAAGTGAATGTACCTCAATTGCATCATCCTTGTCTTTAAGACTTTGATCCTTTTCATTGGCGACTTTTCTCAAGGCTATAATATCCTTTTGTAGCATGTCATACAACACACCGAAACAAAATCTTCGGGCCCAACCACCTTGTAAATTCGAGGGTGGTTTGCTATACGAATTCTCTTTCCAAACATCATGTTGATTCGGCATTTTTGGATATCCCATTACTTTTGTTAGTTGTACGGTTCTCCTTTGAGTCATTTGTAAATGTCTTGTTGCGTTTTATTGATCTCCCGCCACGCCAAATGATCTTCCACCATCAAATGACCTAGATTTTCCTTTTGCACTCTTTAAAATTATGCGGCATTCTTGGATAGTGAAGACCTCATTTGACAAAGTGAAAGTGATCTCCTTGGACCAAAACCATTTGACATGACTCTTGATACAATCTCTACACCACCAAGTGATTGGAAGTGAGAAGGACCATTGCTAATGCTTCTTCCATCGAGAGGAGGATCATAAAATAACACCATTTGGTGATCTCTTGACCACTTCTTCAACTACTTTCAACCGTAGTTGAAACTTCTCCCTGCAAGCACGGGCTTGTTTAGCAACTGTGACCAAAGATATAGATTGGAAACCAAGTAAAGGTATAAAAAATAAACAATGAATAGAATCTATTTTCCCTGTTTAAGTCTTTGCTTCAGTTTTGTGACCTAAGCTATTGTAATGGCTTCATTATCCAATTTCTTAGCATTTCACCACACGGACAGAAAGCCTAGTAAGAATATTGCAATTTTCCTTTTAGTTCTTTGTCTCCATTTAGTATATACATATAAGAGTAGGAAATCAACCATTTAACTTTCAAATTTCAATCATGATGTTCCATTACTAATCAATAAACATGAATATAGAGAATAGTGTCATGGAGATAGGATTTTCCTCCCTAGATAAGGTTGACAAACATCTGCTTTTGCTGCGATATCCTGAGGACTCATATCCTTCCTATAAATATTCATCTTGGTTGAGAATGTAAACAAAGAATCCTGTATTTTATAATCGAGAGAGCCCGGAAAGTAACTGGCTCTTTGCTCAAGTAGGTGAGGTCCTAATGCTAGAGCTCTACTAAATTATTGTAAAAACACTAAACTTTTAAGTAAAATATTTACTTTATTTTGATAACAAGAAAAACGGAGTTGAGGCTAAGCATCCTTTTTTCATTGTGATATAAGTCATCTAATAAACGGTGGTCTTTGCTACAATGTACAATGTAAACATGAACACAACCATTTAGCCTCGAGTTTATAAACCATTAATGTGAAAATTTCCAAGATTACATACACGTATAAAGGAAAAATTGCAATCTTTTATGTGTACTCTTACGAGGAATTATTTTCTCGTATAAACCACTAAGTATAAAGGATGTTGTTTTATGAAAGCCATATCGGAGACTTCTCCAACTTATTTGGAAACTTGACAAAAGTGGTTTCATTATCCATTTCATTCTAAACTTGAAATTTTGAATCCTAGGGAAGGTCATCAACAAATGGTCGATACTTGTCTCATTCTTGCTTCATGAATTGGTGTAAAGTTATGAAGTGAACCAATTTGTCTTGTCCCATGCCTAAATAAATTCGCTTCTTAACATCTTTAGGTATTTTACATTTCAACACTATTTCAAAATAGCATTCATCATTCCATAACATACATATACCTCTAGTATATAAGAAATACAAAAATATCTGCAATAGGGTAGACACATTGGAAGAAACTATATGATAAACACCTCTACAAACAAGTTGCTAAAGACATTGAAGAAAACGAGACAAATATATTGCGAGAATTAAGTAGATACTTGTTAGAGATGCATAAAATCTACAAAGCTATCTTGAGCCTACGCATTAGATTGCCTTGCTACCAGCGTAGGATACTAGTTCGGTTACCGGGTAGCAGCCTGGCATCATGCCCCTTTATGCAATTGCTACGCAGAATTTTTCATCTAAATCTTGGCCCAAACCATTTCAATATGTATGAACCTGTTGGTATTGACAAATACTAAATTGGAAAACATTTAGTAATAGTCATTCTCTCTTTCATTCTATCTAAAATGACAAAAAGGTCCAATGGCCCGTGAGAGTTATCCACAACTCATCTACAAATTGAATCTGGAACTTGAATTTACATTTCTCATTTCAAGTCCTTGTAAGAATACATAAAAGATTGAAATTTTCCTTTTAGTTCTTTGTCTCCATTTAAATTCTGTACATATAAGGACTAAATCCTTGTTTAACTTTCAAATTTAAATCATGATGTTCCATTACTAATCAATAAACATGAATATAGAGAATATTCATCATGGAAGTAGGATTTTCCCTCCCTAGATAAGGTTGACAAGCATCTCCACTTTGGCTGCGATATCACCACAGAATCTATATCATTCCTATAAATATTCGTCGTGAGAATGTAAAAAAGAATCATAGCCATTTTCATAATCGGAAGAGCCCGAGTAACTAGCTCTTTGCTCAAGTAGGTGAGGTCCTAATGCTAGAGCTCTTACTTAAATTATTGTAAAACAATTTGAACTTTGAAGTAAAATATTTACTTTAGTTTGACCAACAAGAAAACATGTTGAGCTAAGCATCCTTTTCATTTGGAAATATAAGTCATCTATAAACGATGAAATCTCTGCTACAATGTGCCATGCCAAAACGGACTTTGTGACTAGCTTCAGTTTATAAACCATTAATGAGAAAATTTGAATAACGGACACAAATGTATAAAGGATGTTGTTTCTTGTTATATCAAAGACTTCTCAACTTATTTGGCAACTTGATGAAAGTGGTTACCTCGTATCATTTCAACTAAACTTGTTTAATTTTTGAATCCCTCGAAGAGTCCATCAACAAATGGATTTAGTACTTGTTAATTCCCCATTTTCTTCATGAATTGGTGTAAAGTTATGAAGTGAGCCAATTTGTCTGTCCACATGCCTAAATAAATTTGATTCTTAACATCTTTCAGTATTTTACATTTCAACACTATTTCAAAATAACATTTATGTTATTCCATGTATACATATGCCTCTAGTATATATGAATTAAAAAATATCTACCAATAGGTAGACACATTGGAATGACTATATAATCAAACACTTTGCAAGCAAGTTCTTTTAGAACATTGAAAGAGAAGCAGAGACAAATATATTGCGAAATTAAGTGGATACTTATTAGAGATGCATAAAAACTAAAAAGCTATCTTGTGCTGACTAAAAATTAGATTGCCATACTCTAGACAGCATGGGATACTAGTTGAGATTACGGTGTAGCTATGGCATCATGCCCCTTTATGCAATTGCTGTGCATATTTTCATCTCAATCTTGGCCCAAACCATTTCAATGTCATATGAATCTGTTGTAATTGACAAAGATTAATTTGGAAAACATTTAGTAATAGTCATTCTCTCTTTCATTCTATCTAAAATGACAAATAGTCCCGATAGCCATAAGTTATACAACTCATCTACAAATTTAAATTACATACTTCAATTTACGAGTTCTCATTTCAGTCCTTATAAGAGTACACATAAAGATTGCAATTTTCCTTTTAGTTCTTTGTCTCCATTTAAATTCTATACATATAAGGACTGAAATCCTTCATTTAACTTTCCAAATTTCAATCATGATGTTGCGTTACTAATCAATAAACATGAATATAGAGAATAGTGCATCATGGAGATAGGATTTTCCCTCCCTAGATAAGGTTGACAAGCATCTCACTTTGGCTGCGATATCCACCACCAAGTCTATATCCTTCTATAAATATTCATCTTGTCCGAGAATGTAAACAAGAATCCATAGTCATTTTCATAATCGAGAGAGCCAGAGAAAGTAACTATTATGTAACTCGACTCCCCTTGATACCTTAAATTTCTCAAAACTTACCTGCGCGAACCCATACCTTCCACGGATCTTGTAGTTCCGGATAAAAAGGGAAAATGGACACTTTTACTGACATTCATTTGTCTCGAAGCTCTATGCATTTCTTCATTCTCATCTTCATTCATCACTTGCAAAAAACCACATTGTAAGTCATTCTCTTGGTCGACCTCACTACAATTGGGTAAAATTTGACATAAGGCCCATAATTCATGAGTCTAACATCTAGAACAACCAACATGGTCCCTCTGTATCATTATTTGAGCAATGCTTCCACATCTTGCCTATTATGGAGCTAATGAATAGGAGCATCCATTGTTACCATAGTGAGACATGCCCTCAAACTGGTTTGGGCCAATGATGACTTCTTCATGAATCTTCACCATGTTCTTGTAAAAGCTAAAGAGGGACATGTGTTATGTTGTTTTTTTTCCTTCTTCTTTCTTGCCTGAGGAGCTGGAGTTAATTAACAGGACTCATCTCCAATTAGTAAGATGAATCTCACTTAGGAAAATCTGTTTGAGTCCAACCATGAATAGGCATATTCTTTTGTTGTAATAGTTGTGACTTGCGCATATTACACTAATTTCAGCTTGTTCTCTTGCAAGCCTAAGGGCTTCATCAAATTCATATCTTTTGTATGAACTTCAACACCCTATCTGTCATTATAATTGTTCAATCTCTTTCAATCAATTGAAGGCACCGCTCAAACGGCTACGAAAATGAACTCCTAATTGAATTTAAAATTTTCCACGATGAGACAATCTATGGTTGAATCGTCAATAAATCTAACTCGGCTCCTTGATACACCTTAAATTTCTCCAATAAGCTCACCTGTAGGAACCACATACCTTCCACGGATCTTGTGATCTGGATACGAGAGAAAATGGGCACTTTTTTGACATTCATCTGTCTCGAGAACTTCACCATTCTTCATTCTCATCTCCATTCATCCTTGCAAAAAACCACATTGTAAGTCATTATCTTGGTCGGCTAAAATTAGGTGAAATTTGACACAAGGCCCACAATTATTCGGTCTAACATCTAGAACAACCAACTTGTGGTCTCTTTGTATGTCCTTTGAGCAATGGTGCCCATCTTGCCTATTATGGAAGTGATGAATAGGATCATCATTGTCACCATAGTAGAGGACATCACCCCCTCCAAGCAGTTTGAGCCAATGACTTCTTCTTCATGAATCTTCACCATGTTCTTGTAAAAGCTAAAGGGGGGACATATGTTATATTTGTTTTCCTTTTTATTTCTTACGGAGGCTCGTTTGTCTGCTCGGACTCATCTCCAATTACAGAATGAATCTCACCTGCAGGGAAATCCTACGAGGTCGGCCATGAATAGGTATATTCTTTTGTTGTAATAGTTAACAGACTTGCTACATATTCTGCAACACCCAAGCTTGTTCGCAAGCACGAGGGCTTCCATCAAATTCATGTACGCTAGACCTTGATCTACGCTATCATCAATTATGTTAATTTCAATCTCAATGAAATTAGGCACCGCTCAGTAGCTACGAAAAATGGGCTCCTAATTGAATTTAAAATTTGTCCACTATGAGGCAATCTATGGTTGAATCATCGATAACTGCGACTTTGACTCACTTGATACCTTATAATTTCTACAATAGAGTCACCTTTGCCCCGGAACCACATACCTTCCACGGATCTTGTAGTCTCGAGATAAAAAGGAAAGAGCGGGCACTTTTGTGACATTCAATATCTCGGAAGAAGATCCATGCATTCTTCATTCTCATCTCCATTCATCCTTGCAAAAAACCACATTGTAAGTCATTCTCTTGGACAGTAAAAGATAGTGATTGTACCATATTCAACCCTCTCCATGGCAGGTGACCATACGGCCCTCTACGACGGTGTCTTGGCTAATGCGTACCATAGCGCGAAGGAAATATTGCATAATTAGAACAAGAATACCACAAATGACTGAGCTTGGAATATTGCTTTGAACTACACAATCTTTGAGAAACCCCAAATTTTATACATATACCCCTTGAAAAATGATGAATACCCCACCATGATGTATTTAGCTTATCTGTAAAAATATATACTTAGCACAAAGCCATTTTAGCCACCTTAGGTATGCCAAAGATTTAGACAAAGGTTACATATGTATACTTTCTCGGTATTTGATGCATACGAAAGAAGCTGTACATGTTATTTAATCCGCGACTAATCTTATCCTCACACATGATAATTTTACCACCAACTTCACTAAGATGAATCTATGTAGATGGAAATCTAATTTAAAGGGTCATGTATTTTTTTGGTTAATATTATTTTTTGGTTAAAATGGGTATAGTCAGAATTTTAGGAAAACGAGATTTCATTTCACTAACATGTGTGGTAGATCTATTTGATTATTTTAATGTGAATTTCAACAACAAAGCTAGTCGAACTTTGAGAGGGCATCCAAACCAAACCCCCGATTGTGGGTGAAGGCCCCTCGGTCTTGAGGAGGATCATTGTGATCGACGAAGCTTGCGGCGATTGCCCCACGGGACAACTTTATATCCCCTTTGGATTTCCAATCTTTGTGTTCTTTGATGGATTGATCACATGGCTTCCGGATGGTGATGAAATCGGCTTAATTTAGGCATCCTTCTGCTTTTGCTATGTGTCTCTACTAACTTTCCAAAAAAAATTTCTTGGGTTGTCACTTCTTGCATTTGCTTGGCTATCTTGACACAGACAAAGGAATTGTCATGCTACATCAACATCCATGTCTAGGTAGAAAGTAATATAATGGTCATGGATGACACCAATTGTATTTTGAGCAAGCAAAGTCCCAAGAATCTCATCCTCGGATCTAATGCGGTTGACATTCTCATCTTTTGTACCTTTGATCATCAAGATCCCTTACTCAACACCGTATGCCAAATAAAATGGTCGAAAGCTTAGCCCTTCTAATGCGCTTGAGTAAAAATAACTTAAACAAGTTTCTTTCTCAAGGAAAGATTTCAGAGTTTCCTACCTTAATTCGGATAAGGCTATCGATTTGAAATTCCCAATCAAAATATAATCATAGTTTGCAACAGATGCTGCCATGTGGACTACTAAGGTAACCTTTGGTACGACTTCTCGAATGCAGCCATGCAATAGATTTCTAGGTGTTAAATGTATGCCGGTGCAAATAGAAGCAAGAAACTTTTTCAAGGTTTATACATATGCCAAGGAAACAATATGCCGGTGCAAACAAGAGCCTCATCTTTTTCTACATTTATACAAGTGCCAAGAAAACATCTAAATGCCAAGGAGATTGTCAATAGGAAGTGTAAGCGACCTAATCATTACCCACGAGGAAACAATATACCGGTGCAAGAAAAAGCAACAATTTTTTTCAACGTTTATACAAGTGCCAAGCACACATCTAAATACGAGGAGCGTCGCAGGTACCAAGCATCGACCTAATTTTACCCATCCTAACTTCGTTTATGGATATTGGAAGGAGATATATGGACAACCAAGAAAGCATGATATGTATTCATATTAAGTCTAGTCTTTATAAGAACATTTATTACCACCATAAGTTATAGTGCGGCCATGGAGATTTGATACTTCTGGAAACGATTCCTAGTCATGTGGATCAACAAAAGTTAGAAGACACATTTCTGACACATTTATGGAGAAAAGATGCTTATACCAAACAAGACTATAACTCTAAAAAGAAGTCAACGGGGCTCAAAATTATAAAGCCGTGGAATAAGAGCAAGAGGAATGCTAGAGACGACTCCTCTATGAGTTCTAAGTCACAATAATTACCCAAGATGAATCCAAAAGCGACTCCACCCTAGTCACAATATGCAGCAGGGAAGGAATGCAAAAGCGACTCCACCCTATGAGGTCCTAAGTCACATGGTTTAGGGTTCCGCAATGATTAGGTTTACGTAAAATTTGAATGTTTTTATGAAGTTTTAGATGAGTTTTCATTATGTTTCTCATACATTTTATCTATATTTACTTTAGCGAAATATAACATATAGCAATTGCACCTAATGTTATAAACGAAATGTCGTAAGGAAGATGTTAGAAAGATCCCAAATCTATACCTTTGTGGCTTTTTAAGCTTCGTTGTGGGAAGCGGTGGGGCACAAAGACCACAAAACTAAAACTATTAGAAGATGTATTAAAAACGAGGAGTTATTTGGAGCAAGGATCATGTAACTAAAACTATTAAAACTATTAAGAAAGATGTCGATACCAGCATTGTGGTCGATTAACACTTGTTGTTCATTCCTTGAGTATTGTCATTCTGGTAGCTTTCTTATTGCACTTGTTATTCCAACTAACATGACAAGGGCAGAGTAAATCCAGTATAGAAACTATATGTCAAGATGGAAAAGATTCATCATCATCACTCCAATCCAAAACCTATACCTTTGTGGCTTTCCAAGCTTCGTTGTGGGACAGTGTGGCACAAATACCCTAAAAATAAAACTATTAAAACTATTAAGAAGATGTATTAAAAACAGAGTTGCCGGAGCAAGGATGCTTTGGTGTCAGTTAATAAGTTTGACTGAGTGTTAGAACATTTCTTTTGCAACCATGTGAATCCACTATTGATGTGAGGTTGCTTTGTCAAGTTGATGGAAGGTATGAGTCTTAATGTCAAGATGGAAAGAGTCATCATCATCACTCCAATCCAAAATCTATACCTCTGTAGTGCAGTCATGAATTTGTGGGATAGTGAGGCACAAAGACCCTAAAACTAAAACTAGCCAAAACGTAAATGTATTAAAAACAAAGTTATTTAGACAAGGATCATGTAGCTAAACTATTAAAACTATTAAGAAGATGTATGACGTGCGTAAATTGGTGAATTGTTAGTCCAACCTTGATTATTGCACCTTTTTTATTCAACCAATATGACAAGGGCGAGTAAGGTTGTATTTTAGATAATTCGGCTTTGCCCTTTATTGTTGAAAGATCTTCTTTGATGTAAATTCGACTAATTGCTTGATACAAAAAAACCTATGCACCAAGTGGTTGTGCATACAAGCTCTTCAAAAATTGTCACCCTAGTCGATAGTATTGTCATTCCACTTGCTTGCTTAATGCACTTTTTATTCCATTCACTTGTTAATGCACTTGTTATTGCACTCCATTATTCCATGTTCGGACCTTATTACAAACTCAAAGCGTTTGTCCACTACTTCGTTCCCATTTGATGTAACTCATGAAAGTTTTCAGTTCTAGAATATTGAATAGGATAAAGGCTTCATGGTTTTAGGAGGGGTTACTTATGGAGAAAGAGAATACGACTGCATAATGTTACGATTTAATAAAATTAATTAACCAAATTAAAAAAAAAAAAAACAAAAACAAAACAAAAAAAAAAACAAAACTACGAGCACTTTTCATAGTTTGGAAGGTGGTGCTTTGAAAGGGAACCTTGCTATATCTTTGTGATAGGATCGGGAAATATTCTAGTGTCCACATTTATGTAGCCTTCAAAACAACCCTATTTCACAAGGTTCAATAGGGAAATATCCCCACGACATACCCTTGGAAATGAGGACATCAAGGGACATCTCCCATCTACAAGACATAACAGGCAATCCCCATAAATGCTAATATGAGATATATTTGAATTATATTTCACACACAAATTCATGACTATGATGTAATGATAAATACTGACAAAATTTGCAATACAGATAAAATTCCATAAATACACACCAGTACGATCGGCTCGGGATGAAAACCATAAATCTCTGTCCACCATCATAATGGTAAAATATAACACTATGGATGGAAACCATAAATCTCACCCCCACCATCACAATGGTAAAGACTAACACCTATGGATGAAAACCATAAATCTCACCCCCACCATCATATTAGTGGCCCAACACTCTTTGAATAAGCATACCCAACAAAATTTAAACTTCATGGAGGATGTGCACTAGTGTAAGTGTGAATGGGTTTTGTATTTGTAATACGAGGTAACCTGGTTTATTTCCCTATTGCATGTTACCTTCACAATGTATGTTACGGATGGTTGATAATTATGGTTTTTCAAAAGTAGGGTTGATTACTTTATATGTACATATTTCATAGTTGTGAGTTATAGGTTATGGTTGTCACTCACTCCAAGAAAACCCGGAGCTTGCAATTCCAATCCATTAAATAAACTGAAAATGAAAGATACCATATATTCGCTGGTGGTGAGTTATGAGTTATGGTTGTCACTCACGAAGTTATAGTTATGGTTTCGGTCACTCACAAAAAACCGAGCTTGCAATTCAATCCATTAAAACCGGGCCGTAATTCCAATCCATTAAATAAGCTATGAGAAGAATGATACCATATATATTCACATGGTGGTGAGTTATGATTTAATGAGTTATGGTTGTCACTCATAGGGAGACGGAGCTTGCAATTTCAATTAAACAAGCTGAATAAGGCAGGAAGAAGAAAAATCTACATGATAAATGATAATCCACATACATTATAATTCCACGGGTAATAATCCACATTGATTCACAATTATCGGAAGGAGACTCTATCTATACGAACATCAATCGAGTTAACAAAAAAGCTAAAGGAAAAAAATATCTACATCGATAATTGATAATCGATTGATTTCACCCAGGCTTAATGAGGGAATCTCTATTCATCTTAACGAGAAATCTAAACGGTAATGACCTTTCCACCCTGACGACCATCAGCAATCTCACGCACAAGGTCACTCTCTATTCACCTCACTAAGATAGATTCAGATGCAAGCTGCGAGTTCATGAGCAATAACCTTTGATCATGCCATCCCACACCAACGTTACTATTAAGGGATTTGAAGGGTTGCATACCCGATCATGTGAAGGTTGAGAAAGGGTATGCACGGACAGCAGGCACTGTGTTCCCGAGTGCCCTACCCGAGGCATAGGGAAGGGTATGCCCTCTTTGTTACACCATTTTTTGGTCATCTAACCTTTCATCATTAGATGGACCCAAGTACACCACGTAAGACCCGATTTTACCCACAAGTAAAGCTGCTTTAACTATGTTAATTAGGAAACCCCAAAAGGAATAATTAATTAAACCATAATTTAATTATTATTCCCAGTCATATTTAACCAAAAACAAAGAAATTAATCGGATAAACCCATAGTTATCTTATTATTTTCTAGGAATAATTATTTAAATAATATTCCTTGTTAAATATGACCAAATCAGCCACCATTAATTAAATAAATCATTATTTATTTGATTATATCTAGCCACTTCCTTAAAAGATAAATAAATCATTTATTTATTTATTCTTACTAATCAAGGGATTTGACCCAAGTCAAACACCCTTTCCCTCCAACAGATAATAATAAAATATTCCATAGAGGGTGGATCTAGATTTGATTAACATTATTTTAATCATGCACCAAGATCTAGAATGACCCAATATTTTGTTATAAATAGGAGAGTTTTCCCATCATTCTTCACCTTTTGTTGCTATTAGATCACTGCGGATCTGTCACACTTGGTCTCATTTCTACCATTTTGCTCCCATTGAGCTCTATCTTCTACATTGGGTTTTCTACATCTACAAGAGGAAAGCTTGGATACGAGAAGTCTTTGAGGACTACAAAGAACCCATCCCATTGAGGAGATACGGATACACCTTCTTGTTTCCTCCCCGAATTATACTGTAATATAAAAAAATTCATTCAAAAAAATCGTGTTCTTGTCTTGTACGGTTGGATGCATGGAGAAAACTCTTTACTTTTAACAGCAATGTCTTTCCATTTATAAAGATCTGTTTGTTGCGGCATTTAACTACTAATTGCAAATACGAAGATGTTTTGCGACCTCTATCGTTGTTAGGGCTATTAGTTATGCGTAGCTAAAGTGGTTCTTTTCGTACACTTCGACAAAGAATTCATACTAACAAATGGCGACTCCACACGGGTTTTAAATTACGACACATTTGTCGTTTCATATTCTGCATATCCGGCTAACCGAGCCCTGGCGGAGCTTCTTTTCAGGCGCTTATTTTTCCTCTTTTTATGTCATTTTCTCACATAAAACCCTAAAAACAAAATTTCTAACTTCGTATTTCGGCCCTATTGCGCGGTCGCTTGTTATGGCGGGGCAACAACTTTTAAAGAAAATCTGCCCTTGGGGACAGCCGGGAACGGGGGTCGCACTTTTTTGGCCCCAAACTGCGACACGGACCTCCCGAGTCGCACTTACTTGTTAGTTTTACGACCTCAACTCGAATCGGTGGGGCTCTGGCTTTGACTTTCCGGCATTTTTCTGCAATTTTTAAGGTTACTGTTGCGGCATACGCGAGAGGTCTTCGACCTCTGTCTCGGCCCGCCTTGACCAAGATGCGATGCGTTTGCTCATCTAAGTGGGAACCCGGCCCCTTGGGGCTTTAGTACCCTCCCGCACATGGAAAAGTTTCGGCCCATTTCGGCCGTCGGTTTCGAGCTTGACCCCCTCTTTCCAGTGCTGTTACCTCACTTTCGGATCCATTGAAATCAGCCTCTTTTCCTTTCAAATCACCTCTTGTCGTTTTTTTGAACCTCCTCTAAAGGCCCTCGCCTTGCCCCCCCCGAGTTTTTGCTGATTTCCCTTTTCCGACCACCTTGCCTCTTGTCTCTTGGTACGTGATGCGCACTGTGTCTGCACGACTTTCTCTCCGGATCTCTGTCCCCTTTGACCCTAGATCTGTCGAGCTTCCTTTGTGTGTGTTTCCATAGTTTTTCCCTTTCTTTTCGACGCAATTTGGCAGGAGCCCACCTTCTTGGGTTAGATATAGATGCATACGTATTTGTTATTTCTCTGTTATTTTAGCATTTATTACGTTCTCTGTAGGTTTATTTTCAGCTACGGCACACTTTTCTTGCTCTCAACAACGGAAAGGGTTTAAATTAAAATTAACGCACGCCACACCGTGACCCTAAGTAGAAGAAGCCCACAGTTAGCACCGCCCGACAAAGGCTCTAAAATCAATTGTCCTTCACCTTTTACGCCTTGACCGTAATTGATTAAGTCCCTTTTCCCACATCGGTTTCCTTCTTCACTGTCATCATTAAACCCCCAGGCGTACTTTCCGGAAATTTCTTGGCCTTCACCCTCGGTTTCCGGTTGAGTCGACACCACTCACTTTTGAAGTCGTGGGCGCCGATCCACCTTGATGCACTCCGACTCCTCTCCTGATTCATCGGGTCCCCCTTCTCCTTCCGGTTCTCCTCTTGTTACCTTCACCATGTACGGATCGAGGCCTAACGCTAGCGGTTCTCCTCGGCCCCAATGCCGGCCTACTTCTGGTAGCCGTCACACCCACTACCCCGGCCACCTGTCTTTGCGGGTACATTGGAGCCTCTCGGCCCTCCCAGTTTCCATCGGTTGATTAGC
The DNA here is from genome assembly GCA_034641835.2 of Pinus albicaulis. Lineage (NCBI taxonomy): Eukaryota > Viridiplantae > Streptophyta > Pinopsida > Pinales > Pinaceae > Pinus > Pinus albicaulis. Next base: position 1,582,030,615 of record CM076579.1, read on the forward strand.
GGCCCACATTCACACAATGCTACTGGCCCACTGCCCACCAATTTTGTCTGCGATATCCCTAAGTTCGAGGCCTTAATGGAAGATCCAACCAATCACGTCGGTCTTTCCCATGTGGTGTTCCTCTAATTCACGTGCCGATGACTCCGCAGGCCGTTTGTTCGCGCACGCTTACCGGCGAAGCTTCTTCTAAATGGTATGTCGAACGAGCCACTTCCTCCCATGCACGTTCGAGACTCTTGCCCAAGCCTTTTTGTCGTACTTCCGGCTCTCTCGGGTACGACCTTTGGCCGCCGGGCTCTTGACTTCATTTAGAAACTCCTCTTCCACACGCCCTTTTACCCTTGTGTTCGGGGAATGGCGGCGAGAAGGCGGAGCTTATGTCGAGCCCCCTCCTTTTGAAGATCGGGTTTACATGGTGGTTCCTTCGCACCCTCCCGTCTCCCATCGACGGTGTCGCCTCTCACTTTCCCTGATACGAAGAAACCGCCCTCCAGTGCTTTAAAATATGGCCACGATCTATGCTCATCTTGGTTATGTTTATGCGTTCTTACGACATCCCCCGGAGCCGGTCAGCGCTAGCCACAGGGAGCATCTCATTCGTGGCAGTATCGTTGGATCTCTTTCCCATCCCCACTCACCCTCCTGAGCTATGGTCTCCCTTAGGGAGGAGCCAGCACCTCCGGCACTCTTCCCCCCTCCCCGGCGACATGTATCCCGAGGATACGGCATGCCTGCCTCCTTTTCCCAACCTCACAACACCTCCAGCGCCATGACCAACCCTTACTTTTGTCCACGACCCTGGTGCGCCGACTCCTCCGGCATATGCGCTTCGCCTCCCTTGCCTCTCCGACCCTCACCGACGCACAACCCCCTCCGGTGATGTTGCCGGCGGTGCGCTTAATCCCCCTTCTTCTCCAAAGAAAGGCGGGCGAGGCAACGAAATTGTCTGCCCCCGTGTGAGGTTGGTCGGTGTGGACCCTAACACTAGCAACTTGACCTCGGAGACAGTGGCCCGGGCGGGACGAACGACCCCATTCGTAAACCTGTTCGTGTTGCGGTGTTCTGATCCTCGCACGATTGTCCTCTCTTCTTACCCCAGGGATGCGACGGTCTTGGGAGTCTCGGCCACATTGCGCGGACAGCCGCCTCCCTCATGTCTCTCTAATGTGGCCACTACCCGGCCGACTATGTTCAGCGATCACTTTCCCTCGAGGATTCGTGGCTACCCAACCCACAGCCGGCCATGTATGCCCCCTCGTCCATTTCGGTTCTGCGATTGCCGGATCCTTATGATGCGCTCAGATATTCGCTTCGTCGACCTTCACCTTGTTAAACTCGGTCTGCGCCGGCACCCCAAAGCCTCTGCTGGGTACGCTCCAGGCTTCGCTCTCCCGGGGTTCTAGAGCCTCTTTCGACATCTAGTGGCCCCTTACATCCCTCGACCCAAAGTTGAGGGTTCAGCTAAGATTCCAAAGAGTCCATTACGGCAGAAATGTTTCCCTTTAGGTGAGCGGCTCAATCGTACGATGTGGTAGATGATTTGTCACAATCTCCTCGCGCCATTTCACAGAACTCCTCGGTCGTGCCCTTCTCAAAAGAAAACTCTACTATGCTCTGCCGTAGGCGCTGATCTAGCATTGACCAAATGATTGTTTTCGACGCCCTCAATCGGACCACCCTCCTCTTCCTCCTTCCATTGCTTTCCAAATCGATCGAAAATGGGAACGCCCACTTTGTGTCCGGTGTATAGTGATGAGGGGGCATCCACAATAGCGATGTCCGCTTTGGTTTGGAAACAACTCGGATCCACAGTGGCCCCTTCCACGATCACCCTTCGGCGTGGGACGGTCACATGTACTCCCGGCCTATTGTGGCACATTTGTGCTTGTCACATCACCCTTCTTGGGTAAGGCCCATTTTGCGTTGACGTCGAAGTCAGTGACGCCCCTCTGAACTACAACATTCTATTGGGCGGCTTCTACCTATGCCATATCTGCTTTGTCCCATCGCGGTTTTCATGAATGTCTTTTTTCCACATAATGGGAAGATAGTCACCATTGACCCGGTATCTTATCATGAACGACATCTCGAGACCTCCTCACGAGACGACCATCTCTTCGTAGCCAACGAAAACCATGGAGATTCTTTGACTAGTGTCTCCCCTAGGCGTCTACAAAAAGATTCCACCTTGCTTGGTACCTTCCTCATCTTCCCCTCCTCCGGTCAATCGACTTGTCGAATGTTTGCATGATGCAATCGTCCTGGGGCGCTCTGGCCGGCACCGCACCGGCGTCGACCACCTCCTCCCCGCCCTCGCAACCCGCTCCTAGCCATTCATCTCGGCCATCGGACCTCATCCCTTCGGCCCTTCCCCTACAAGCTGGTATCCACGAACCCCTTTATCCTCCCGGTTGGTTCCTACGGCCTTAACCATCTTGGAGCCGTCCTCTTTGGTCAGAACTTTCCCACTGCTGCCGGGGAATCCACTTTCTTAGCTCCCCCTCTAGGATATATTACGCTCCCACGGAAGTCATGGCCACCCTCTCCCTCCTAACCCATTGTACCCAGGCATTCCGGTTTGGTACCTTGATCCCCCGGCCCGCCACCTCCCCACCGATGCTAGGCATGGATTTGACACGGGTTCAGCAGGTCCCCATAGCTTCCTTCGTAGCCACTTTGTGCCCCCGACACCTCCTGGGGACCCTTCTCCTATTGCGGCTCACGGGAAAAAAGGCAAAGCTCGTAGGGAGCAACCCATGTCGAGGATCGGGCGCTTCGACTTCTCTTCCCCACCCGACCACCAAAGCCCGCCATTCAATGCGCTTTGTGTGATATCGTCCCGGTCATGCCACTCACATGTGTCTGGTGCCACACCTCAAGCTTGGTCATGAGACATTCCCCAACTGCGATATCCCGAAGTCTATGTCACTATCCCAGACTCCTCCCAAAACTCAAACACTTGCGCACAAACCACCCTTGTGCCTTGTGCGATTTTCCACCGGCCATCCCCTTTACTCTTGTCCCCACCTTGACGAGCTCCCGTTCACTCCTTGGTTGTGTACGCGCCAATTCAGGAGCCGCTTCGATTGGACCGAGAGGACATTCCTACCCCCATTCACATTACACGCACTCCTACTATTACGCCAAGGAGCCCTCACCATTTGCCTTTGTCATCATCCTCGAGAAATAGTTACGGCCACTCAACCTACACGATCCTGTTCCTCGACCAACCTTGGATCTGTTGATATCGCCACTCAAGGCCCCTTCTCCTCATGATGACCCGTCCCCACCACTACTTCCGCGGGTGTCCCACCTTCCTCTAGTCTTCCTTGGAGGTGTGCCAGTCGCAAGACCCTCTCAGGTTAATGACGATTTTACCCCGACCAGACACATTTACCATTTCTTCCATTTTGACCCGTGGTGTCGATATTCTTACTTATTTGCGAACCGAAGTTCTGCCTCACATCTTGGCCAGGCGGGGCTCGTCGTGTGCTCAGGCCTGGCTTGGGCTACCTTCTTATCGGTGACGACACCCCATCGTCGCGGGGTTGATACGGTCCTTCGTCGTTGCCTCACACACCCCACGGCGAACGGTCCTTAATGCTGCCATCGCGGCGCTTACGGTGGCCACCTCTCCCGATCTCGCTGCGCCGTGTGCGCGCGGTGTTTGGCCTTCCTCTTCGGTGATTGCATCGAGCGATCCAAACACGCTACGATTTAGCAACATTTCGCCCTAAGGCGAGAGCTCCCACCGACTCCCCTCCCGTCCGGTCGACTCTGTGGCCCCTTTTGTAAATGGGCCATTGACTTCTGTGGGTGTACTTCGCCATCCTTTGGTAGCCACAAGAGAGTATCATTTCGCGGCGGTCGGTCTATTTCACCTTAAATGGGCGAGGGCCATGCCAACGTTCAACAACACGGCGGCTACCGCGGCCCTCTTTTTCTTTAACCATGTTATGGCTACTTCGGGGTTCTAGCTGGCTTGGGTCTCCAGTCACATGGCAGACATTTTGGGGGTGAGATATGCTTCGACTATCCTCCTTCATTGGGTTTTGAGCACCAATATTCCCTCCTCTATTACCCCCAAAGATGGCCAACCCGATTAAGCAGTCAACAAAACCCTCAAGACCATGCTTCAACAAATAGCAGATAAGCACAAAACCATGCAGCATCTCATGCTCTTCCCTGCCTTATGGGCCTATCGAACCTCTGTTAAAACCGCCACGGGTTCACCCCTTTCCACCTCGTTTTTGGAGAGGAGGCAATTTTACGGATCGAGGTGTGAAATTCCTTCTCTACAACTAGCGATTAAATTCTCACACGACACCCAACCGCTAGAACAACGACTTATCATGCTTGGGCGACCACTCAAGGCCACCGTGTGCCTTACAAACCATGGAGGCAGCCAGCGCACCAAAGCTCGGTGGCCGAAAGGTGGCCTGGCACTTTTCACGAAGGCGACCTTGTTCTAGTCGCAATGACCAGGCCATGATATGCGGTCAATGGGAAGTTTGACTCATTATGGCCAAACCCTTACATCAGTAGTAAGGATCTTGGCAAGGGCATACCTCTTAGAGGATTTTGAAGGAGCATCCTTCCCCAACCCTCGCAATGCACTCTATCTTGAAGCCATGCCACTTAACATTTCCCCTGGAAATGCATGTTTTATTTTCTTTTAGATAGCCGACATTATTGTTTCATTTTTCTACTCACTTTTGGGGACCCATTTCGTCCATGAGAAGTTACCTCACCTCATTTAAAATCGAATTTCCTCACCTACAACTCTTGTATTGGAGACACCACTCTTGCTTGCAAGTCCATGTTCGTGTGTTTAGTCTTGATACCCACCTTGTACTCATGCTTCCATGGTCCCCCCATTGGGGCCTTCTTGTGTGGCCGGCGACACTATCTAGTCGCCCTTGTTTAGAGCATCCAAGTTGGTGTCATACATTCATGGAGTCTATCTTGCGTCCCTTTTACCTTTATAGCCCTCCATTCTTCTTTGTGGTTCCTCTCTTGTGACGCATATCATGACCTTCAGCCCCACGCATCTGTCCCTTTCGATGTTGTCGATCATTGCCATGTCATTCATGCCCTTTATGCTCTATATAGAAGTAGTCATGTACTCCATCCTCCCCATTTCCCTGTCTTCATTAGTGTCGGTACGTAAAATTACGCTCTATTGTTCTTCTCTCGTGCCCCTTGAATTGAGGATCTCATTACCACCTACGGCGGACCTCCTCTGTCAACATCGGCACATTTGTTGACAAGGTCTAGAGAGCGGTGTACACGCGGTTGACTTCCACTTTTGTTCGGTGCCTCGGATCGAGGGCGGGGGGACTCTCTCACTTCCCTTTGACTTGATTGCTTCTCCCGGCTCACCTAGTATGATCGGGGTCCATTATCTTGGACCAGGTCCGGTGACCCGGCGGCAACTCTTCGATCGGTTCCCGGTGATGCTCAGCAGTAGCCGACCCTCATGAGGGGTGGCCTATGGGTGGCCCCCACATGCCGGATGACCTCTTTGTTGCGACGCGGCGGTACCGCTCCCGATTTTGATGATGTTGGCCTTAGCCACTTACACGGCTACTCTATGATTTGCATGTATCGGTTAGATTTTTGTGAGCCTTCATTTACGGGGGGCATTTGGGTTGTATTTATCTCATGTACTCGAATATTGTTGTACTAGTCTGTAGGCTACATTATCCCGGTCATAGCATGTATGTGAGACTCTTCATTGTCTTTTATACGACGCAATTGTACCAATGCATACTCTATAGTTCGGTCCTTATTCTGGACACACTATTCTTTTGTACTTTGTCACGGCGGGCATGGTATACCCTCCCCCGCCGCCTTGGCTTCCTGGTGCCCTCTCATAAAAGAGACTTGTTACTTTTCTTGATCCTCGTCTCCTCGGGGTCTAGTCCTTCGGCCACACTATCTACCTCACGGTTCTCTCTACGACACCCCTTTTTCGCGTAGTGATTGTGTTCTTGCAACGTACTTCGGTCATACAATTTGCTCACGACACTCGCACGGCGGGAGACGTCTGTACACCATTTTTTGGTAATCTAACCTTTCATCATTAGATGGACAGAGTACACCACGTAAGACGTTTACCCCAGAAAGTAAAGCCCCAGCATATATATTAATTAGGAAACCCCAAAAGGAATAATTAATTAAACCATAATTTAATTATTATTCCCGGGTCATATTTTAACCCAAAAACAAAGAAATTAATCGAGGATAAACCCATAGTTGTCTTGTTATTTTCTAGGAATAATTATTTAAATAATATTCCTTGTTAAATATGACCAAATCAACCACCATTAATTAAATAAATCATTGTTTATTTGATTATATCCCAACCACTTCCTTAAAAAGATAAATACGTGTTTATTTTATTCTTTTTCTAATCAGGGATTGTTAAAGTCAAACACCTTTCCCTCAACAAATAATAATAAAATATTCCATAGAATTGGATCTAGATTTGATTAACATTATTTTAATCATACATAAGATGCTAGAATGACCCAATATTTTGTTATAAATGGAAGGAGTTTTCCCCATCATTCTTCACCTTTGTTGCCTATTCGTCTATACGGATCTATACACTTGGTCTCATTGCCATTTTGCTCCATTGAGCTCTATCTTCTACATTGAGTTTCTACATCTACAAGAGAAGAGAAAAGCTTAGATGCGAAAATCTTTGAGGACTACAAAAGAACTACATCCCATTGAGGAAGTACGGATACACCTTCTTGTTTCCTCCCGAGGTGCCTGTAATATAAAAATTCATTCAAAAAAATCGTGTTCTTGTCTTGTACATTTGGATGCTGGAGCAAACTCTTTGCTTTTAAGCAATGTCTTTCCATTTATAGATAACATTGTGACATTTTTAACTACTAATTAGGATACGAGGTATTTTCTTGAAGCCACTCTATACATTGTTAGGGCTATTAGTTATGCAGCTAAAGTGGTTCTTTTTCGTACACTTCGACAAAATTCATACTAACACCTACGGTGGAAGGGGAAGGAATAAAATAATGAAACCCACAAACGCCCTAGAAATCCTGAGGCGCTGCATGTCGGTAAAGAGAAGTGAGCAAGAGATAGAGACCGGTCTGCCAGGATCTGACGGCTGTTAGAGCGAATGGCGAAGAGGCTACATTCTTGCCTCTTAGTACAGCACAGATTGAGAGCGAGTGAGTGACTTTCCATGAGAGTAATAGCGATCATTCACTTGAGATCCCACCAAAATATTATTGCTGATGTTGAGACCTAATTCTGCAGTGCGGCCAGCAAAGCTGGGTCTCCACCATTGCACGCGGGCGGTTCTTTGCACTCTGGCCGCTTCTATTGTTGTACGAGAGAGAGAAAGCAAGAAAGCCTTTATGATCCTCTTGTCATTGAAAGTCTAGTTTCCATACCCAGTTGTGTGAATGGTGATATTTTATGTGAGGCTTGAGCACGGAACCATTGTGGTATCTCATGTGGACAAATTAAGAACCTTCATATCTCTGTGACTCCAATTCATTTCCCATGGATACATGCGGCTTTGTGTTGAAGTTGGAAGGCCATGGCCTCCGAGCTTCAACGGTATAAAACGGAGATATAGAATAAAAATATAGAACCCACATGGAATGAAGCAATGAGAAACCCCAACTCTCTCCATTTAAAAAATATATACAATAACTATTCCCAGCCTCTAACAAGTCCCTAATGTGTATTATCTCTTAATATTATGGTTTTGCGTGGTGGAAGGATTTGGATGAAGGGAACGGTTTACAATTTGATGTTCGTAGGCATTATATTTCATCCTCTTTTTTCCCTCTTGATCCAGTGCACAACATGGTAAACTGACTACATGGAGAACACCGGAGTCTGTTTATTGAGTCCAAATTTGCATCTTTTCCATACTTTTCCATACCTTTTCACTCACCTAAACCTCACAAATTGTCGATATCATGTACAAAAGAGCATCTAAAATGGTTTTAATTATATTTTTGTGTTTGCTATTTGATCTAGATTTTTGTTACGGTGAAATTGCGGAATCTTTTCCGTGGGCTATTCCTTGACTCGCGACTATTTTGTGAAACTCTATGCCTACAGAGTGTATACAAGGGGAAACGAGCCACGGCCGGAGGTCGGGAATGACGTGGACATGGTTCGGCCTCTCTTAGTTCAACAAACTCATCCAAAGAAGCACGTCCGGCGTCCACATGGAAATCCCAGCCATGGGTTCGTATCGACCGGACTTCTCATTTCGTGTCACATGAAGACCCATACGGCCGTTTCTAAACTGCGGAGGTTAAATCGACATGCATACGGGGGTTCTAGAGTCGAATTCAAGCATCCACCTCTCGTAGATATACTTTCCAACACGGCCATGCTCCTATATCCGTGGACGTAGTGGTCTACGTGCTCTCCACTAGCATGAACATTGGGAAACGATTATAGTTTGTTGTTATATATATTGCGTTTGCATACGCATATGAAATTAGTCGTTGTCGGTGAATATAGTCACTGTTATCTTTTGATTGAGTACGCTCTTGTAGTGATTACGGCACTTGTCTTGGTAACATTACCATTACGTAATGAACTTCTTTTTAATATGAAGACTACTGTTTTCCAACTTAATTCGTATTTGAGGACCGTTGCCAAGGGTATGTGAAGACACAACTCGGCTAAGGTTTGTGTATTAGTGTATATTTCTCATTTCGTTTCTTTAGAAATCATTGTATCATAATCCATTCATATGTTCATACTTTTGCGGTTGTTTCATTTTACGTTTATAGCTTCTATAATTTCCATTTCATTTCTATTTTTTCATGTTTTATGATTGTTAATAACGATCGAGTGTTTATGTTTTCGGGTTTAGATAGGCGGCCGGGCATTTTTGTAGCTTTTTGACTAATGACATGGAACTAACAACATTATAACGCTGGTTACTTTTCATGGCTTTTGTTTAATTTTCAGTATTGCTTTGTACATTTCAGTTTTGTTTATGTTTAACCCGATGCTCGTTAAAATTTAGATATACTAATCTGCTCACTTAGCATCTTCGGTTATAAAAGCCACGGTGGTGATGGTGATTGCATTATGAAATGTGTAGTTTAGTATTAGTTTCTGCACGTTAGATATATAATCTACTCATAGCATCTTCGATTGTCAAGAAAACCACAGTGGAGTGATGGTGAGGGATTGCGTGAAATGTAGTTTAGTATTAGTTTCTTTATAATTTAGATATTAAATCATGCATGACATCTTCGATTTACCTCCGAAAGCACGGTGGTGATGTTGAGGATGAATACATGAGTGTATGGTTTAGTATTAGTTTATGCACCAAATTAAATACTCAGTTACAGTTGTTTATGATTACTTAGAAAATCATAGACTGGACTAATGATGAAGGGTCGGAAAGATAAATTGATGTAATACGATTTAGATTTGTTGTTGCAATTTTTAAATTTCCTTAAGCATAGTTCTTTTATGTTTAGTTGACGTGAAATAGTTTGGTTTTCATGTGCTCACTAGTTTCTTTGTTTTGATTTATTAGATTAGCAGCACCTTTTCATTTCAGCGGTACATTTTCATTTCTTTCCAGTCTTGTCATTGTAAATTTCAATTTGCTTTTTAAAGTTTCAAGTTGGTAAATCATTACGGGGGATATCACTTCCTTGAACAAACATAACCAAACTTGTTTTCATCTCCAATTTCCATTTCTGTCAAAGAAAAAAACCAAAAACGACAAAAAAGTTAAGAAATAGGTTATCTTGCACATATAGTCTGTAGCACTTCATCGACTTACGATTCCCGGATTGACAAATTAAATGGAAAATTTAGGACACATAAATTGACCAAACATTTTAGGCGCCGTTGCCGAAGTCGAACCGGAATCTCACCCGCGTGACAAGCGAGAATACTTGCCACTATGAAAACTTCACCCAAACCATCTCCCTCTTCAAATTTAACTTCTACAAAAGGCTGACGAATTTAAAAATGGGATCTGATTATCGATAAGCTTTTGAAACTTTGAAAACAAAAATGAAACACCTATCTTGGGGGTAAATTGGAAACTTCCTTTCCATGTTTCTACGGATGCTTCGAGATACGGCTCTTTAATTTGTCTTTGGGTCAAAAAGATTTAATTCCTTATGCCATTTATTCACAGGTAAAAATTTGACTCCCACGAGTTGAACTATGCGTAGTGAAAAAGAGTTTTAGTACATTGTTCCTTTAATTAATAAGTTTGAACATTACACCAGGGCTATGAAACTTTTATTCATGCGATAATTCTACAATTAGATATTTAATGAACAAACCTGTTACTAATGGCGAGTGACAAGATGGCTTTACTTTGCAAGAATTCAATATTCTTGTGTTGGATAGACAGAGAAAAACGATCTGATAACGATTTCTTATACAGGATTCGAGAATACTAAAGAAAGATTCTCATAGAAGATAAATTTCACAGTGAATACTTGTTTGAAGATAATAAGACCCCTTGGTGGCACAGATATTGCTAACTATTTGGTTACGACTACCTTCACATTTATTTTCAGAAACGATTATTCGGGGAGAGTTCAAAATATTTATGGATTTCTAACGAATTGTTTAAAACGGAGCCGGATCTTGTGATCGGAAGATGTGTCCAGGAAGATGGGAAATACGATATTCTTAAGGCATGTCATGATGAACCATGCGACGGACACTTTTCTGGGAACAAAAGAATGACCTATAAAATCCTTTCTTTGGGATATTATTGGCCTTCCCTCTTCAAAGATACGAAACAATATGTCAAAAGGTGTGATAGTAGCAAAGAGTAGGGAAACCACCACCACTTTCTAAATGAAATTCCATTGCAAACACGGTACTCATTGGTACCCCAGAAAAAATGGGCTTTGGAGTTTCATTGGACCTATTAATCCACCATCTAAGCAAAGTATATATTGGTTTATCTGCAGTTATGTTACTAAATGGGTAGAAGCTAAAGCATTAGTATACGCTGCGAAATTCGATTGTTCATTTTCTTTATGAAGGATATTTTTACTGCTTTGGTGTTCCCAAGAGAAATTGTGTGAGATCGAGCCAATTCATCCAATTTGATGGAAAAGTTGATGGAAGAATACAAATCAGCAGAAGATCTACTCCTTACCATCACAAGAAAATGGTCAAGTGGAGTCTACGGAAACAAAGTTCTTGAAAGTATCATCACCAAAGCTGTTCATCTACATAGAAGAGATTGAAATGAGAAAAGGCTTCGAAGCCTTGTGGGCCTACGAGAACTACATGGAGGAATACTGAGGACATTCTCCCTATGAACTTGTTTATGGGAAAGAAGTCTTGCTCCCCCATTGAGTTCCAAGTCAGAGACCTTTCAAGATAGCCGGTTCGATTGGGGATGGACTTATCGAAGCCCAAAAGCATAAGATAGACGGTTGGAATGAGCTCTAGATGAGATCGGACGAGAAGCAATTCTAAGAGGCGATCTCGTTCAATATCAAAGAACTAAATGGCATGGCAAATACTCTCAAAGAGAAGAGAAGTTTCCAAGAAGGAGAATTGGGCATTGCTATTTGACTCCAAGTTTAAAGATTTTCAAGGGAAATTTCGGACTCATTGGTTTGGGCCATATGAGATTGACAAGATCTTTAGCAATGGAGGTACATGAAATCGAGACCAATGATGAGTCTCAAACTCTCTTATCGTGAATGGCCATAGATTAAAAGTTTGTCACAGCCACTCTCAAAAGAGGACTTTGTCGAATGTTTCAAAGGATTACGCAATCGGTACAGTACGGAGAAGAATTCTTCTTCTCCACCGGCCTAGCTTTGTTTTTCGGTTAAAAAAAAATAAAAATAAAATAAAAAAAAAAATAAAAATAAAAAAATAAAAAAAATAATGGTATAAGCACCGAAAACCAATCACATTGATTGGCAGGTCTTATACGAAAATATAGGGTGAAAATCGAGAGGCTTGTTGCTCATATTTTCCAAAAATCTCTCCTTCATTTCACAAGCTTTGTCACCACCACTCCTTCATTCTACTTTCATTCCACTTCATCCCATTTCATTTCACTTCATTCCACTTCATTCACTTCATTCCATTCCATTCCATCAATAAAAATCTTTTCATGACCATTTCCATACTGATCATTTGTCATTCTGTTCATTTCACTCATCCAAGTAATAGTTTATGTCGGTTTCCCGCGGTGACTGAGTTTCATGACAGAAGCGATTCCCGCTCTCTCTTTGTTTTCAAAGAAAGTCTACGGTCGGATGTTGGCCTATGGTATGAAATAAAATGCGAGGAGAGAGGATCAATGGAGCATTCAAGGAACTTACCAATGGAATCGATCGATTTGAAGACCAAGGGCAAAGGCAAAGATTCCAAAGTTATGAATAAAATTTATTTCAAATAGTATTGAAAAACACATTTTTATATAGTTTTGAACCATGAGCTCTATCCATTACACATGATGATTATATTGACGATTCCGTAACCTTTCACGATCTCCATACATATTATCCTCTTGCATTTTATTCACAAACGGTTTTTTCATCCCATTAAACCCCGATTTTCCTCATGATCTACGATATCCTGATAATGAAGCATATTTATTTGACCGAGGACTCTTGGCCGCATCAGAGTCACAACCATTGATTGAAACGTGTTCACATTTATTTCGTAGCCACCAAAATTCAAAATGCGGTACAGATGTATTTATATTCTATCAATCTACTCGATCCTATCTACGGTATGTTTCGAAACCCCACTGCGTTACCATTTTCTTTCTGTTTCGTTCCTTTTGCTCATTCTCACTCGGATATCTACCCACCGGTCTCACTCCATTCCGTTTATGGTGCTCATTCCCATTTTATGATACATCCCCATAGCCATTGTGCTCGTTCTTGAGCATTCAACCATTCTACTTCCATTTGAAACCCTCACGAGAGCAAATTTGTAGAAAAACGAGAGAAGTGAAATGGGTAAATTAAAGACGGCGGAAGAATGAGAAGTTTATAGAGGGATGTCCATGACAAGGGAATATTGAAGAAAGAAAAATGGCTGCGTTTATTCGGAAATTCGAGGAGGTTACCACAAAGAAGTTACGAAAGCGTTTGCAAGGTCATTTGATGGCTCGGAAGCGGTGGAGACCTCAAGTTTCGGTCAATGAAGCATCAATAGCAACGATACGGAACTTCTTCGGGAGGAGAGCATTGTTCAAAAAATAAAAGCATCGGTGATGAGGCATGGAGAACAATCTTACGAAACAGAATGTGGATATATTTGTTTTTAAGAGAGGAATGCTTGTGCATGCATTGAAGGAAGAATGGGCCACTTTCTTGTTAATTGTTAGAAATTCATTACATGTGAAGGCACGTTTTGGGTCCATGTACATGTACCATACCGGTATTAATGAATTTCTAGAAAACTCAAGCTCTTAATCTCCCATATTTTCTATTCAATAGCTTGAAGAAAATGGTACATGGTATTCAAAAACACTTGGGAGATGTAGAGCCTCGTATATCACCACGGCCTTATAAAGATTCTGATTGAAAAAGGAGTTAAAGGAAAGAAAAGACACATGGGAACAATTTCTAGTTAGAAATTTGCTGAGGAACCTCGAGGAAATTCACGAAGGTAGTTCAACAAGAAGGAGTAGAAGAAAGAATAAATGTTGAAACCCAAATTACTCCTATAGGGAAATTCCCTTGTTGACACAGCAAGAAGAAGTAGGAGGAAAAGAACAATTGATAAAATCCAAATACCCCTACTACTACTATGAAAAGAGCGGTAGGGGAAGATTGGTAAAAGAAAGAAGGAAATCAGGGTAGAAGCCAATAACACCAAAAAGGGAAAGCCATTGAGGGGGGTACGTACACTTAAAACTCCTTCTTCGAAGAAGAAGATCATCAAGTGCTATCGAGAAGATTGATCTATCTTCAAAAACGATCAATATATCCAAGAAAGGCGAGGAAAAAAGGAAAACAAAAACAAAAAGGATAGTATACCACGAGCGTGTGAGGGGAGAAAGCATGAGACTTAAGGGAAATTAGAGAAAAACGCAAATTAAAGGTCACTCATTTCATTGATTTGGGTGAGAGACATACGAACGGTCCCCAGCGACCATAGTCCATCTCGGTCGGTTAGTGAACTTTGGTTCATTCCATTCCCAATCGAATGAGCATACTCCATGTATTCTCGGCCAATATTGATATGGCCACTCCTCGACGATTTTTGAACATAACTCTCCTTCACGACATTTTGGGGACAGCCCAATAAAAATGACACCTGAAATAGACCCCAAGCGACGGGGAGGTATGTATTATATAGAATCTTTGGAAAAAGAAATACGGGTCCAAAGTACTTCTTCATTCGGCCTCATACATTTGCGGGATGATTTGGTTAATCATTAAACGAAATTTTACTGAAATTTGGAGCTTTTAAATAGGCACATCAAAAATGAAAAATGAAACATTGAAAGAACAAGGCAAGATGGACAAGATCATCCATGATAATACTATGTTACATTTGGGAATATGGCAGGAAGAAGAATAAGAGAATTGAAAATCACGAGAAATTGAGCAGGAGCACTTGTAAATATCAAATTTAGGTGTAATAGAAGAAACCCGGAGATATTGTGATTACCAAGGAAGAAGAGAGGATTGTATGTGTTGAGTGAAGTATCAAGGCACATGAATTGAAGAAAAGAGTATCAAATTTTGGTTGCGTGAGGACATACCAACACCTTCACGATGGGGTATATTTGAGTCCCAAATTTGCATCTTTTCCATACACTTTTCCATACCTTTTTCACTCACCGACCTCCCCAAATTGTCAATATCATGTGCAAAAGAGCATCTAACATGGTTTTAATTATATTTTTGTGTTTGCTATTTGATCTAGATTTTGTTCATTCAATTTGCCCGAATCTTTCACTTTCATGACTGTTGCCAACTTCACTTCGACTATTTTGTGAAACTCTATGCTACGGTGTCTACAAGGGAAACAAGCCACATGGGCGGAGTCGGGAATGACGTGGACATGGTTTGTGTCCTGCGGTTCAAGCAAACTCATCGAGAAACCACGGTCCAAAAGCGTCCACATGGAAGTCAACCATGGAGTTTCATGTCGGCCGGACTACATTTCGTGTCACATGAAGACCCATACGGCCATTTCGCTTTGCGGAGGTTAAATCGACATGCATACCGGGGTTCTAGAGTCGAATTCGAAGCATCCACCTCTCGTAGATCTACTTTCCAACACGGCCATGCTCCTATATCCGTGGAGCGTAGTGGTCTACATGCTCTCCACTAGCATGAACATTAGGGAAACGATTATAGTTTGTTGTTATATATGTTAGTTATACGCATATGAGATTCGAGACGATCATTGTCGGTGAATATAGTCTGTTATCTTTTGATTAGTACGCTTTCTACTTAGTGATTCTGACGCACTTGTGCCGTAACATTACCATTCTGTAATGACTGCTTTTTAATATGAGAAGACTATGTTTTCCAACTTAATTCGTATTTGAGGACCGTTGCCAAAAGTGTGTAGAGGGCCTGGCACCATTTTGGGTTTTGTGTGATAGTATTATGTTCTCCCTACATTTTGTTTCTTTAGAAATCATTGTATCATAATCCATTCATATGTTCATACTTTGCGGTTGTTTTCATTTGTTTATAAACTTCTATAATTTCCATTTCATTTCTGTTTTTCATGTTTTATGATTGTTAACCAACGTCGGTGTTTATGTTTTTCGGGTTTTAGATAGGCGGCCGGA
Source organism: Pinus albicaulis (assembly GCA_034641835.2). NCBI lineage: Eukaryota > Viridiplantae > Streptophyta > Pinopsida > Pinales > Pinaceae > Pinus > Pinus albicaulis. The sequence goes on from CM076579.1 coordinate 1,582,046,408, forward strand.
GCATTTTCATTGCTTTTTGACTAATGAAATGGAACTAACAACATTATAACTGGTTTGCTTTTCATGGCTTTTGTTTAATTTCAATATTGCTTTGTACATTTCAGTTTTGTTTAATCTGCTTCAGTAGTTAAAATTTAGATATACTAATCTGCTCATAGCATCTTCAGTTGCCTCCGAAAGCCACAGCTGGACTGATGGTGAGGGATTGCATTATGAAATGTGTGGTTTAGTATTAGTTTCTTTTCTACAAATTTAGATATACTAATCTGCTCATAGCATCTTCAGTTGCCTCCGAAAGCCACAGCTGGACTGATGGTGAGGGATTGCATTATGAAATGTGTAGTTTAGTATTAGTTTCTTTTATGCAAATTTAGATATATTAAATCATGCATGACATCTTCAGTTGCCTCCGAAAGCCACAGCTGGACTGATGGTGAGGGATTGAATCATGAGTGTATGGTTTAGTATTAGTTTACTTTCTGCAAATTAAATATCAGTTACTCAAGTTGTTTATGCTTACTTCCGAAAATCATAGCTGGACTAATGATGAAGGGTCAGAAGATAAATTGATGTAATCTGATTTAGATTTATTTTGTTGCAATTTTTAATTTCCTTAAGCATAGTTCTTTTGTGTTTAGTTGGCAGCAAGAATAGTTTAGTTTTCATGCTCACTAGTTTACTGTTTTGATTTATTAGATTAGCAGCACCTTTTCATTTCAGCAGTACATTTTTTTATTTTCTTTCAAGTCTTGTCATTGTAATTTTCAATTTTCTTTTAAAGTTTCAAGTTGGTAAATCATTATAGGGGATATCACTTCCTTGAACAAACATAACCAAACTTGTTTTCATCTTAGAATTTCCATTTCACCTTAGAAAACCAAAAACGACAAAAAGTTAAGAAATAGGTTATCTTGCACATATAGTGCGCCGCACTTCATCAGCTTACGATTCCCGGATTGACAAATTAAATGCAGCAATTTAGGACACACTAAATTGACCAAACATACGCTGAGAATAGAAAGTAATCTGCATTGATGGCATATTTTATTGTTGTCATCGAATCTATAACAACCGTCGGGTCTCCTTGGAGAATCTCATTAATAAAATAGCTCGATGATATAGTCGACATTAGCAGGCTCTCGAATGTGTGCCCCATTTTTCAATAATGGCGGATTTGATGTTCTCAGTGAGCCATTACCCTCGCTCAACCAGCAAGAAGATCGGCGAGCTTGCACATCCAAGGCCCAACATTCAACTTCCACGCTCCTTCCAAACTCCAACCACCCCAGCGAACCAATGAAAAAATGGGGCGAAGTATTCCAACCCCTGCCTCCGACCCTGTAAATCCAGGCGAATGCCATTAAAATCTGCTCCAACAAAAAAAATCGAGGGCGAATTCGATTGTTTTAGTTTTATCCGCATTTTTTGGTTGGCTAACATATAATAATTAATTATTTTTAAAATAATTATCGGGCTAATTTTATAAAACTATAGAAAATGGGTTTTATATAAAAAATTCGCCCTATTAAAATTTAAAATCCCTTAAAATTCACCTTTGGGCTAAAATTTTCCCCTAAAATTTTCCCTGCTCTTAAAGCTTCAAAGCAGCATGCTATGAAAGTATGACAGTTTCGTAGCGTAGAAAAAATGACCTTTTCCATCAAAATTTCTACCTCTTTCCTTTTCCATTGTGTTCATCATGCCTTAACACATCCTCCATACCATTTCCTCCCCTTGGAAGCTCCTAAAAATGGTTTGAAATGCAAAAAGAAGGCTACAGGTTGTTTCGTAGCGTTTTCCTAGCTTCAAGCCTAGGAAATGCTACGAAACTATTGAAAACTGTGTAAATTCCATATTTTTGCCTAAATTCAAAAATGTACCTTACGGCTCTAATAATTTTGTTTTTAACATGCCATTTACCTTACAAAATATAAACCATCTCAAAGTAGGAGTCTTGAGGTGTTTCTTCTTCATTGATGATGATTTGAGCTATTGACTCCTCAACTACTGTCATTTTTAGGCCTTTCTTCTCCAGCTCCTCATGGATTAGTTCTAGTTGTTCTTAGAGGTCTGTAACTTGATCTTTCAACTTTCTATTGGTATATTTCAAATGTAATTTCATTCTTCTGACATGTTTCACCTCTTTCCTCAATGGAAAAGTCCATTTGATTAATTGTTGTCTATTGTCTAGGGTCTTTGATACACTGTCAACTTGCTCTTCCCAAACCTCTTTCATCTTTTCAAACTAAACCTTCTAGACATCATGTTTCCTTTCCTCCTTCTTCATGACTACTATTTCATGATTAGCAAACTTCAACTATTCTTCAAGGAGTTCAAACTCTGTTTTTTCAATAACTTTCTCCTTTGCTTTCTTTGGCTTGCTAACTGGATATTTTTCTGCATGTGATGAAAGATAAATAATGTCTTGTGGTGATGGGACTGTGTGAGTGGCTAGATGAACTTATTTGATGCTTTCCAAAAGTTTTCTAGCATGTATTTTCATGGGATTCCTAGCCTGGAACATAAAACCTGCATCCTCACCTTCAAACTCTAGCTTCTTTGCAGATTTAACTTTCTTGAGTTTCTGTCCACCGTCATCTATATCCTCAGCCTGGACTATAGGAGTCTCTTCAATATAACTGGCATGTAGTATGTCTTCTAAATTTCCTTTAGCCACTATTTGGTTCCTTTTAATCCTTTTGCTTCCTTGTTTACTCACATCTTGCTCTTGTTTTGCAAGGTTGATCATTATTGACTTTTGTTTTGCAGGTGGAATAGTAGGTGTATCAAATCTCTGCAACTTCTCGGTTTCCATCATGACTGGCTCACTTTTCTCTGCCCCTACTAGTTCAATTTTTTATACCACTAAATGTGATGGCATACCTCTAGGTTTAGGAGTTCTTTTACGGGTAAGGGTATCCATTTCAAAGCCACTAACAAACAAAAATGAAGACCAGTCTCTGCCTAGTCTTTGTAGCTCATCTAAAACCAGCAATTTCATTAAGCCATGATGAAAAAGTGAGGTTTCACTTCCCTCAGACTTTGCTTGGACTTTATCTGCCATTTTTTCTAAACTTCTGTGTAAATAGAAAGGCAGATCAAGAGATATCTTACTAACAAAGTGTAGGAGAATCTTGAAGTGGTAAGAGTAGAATTTATGGTATCTCCCTTCACAAGTGAAATATTTATGGATGATAAGAAGTAGTTTTGAGAAATTATACTTCATGCAGCTCCTTGGAATGGCATTTTTAAGCTCAATTTTACAGCTTGCTGGCTTGATAAACTCTTTGCATTCATCCATGTTGAATTTGAACCCTTTAAACCATTTCTCTTGTCCTCTTGGAATCCCTGTTGCTGCTACAATGATCTCTGGTGTGATATTGAGATTCAACATCCCACTTTAGTGGTTGTTCCACTAAAATATAGGGCAAATGCTTTGGAAACCTCTACATGACAACCTTGTAGACTTTCACAAAACTATAAACATCCTGTCCTTCTGAAGACTTCTACAGTTGTTGGGTCTTCATTTATCAAGCTCATATCTGAGACAGTTGCCACCTTTATTTGTCTTCCTTTTTGCAGCCATGGTTCTTTGAAATCTTCTTTGCCTCACTTGATAATTCTCTACCTCGCTTGATATTTCTCTGCCTCGCTTGATCAATGATATCTTCAAAGTTTGAAAATACCATCCACAACTTTTGTTTAATGTAATAGCTCTCCAGATCTCAATAACACGTAAAGAAGGAATGGAGAATGATAAATGAATTAATTCAGAAAGATTTTGAAGTTTGGTGACCACTCATAACATAATAATGACTCGTACATGCTTAAATGGTGATGATGACTTCAAACCTGACCATGTACCTTGATCTTTACTCTAACTGACTCGAATGGCATCTAACTTATCAATTTCAAATCATTTTCTAACACCTAACAGATAATTTGACATGAAATATAGGAAACCTTACTTTCATAGTGTATCTAGTGTAATTCTGGACATTTTCGCAATGAAAGTATCAGCGGTTTCATAGCAAAAAGTGAAATTTCTCTATGTGTTTCGCTATGAAAGTGTAGTTTCTTGGCTAAAACGACCCTTTCGGTGCTAAAGCCTTGGGAAATGAAAGATGTCAGAAAATTATGATTGATGTGACGTGAGGGGAATTGAATGAGGGTGGGTTTAGACCTTAGGATAGGCTAAATTAGAAAAATTAAAAATTTTCCTTGACCAAGTAATGAAAAATGAATCCTTTAACCCTACCTTTGACATATGAACCTCTAGGACTTTGTCAAATGATGTTTCATTTTTTTTTAGTGATAAAAAACAGAAAAGAATGAAGTGGAAGCCATTCTGGAGAAAAGAGAAACAAAAAATACCAGAGGACATACCTATTATCAATATCTAATCAAATGGAAGGGAAACCTAGCGAAATATATCAGTTGGGTGAGATCAGTAGAGTTACAGAAGTTTAATACAGATCCTGAAACATTGATGGATCAATATTTTCTTCCCCAGGAGTCTGATGTAGGAGCATCTGGATTTAGCTAGCAATGTGATTGTGTGTTCACATGTTGTGGCTAACAAGAGGTGGAAAATTTCATTATTAATATTTTATTAAGCTTTAATTGTGAGAAGTTAGTTTTCTTTGATTCCTAAATTAAATAGGAATAAAAATGGAAAATTGGTTCTCCATGCGAGGAGATCAAGTCAAGTAGATTAGATCATTAAGATAAGATTGAATTAAGTTGTTAAAGTGGTTCAACGGAGAGCTAATAAAAGACAAGAGAACAACTTTCAAGGATATATAAGCATGAATAGGTGAGTGAGTGAGGGGTGGAATAGGTGTGAGTGAGGTGTGAACATAGAGAGTGAACATAGCAGAGAAGCAATGTAATAATCGAGCCATCAAGGGAAAGACTCTATGTATTTTCTTTATTGTTAATTCCAAGTATGTGCATATTTTTATTTGGCTATCTGTTTTAAACTGTCGCTTTTTATTTCTCTAATGGAGTATTGATATTGCATCGTGCATAGTGGGGGTTCCATGTAATATGTTTATGTGAAATTATAGATTCATTTCAAGCTTGTGAAGTTATGATATAGACTTCCGCAGTGATTTTGGAATTTCACATCCAGAGAAGGGTCAATTGGACATGCAAGCAGTGAAGATATAGTGAAAACCATTAGATATAGGCATAGATCAACGGTGGAGATCATATCGCAAGATAAAATGGGAGATCCAAAGAAGAGCCACATGTCAAAATAACGATCCAGTGCATATCGCATAAGATAAAGATCACACATTGCATGTGATATGGTATTTCAGTTAATGGTGGAGTTAAAACTCGTGAAGTGCAAAGTGTGATATATTATAATCGATGATGTGCGAAATTATATATTTTCTGATTTTCGAAATCACAAAATCGCTATTATTGCAATATGGTTAAACTTGTGATGGGCCAATTGCGATGAGGCTAAACCTTACGACATGCGATAAGGTTTTCGAGCCAATTTGCGAAATGATATAAGTTCCGATCTACGATGTATGTTATATTTGTGATCTGTGAAACTCTAAATTTGCGATAATTGTGATCAGAGTGTGGAACTAAATCTAATTAAGTGTGCGGGCCCATAAACCACAGGTCTGCGCGTATTGTGAAAAATTGGAACCTTGTTGCATCAATATTATATAATGATAGTGGTACTGATGATTTAGATATTTATCTTGTAGAAGGTGAAGAAATTTCAGAGTTGTCAAATAGTGTCCAAGTAGTCTTGAATGAAGAAAACACAAATAAAAAGTTTGAAAGCTTGCAGCCAAGTACTTCAGAGAAAAAAACAGAAGAGTCACAACAAAGATCAGTTGAATCAGAGAAAGGTAAAGATCAGATTGAGACAACTGACCAAAAAAATGAAAAATTTCAAGCCACAGAATTTCTGTTTCCCGATGATGAGGAGGGTCTTTGGACCATGGATTTCAATGGTGCTTTGGGAAAAGACGGAGCTGGCATTGGAATCTAGATCCGTAGCCCTATACATTAGTCAAATAAAGTCCCACAGAATGTAATATTATGTTGTTACAAGTTAGCCTTTGATTTCTTTAACAGCGATGCAAAGTATGAGGCCTTGATTACCGATCTCCAAATTTTGAAAAGGTTAGGCGTGAAAAGAATCACACTATATGGCGACTCTGAGTTGGTCATAAAGCAGGTAAAATGGGAGTACCACACAAAATATCTAAGGATGAAAGCTTATCATAATGATTTTCTTGATGTTTTGAAATTTTTTCCAAAATATACAATGTCTTTGATTCCTAGAAGTCAAAATTTTATGGCTGATTCACTTGCCACAGTGGCCAACAATTTTAAGATTCCTATTCATGATACTAAAAAGTTTGAAATTCATATGAAGCATTTCCCAGCTATGCCTAACAATCTTAGATATTTTGAATTATTTTGGGATGACAAACAAATAAATAACTTTCTACATATATAAGAGGAGTTTTCTAACTCCCAAATTGATGAAGTATACGAAGAAAGGATCAGGTAATTGAGGGTGTTGAAGTTGAGGTGTTTCAGTTGAAGGACAACAACATTCCACGAGGTCTAGTGCCTTTGGAAGAGTTTCTTGATCATGATGATGTGGCCAAAAAGCCAATGATGGTCCCCACAGAAGCAGGTGTCAAAGATGTGAACATTGGTACAGTGGATAGCCCCAAGATGGTGAAGTCATCGAGATCTTTATCCGCTGAGTTTTAAGGTAAATATACATCTCTCTTTAGTCATTTTTCTGATGTTTTCACTTGGGATTATTTGAATCTAAAATTTTATAACAATGATATCATCCAACACACCATCCTAATCAAGTTAGATCAAAAGCATTTCCGGAAAAAATTGAGGAGAATCAATCCCAAGCTGCTTCCATCGATCGAAAAAGTGGTAAATAGAATTTACAAGGCTAGTATTATATTTCTTATTCAATTTTCAAATTGGATGTATAATCTTGTGCCGATAAGGAAGAATACAGGAGATATTCGTCTCTACATATATTTCAGAAATATGAGAAAGGTGCCATTAAAGGACAATTATCCATTCTCGAAGATGGATCACATCTTGTAGAGGGTTGTTGGAGCTTCCCGGATGTCACTTCTTGATGGATATTCAAGATACAATCAAATATTGGTGCATGAAGATGACCAAGAGAAAATAACACTCACCACGTCATGGGGTACCTTCATGTACACCAAATTTCCATTTGGGTTCAAGAATGCAGGGGTTAATTTTCAACGGGCTATGGACATCACTTTCTCGAATGAGAAGGATGTTTTTCTTGTAGTTTACCTTGATGATGTTATGGTACTTTCACAGTTAGATGATGAGCACTTACTGTTTTGGGGAAAATCACCCTAGAGGTTTGTTGGGTTTAAACCTCCACAGAGCAGGGGAATGCTACTAAAGAAGGACTCACACAACCATACATGTTCATGAAAAACTAAATAGAGTAGATCGAGGAAGTTACCCGTAGGTCATACGGTTGAAGCAGATCCCGCGGGGTCCAAACCCCCAGCAACCCTTCTTCCTTCTTAAGCTGAAAGACAAGAAGAAACAAGCACGAAGAACTGGTTGTACAGCATATATCTACTCTAAATGTTAGTGAAATCCATCTAAAACATTAGATAAACCATAATGAATGCTTAAATAACAATTTTCACATATATGTAAGCAGACACTAACACGTATATTTCGGGAACAAGATGGTACTTCTGTATTATAAATAGCATGTACAAAAGTAACGAGTGGAGAGATCACTTGAATCCTTCCACGATCTTCAAGCAGACCGTCGTCCAGATCCGTCCCGCCCTTGCCTCGCTAAGACTCCTTCCAAACTGGTGCATACGAGATGACATATAGGGAGATGAGCATCTCAAGGAAACAAGGGTTTCCTGTAATGAACTGGGAAAGTGCAGGAGGCACGAGGAATCAGACTTGGATAGGGAATACCAATAGAGTATAATATCAATAATTCTCTCTCTCCCTTAGGCCATACACATGAGGGGTTTTTATACTCCCTCCAAGTAGTTTCAACAGTTGGAAACAGTTGGCCACGTGCTGGGGTGGTTGAACTACCTGAGTAACCATCAACCCAACTCGAAAATAGGGAATAATTGTATATTTTTTAATCATTTTAATGGCATACGCGGAAAAGTGCAGCTGGACTCGCGTATACACGCGGAAAAGTACGGGCATAGTCGCGTATGGGGATTTTTACACTGTTTTTAAGTGAATTTGTCCAAGTCTGTAGGAATGGGTGCCCAAAACCATCAAAGAAATCATGAATCATATGAAGGTGAGAAATGATGCTATAACAGATGCCCCCTAATATATGAGGTCAGAAGGGGTACATGATGGCCGAAATGTATTATGCACATAGAAAGAACTTCGCAAGGACAAGAGAGGACTTCACGAGATTTCAGCCTGCCAAAAACCAATGAAAGAAACCAGAGAGTCAACTCATGCTGAGGCGGGCATACCCATGCTCAGTCAAAAATACATCATATGGAAAGTACTGAAATAGATCCAACATGTATACAAGTATAGCTGAACTGAAAGTACACAATGAATCATCTGAGCATGGCCCGGAAATACAAGTCTGAATCAATGTCCAAGTATCACATATAAAAAGCTGATCAAGGATGGTGCAACTGGATGTCTGATCATATAAGTAACTGAATCTCCAAGTACCAAATCATAAGAGGTGGAACAAACGGTACAATCACGCAACTCGGGAGCCAACATATAAGATGCTGCTGTACTGAACTGCAACATATAAGGGTGGACGGCATCACTGGCAGAAACTGAATGGACTGTCAAAAGTAAACCGAGAAATGCTGATGCAACCCGAGGTCTTCACCGATCACTATGGCACAATTCTACACAATGGGAATAAATGAGCTGAAGTCGACCATGTGAGAAATCGTTGGATTACCGGTCAATGATGTATACCATTAACCAACGCGAGACAACCCACCAATAATGAAAATGAGTGTCAAGGTGCCCCAGTACAATCTGAAAAGTGTGAATGAATGAGTTGAAGTCGAACACTTGAAAGAATCTACCAATCAGGAGGCAATGATGAGTCCCCACTGTCGATAGCGAAGAGTCTGCCAATGATGACTACAAACCCTAAGGTACTGACAAAAAGACTCTAGATCTTATTCCCAAAGCAATGAGTCGGAGTCGATGGGAAAAGATCTGCTGGAAGGAAGGCATTAAGGCATCCCACATCAGTCCAGCGCGAGTGTAACCCGCAGGCCAAGATTTGGAAGGGATCAGACGAAGTAGAGTGATGGAACCAAAACCGAAGTACGTTTCCGAAATGCACAAGATGAAGCTAGCGCATGGAAGAAACCCTCTGAACCCACCAATAATGAAAGCTGACACAGAGGCGAGAAATCCACCGATAGGGTCAAGTGGAAATCAAGGTACTGCACGAATCCCAAGTGTGATAATGTGTGATGACGTCGAACACAGGGGAAACCACTCAGTCAAAGACCCATGACGATGATCAAATGCTGAGCACAAGGTCACCTATCAATGATGGAAATAGGGCCAGGGTGCAGCTCTAGGTTTGCTCTCAGAGCAATGTGTCGTAGTCGATAAGAGACAAACCCGCCAGCAAGAAGTCAATGGAGACCTTCTCAAACCAGCATGAGCAGAGGACCAAAACATCTGATGTGATAGAACAAGATACTGACAAGACCAGGAAGGCCGACTGAATAATGAGTCAAGAGACACCGCAGAATGGCCGACTCTGGTTAGACTTCCCTTGAACAAAAACATGACTCATGATGACCATGGCAGTAAAAAGTGACACTGTATAAGTCTGTTATGCAGGAGGCAGAACAAACTCTCCATATGATTGGAAGAGATAACCAACCAGGGGAGAACTGACAAGTGAAACATGGTAAAGGTTGAACCTAGGTCAAAACTAAAACCATCCCAAATGAAGGAAATATATATAAGTATATGTGCTTTGTTCAAGGGCAACAAAACTGACTCTGTACTGCCATCAAAATAACGAAGATACATCCCGTTCCCGCTCTTTTTGTTATATTTGATTTTTTTTTCTTTTTCATATAATAAGCCTGAAAAAGAATAAAAGAATGCTATGGTACAATGGATAGAATGAGTATCAAAAAATAGATGCACCAGTTCCTGGGATTGGAACGATCCTATGCTCAATGCAAGGTGGCGGAAACTGGTAAGCGATACTCAGAGGAATGTTCCATCCATGGGTAAAAGGGTGTCAAGTCGCGATAGCCAAGTGCATGCAATGGTTAACTTGTACAAATAGACAAGGTCAAAAGTTGGCTTAAACATTGAGTCCAAATGAAGCCGGCTAAAGGCCAGGATAAACAAGTAGCCAATATGCAATGCAGTAATACAACTCAACAACACCAGGGAGCCTCTAGGGTAATAGCCAGAAAAATGATAGTGAGGAAGAAGAAGAACGAAGCTTCAACACATAAGTCATGTCGGGACTAAAGAGGACTCCCGAGCCTACATAAAACGCAGCATGGGCAACAAGTGATAGCGAGGAACTAACTAGGAAGCCCATGTAAAGGAAGGCTCTACCATCAAGTCATGATTAAATAATCGGCAAGTGAAATGGGTGTAATACTCATGACCTGATGGGATCGACCCTATGGCAAGTGATCAGAATGGAGGCTAGTATGCAAAATGCAACGGAAAGTGGATTTCCTAACCTATATGCCAGTTTTAGTTTATAAAAAAGAGATTTCAAGAAGACCAATTGAACTATCCGGTAACTAAGTCAAACAAACTCTGAATTTCAAGTATAACTTCAACAAAATGCTCAAAGCTAACCATGCCACTCTCACAGTGGGGCTTCATACGAGCAAAAAGGAAGATAAGAAACTCAATAAATCAACTCAGTACAATAGTATAAACTTGCAATAAAAAACTTCAAAGAATCAAAAAGAGATTCTTCGAAAATTGCAACAAAACTAGTCTACTGAACATCAAAGAAACCAAACGCACCAAATAGGTAAAAAATCAAAATGCGCAGCAACGCACAAGGAAAGAGTAAATGAGCAGGAGCTCTTTGTTCTGATTAAGCAGAACAGACAGGAATTTTCAAAACAAGACCTTGGTACTCAAACCAAAATTGCAGACATAACAACCAAAAATTTCACCAACCAAGAGAGTCTTCACACAAAGGAGAGAGAAATAGACATATAAACGCTTTAAACATAGTCCAGAGATTAAAAAATACTGTAGAAATAGGTCACCATAGGCAGACAAGACCAGAAAAGCTAAAAACCACAATTTCAAAATTTGCCCCTAGGCATACGCGCTTTAACAGCTTGACAATAGGCGTGCATACGCAACTGTGTCAAAGGAAACCCGCGTATACGTGACCACCTTTGACAGAAACAGCGTGTATACGCGACTGTGCACAGAAAAAACCGCGTATGCAAAAGCAAATAATGAAAAAATAAAAAGATCAAGCCTGGATAAGAAACCAAGACTTCAGTCTGACTGAGAAAGAGTAAACTTGACTGAAAATAGAAGTTAAAACTGTTGGAAACCTATCAAACAGCTGAAACCACCCAACCAGGGAATCACAAGAATGCGATCCCCAGTGGATTCGCCAGTTCTGTTTCGGGGAAAATCACCCTAGAGGTTCGTTGGGTTACAACCTCCACAGAGCAGGGGCATGCTACTTAAGAAGGACTCACACAACCATACATGTTCATGAAAAACTAAATAGAGTAAAATGAGGAAGTTACCCGTAGGTCCTACGGTTGAAGCAGATCCCGCGGGGTCCAAACCCCCAGCAACCGTCCTTCCTTCTTAACCTGAAAGACAAGAAGAAACAAGCATGAAGAACTGGTTGTACAGCATATATCTACTCTAAATGTTAGTGAAATCCATATGAAACATTAGATAAACCATAATGAATGCTTAAATAACAATATTCTCATATATGCAAGCAGACACTAACACGTATATTTCGGGAACAAGATGGTTCTTCTATATTATAAATAGCATGTACAGAAATAACGAGTGGAGAGATCACCTGAATCCTTCCACGATCTTCGAGCAGACCGTCGTCCGGATCCGTCCCACCCTTGCCTTGCTAAGATTCCTTCCGAACTGGTGCATACGAGATGACATATAAAGAGATGAGCATCTCCAGGAAACAAAGGTTTCCTGTAATGAACTGGGAAGTGCAAGAGGCACGGGAATTCAGACTTGGATAGGGAATACCAACAGAGTATAATATCAATAATTTCTCTCTCCCCCTTAGGCCATGCACATGAGGGGCTTTTATACTCCCTCAAAGTAGTTTCAACAGTTGGAAACAGTTGGCCACGTGCTGGGGTGGTTGAACTACCAGAGTAACCATCAACCCAACTCGGAAATAGGGATTTTTTATATATTTTTTAATGATTTTAATGGCATACGCAGGAAAGTACATGTGGACTCGCGTATACAAGCGGAAAAGTCTAGGCATACCCGCGTATGGGGAATTTAACACTATTTTTTAGTGAATTTTGTCCAAGTCTGTAGGAATGGGTGCCCAAAGCCATAAAAGCAATCATGAATCATATGAAGGTGAGAAATGATGCTATAACACTTACACCACTTAAGGATAGTATTTCAAAAATGCAGAAAATTCGGCGTCTCGCTCAATCCTAAGAAAAATTTATTCACCATGGAGGAGGGAAAATTAGTTGGGCACATTATTTCAAAAGATGGTATTCGCATTGATCCCTCCAGGAACGAAGAAATTCATCAACTGGATTTCCCAAGGAACAAAAATAAGATTGAGTCATTCAATGGAATGATAAATTTTTTGAGGATATTCATCCCCAATCTCACTGAGCACCTTAGAGATATGGCAGATATGTTGAATAATGAAAATGAGGTAAGATGGTCAGAACATGTGAAGAATTCATTTAATTCAGTCCAATTTTCCTTAACATGTACTCCCACATTGATTAACCCTGATTATATTTTTTATTTCATAATATTTTCATTCACTTCCAAGCACTCTTTGGCTATGGTACTAATGCAGAAAAAGGATTCAAATACAGAGCAACCAATTTCCTTTTGCATCCGGACCATAAGAGATGCAGCGTTGAGATACAACATAATTGAAAAGCAAGCCATGGCCTTGGTGAAAGAGCTAAAGGACTTTCGCGTATACATCTTACATTCTCACATCATAGCCTATGTTTCAAATGCAGTGGTGAAAGATGTGTTGATGCAAGCTAATCGAGAATGGAGGCGAGGAAAATGGATTGCAGCCATGCTTGAGTATGATTTGGAGATCAAGCCAACAAATTTGATCAAGGGGCAGGGCTTGGCAAAGCTAATGGCAGAATCTAATCTACATGTGCTAGACATAAATATGGTTTCTGAACTTTCTGAAGAAGAAGTTGATGATTGAATTACACAAGTATCTCAAATTTTTATTTCGTAACCTTGATATGCTGGTATAGGTTATTTTATGCAACATTAAAATCCTCCGGTGGGTGTGTCTAAAATAAGAGGTAGATCATTGAAATTACCAACTTCGAAGTATCATATTTTAGACAGTGTTTTGTATTGTAAAGACCTGAGAGGTATCTTTCTTAATTGTATTATCGAAAGTGAAGCAAAGGTAGTGATGAGCGACTTCCACAAGCATGATTGTGGCGGCCATTTATTTTGGAATACCACAACAAACAAAGTTTTTAGGGCTGGTTTCTATTGGCCCACTCTTTTTCCTAATGTGTACAAGACCGTGATGAGCTATCACGAATGTCAAATTTTCCAAGTGAAGAGGAATTTTATCACCCATATCAGTCCAGACACCATTTCAACAATGGGGTCTTGATTTCATAGGTGAGATCAATCCTTCATCATCCACCCAGAACTAGTGGATTCTCATGGCTACAGATTATTTTATGAAGTGGATTGAGGAAATTCCAACCTGGAAACCAAATTATTTGGTTATCATTTAATTTTGGACTCTAATGTCTTCTAGATTTGGTTGTCTGCAAAAGATCATCATAGATAACGCAGCTGTATTTAAGTCTAAAAAGATGGTGGAATTTTGTGAGAAGTACAATATCACATTGGGTTATTCGACTGCATACTACCCACAAGGTAATGGTTTGGCCAAGTCTTTGAATAAGTCTTTGGTTAATATTATCAAGAAGATGTTGAAGGTAAATAAGAAAAATGGCATAAGAAAGTCATCAATACCTTGTCGGAAAATAGAGTAAGTAATAATAATTCCATAGGAATGTCACCTTTTGAGTTAGTGTATGGGGTTGATATACTATTTCCTAATTCTCTTGTTGTTCCAGTCATGAAGATATTGCAGGAAATTAACAGCGAACTGAATGATGCTCATCGACGGATTAACCAAATGATCCATTTGCAACAAACCAGGGAGGAAGTGTCTCAAAACACTTCCAAGCTTCAGGAAAGAATAAAGAAAGTGTATGACGACAAAACAAAGGTAGATGACTTCAGCATTGGTAATTTGGTCCTCAGTTGGGATGCTTGAAATGAAGATAAAGGAAAGCATGGAAAGTTCAAGAATTTATGGAAGGGACCATACAAGATTTTAGCTTCAAGAGGAAATCATGCTTACCTATTGGAGGAAATGAATGGGAAAGAATTTGGAGGAGGACCAGTCAATGGAAGGCTTCTCAAGCACTACCTATTTTGATTGAATTTCTGAAATTTCTCGGCACCATTGTACATATCAATTTACTTTTTCTGTCAAAGTGTGAAGGATTTAATCATCGAATCTTAGAGACCAAAGTGAAGACCATAAAGTTTTCGTGATTGGCTGTTGTTTTATATGTACCGTAAGTTTTTGTTTTATTCAAAGCCAATTTAGTTTTTCAGTTGATTTTCTATTTTGATTTTATTATTTTAGATTTTTTCTCCATGCCCAATGGATAAGGCTACTTGGTCTACGATGTTCTTGACACCTTCAAGGAGCTACCATCCCCATTTGGAGTCAATGTTAGTGTCAGTCAATTTTTCTTGTCACTAGTGATCAAATATGCTCCTACAATGTTTTTTTAGGGTGTCATGTCAAACTTATATGGTTTCAGTAGGACTTAAAATAAAAATTTGGTCACTGGCTAGTGTGTCTAGGTCTATTACTGCACCTTTCAAAAATTTCATGTGCTTATCATTGCCATCTTTCAGTTGGATGAGTCATCATTGCAAATTTTCCATTTTCATCTCATCCATACCACCATGGTCCTCATTCAGCTCAGGGTCACCATTAGGTCATTAGGGTTTAAGTCACCAAAATTTGTCATCTCATCAATAAATTCGACAAATGAAGGAGTAGTAATAGGGAAATTTATCATAAATTTTTGTTTCAAAAGTAATTTAATTTCAAATATGATGTAATATTTTCTAATGTTCCAAAGTTTCAAAGGTTTCAAGACAAAAGTGAAAAGAAGATGGTAGGCCACCACACCACTATGAAGAATTTGACTTCCATAAGACATAAAAGACCATCTAAATCATTTCTCTTACTAATTTCATTGGCATAGAGCACTCACTCACCAACAAAGACTATCTCAGCACATTCAACATCAAATTATACTCTAAAAAAGTGATTGGCACCCTCTCCAAGCAACCACGCTACGTTTTTCAGGTAGCCATGTTGTGTTTTTGCCAACATGCGTTTTCACTCCCACAAGAAAAAAAATTGTTTCCAAGGGTTCTCAGGGCCACCTGAAGGTTTCATCAGCAGTCTACAAGTAATTTTAAATCCTTGACACCTCCTACCAGCTTTACTTTTTTTTATGTGGTGAAAACCCTCGAATAGCCCCCACACCGCATTTTTGGGGGGTAAACCTCATTTTCTGTATTGAAAGAAATAAAACATATCCTATACACATTATACCCTTTATCACACTTAAAAAAAATTCCTACAACCCTCACACCCCCTCACCCTCATTTCCCAAACCCCACATCCAAACCCTAGCTCCTACATTACATTTTCAGAAGTTTTAGGGCTAAGACTGTGTATAATTTCCCTAGGCTAATTCCTACACTCATTTTGTCATTTTTCACTTCCCTCACCTCCATAATGACCCTATCTACCTCCCTAAATTTTCCTACCCTCATATATCCTCCATAATACCTTCATCGCTTCCCCTCACTCACTTCCCCTATTGTCCCACTAGGGTTTTTCCTTGCAAACTATCAACATGGAGGGAGAAAGGAAATATTACAAAAAAGGAGGTCAAATATCAAGGTTTGATCCACTCAACACTCATGACTTTATTTCTTCTTCACTGGCCAAGAAATTTTTTCAAAATGTAGGATGTTTAGGGTTTTGTGAGCAAACTCAACAAGTGAAATATCATGCCAAATTGACAAGTTTGTTTGCCACTAATGTTAGGAGAGATAAGGTCACAATTGCCGAGGTGAGCTTCACAATTTCAAGCAAGGCCATAGCTAAAACTACAGGGATACAAAATAGTGGGTAAAATGGTTTAAGAGCTTAGATTTGGATGTGTAGAATTACAAAACCTTCATCGAAGGTCACTACAAAGATGTCATTAAGAAAGTTTTTCCTTTTAGACAACTTCTTGATAAGTTTGCTCCATTGATGAAGGCCATTATGAGGTACTTTACAGGTGAGGGCATATTTTATAGATTGTACAAGTATCATGTCATATTTCTAATGCACTTCACAGGGGTAAAACCTCTCAACCTATCCTACTACCTCTACAAGAGCTTGGCTAAAATGGTAGATAAGGTGTAGCATAAAGGGAGTGATCATCAAGCTAACCTCTTCACCATGCCATCATCAAAATCATTGTCTTGCACTAGCTTGCATAGATTAACATCACTTGGGAGACATTCATTTAGTCTAATGTATTCCCCCTGCTAGTCAACCTACTAGCCAAACTACACCATGAGCAACACCATCAACACCATCCGGGAAAAGGGAGATTAGCTCATCTAGTAGAATTTCAGTCAAGATGACACCTAGGGCTGAGGTAGCTCAAGCATATTAGAGAGGTAGGAGGCTTGTGTTTTCTCCCAAAATTGTGGAAGGGGCAAAGCCTACATCAAAAGAACATAGATCACCATCACAACATGAGGCACCTTTGCAAGATGAGGAGCCATTCCATCTTGAAAATAACATGGAAGACTTGGAGGTGGATAAAGAGCACAAAATAGCAGAGCAGGTCATCATAGATAAAGATGCTGAGATCAAATAACTCAAGTAAAACTTGTCCAATGCCAATTTCTTTATTTCATTCCTAGAGTAGGAGAACATGCAATTGAAGGTAAATGAACTACCCTTGAATAGGCATAAAGTGGATGTTAGAAAGGAAGATGTAAAGGGAAAAGAAGTAGTTGACATAGATGAGTTAGATGAGCATGAAGAGCAGGTGAGAAGGAAGAGGGCAAGAAATAGAGGCCTAAAAAGGGCACTTCAGCAACAAAGAGAGGCATCTCCACCAAGGACCCAAATGACAGTGAATGAGCTTATATTTGCAGAAATGGAGCAAGACAGAGAATATTGGCTTGATAGAGTCAATGGTCATTTGGAAAAACTCCTAAAGATGGAAAATAATAGCAATAACATTCAAAGACACATGGCCATGCACTATTACACAAGAAATCAGGTGTCTTAGGTAAAAATCAAGCAATTGAAGGAAAAACTCAAAGAAACCCTAATGAAGGAAGAAGAGAAGGGTAAGTTGGATGTTCTTGCTGATGCTTCCCTCATAGCATAGCATTCCATCTTAGGTCTTCATGGAACAATTCAGGACAAATTTTGAGCAAATTTGGAGAAATTTTGGAAAATTTTGAAGATTTTTGAGTTTTTGGCAATTTTTGCATAGTCCCTAGGCCAAAAATGTAGTGTGCCTCATGCTGCGATTTTTATGGGGGCCTCCAAATGATAAATTTATTGCATTTTTTTATTTATAATGGCTTATAAATCAACTTTATCCCCTGAGACAGCCATGTCAACACCTTTTGGTGGGTCAAAACGTCAAAAAACCACCCAAAAAATACCTTTTTGCCCTATTTTTCAAATGTTCATTGCGTTTTTGGAGTACTTGTGGTAGAATGGATTTTTGGAGGGCTAGGAGCAGTATTTTTCAATGCTTCAGGATTCTATCATGTAGAAGATAGGAAGATATTTCTCCAACATCTTTGTGATCAGGATTTGGACATTGGGAAGGCCTCCAAAAGCCTCTTGCACCAATTTCATTGTGTTTTCTCCTCGCACGATACATTTTTCTAATATTTTGCTTCTTTTTTGACTAAAAGTAAATTTTCTCCATTTGATTAGTCAAAATCAGCTCTGCCTAATGTAATTTGTCATTTTTTGAGTTTTGATGATGTAATCGGGCGTAATTATCCTGGTTAGAGTAAAAATGAAGTGGATACATGCTTGTAAATATCTTTTATGGTCAAGTGTATCAGTTTCTCTATCTTGAGGAGGGTTTTGTTAACCTGCCTAGTCATTAGGTTTTAGGTGAGGGAATCATGTGAACTACTCCTCCACTCTAGGATTCAACCCCTCAGAGAGGGGAAATGTTTTTTTTTTCTATATGTATGCATTTCTTAGTCATTTTTATGGTTGGACATCAGAGGGTGAGACTATTGTAGCTTGTACGTCCGCTTTTATTTAGAAATCAGAGGACCATTTTTAGCTATTATTTAGGAATTCATGTGTAGTGATTTTTTGATGTTGTATTTTCTCTGTTATATTTTCATATAGATGATATACATGTTCTTTTTCCATATCTTTCTTTCCTTAGCGATCTGCCTAAAAGTTTGATAATCAGAATTCTTCATAAAGCTATGTTTTTCTTGGGAATGTCATTTTATGTTTTCTTCCGTATGTTTTAATGAATTCATGACACATTCTCATTAAGATCCTCCATTTTCAAACCCTACACTACACCTAGAAAACCCTAAGCCCATCACTAAAGCATTGCTATCTTTCTCCTCCATATATTTTCAGTTGTAGCCCTTTGATACTGTGACCTAGCTACTTGGTTTTCATCCCTGATCCAGGAGAAAAACCATCAAAATTTCAAAACCCTAGAACTTACCTAACTAGCATAAAAGCCTATCTTCATCCAATCAAACACTTTGGTTGTGATTTCATAGAGAGAACCCTCTTTGGTTTGGTAGGGCTAGCTACCAAACTAAAATCTTGGTTTGAGGTTCCCTCTGTCGATATCCTTTCTAATCCGTGGAACATTGTGGAGGCTAACAAAACCTAGGCCTTGATGTCATAGGCCTCCCTTTGGTGATGTATGAGTCTTTCACCACAACTCTAAATAATTCCTTCTCCCAAATATCTTAGGTGTTATCACAATACATGGTTGTAAGGGGAATGAATGATCAGACCAACCCAATAATGACCAACCATTAGTTGAAGGATGGGGATCAATTTATAGGAAGGGAGAGGAAGTTGGGAGCCCATGAAAGAAGGATAAGGCCCACTTTCCAAGGGAAAAACCCCCATTAATAATATCAAAGCTCTAAAATCAAAGAGCTTGACCATATCACCATCGAATAACAACCAAATCACCAGCCTGGAACTTCAAGAGGTCAAAGCTTCTCCTCCATTTGAGGAAATACTGCCAAAAAGGGTCCAACATGGTTTTCCCAGAAAATATGTCACTGACAATGCTAGGCCATAACTTTAAACCTTCCATCAACATGGGCAGGCCACTAGAGAAGCACGATGACCCAGAAAATTAGGGTTTTGACTAAGTTTCTTGAGTGATATTTCAAGGCAAGTTTATTTGAGTATTTATAGGGTGCCTTTATGTATTTTCCAAAGGTGGCTATGATGCACAGGATATGCCACAAGGAACTTTAGGATCATGGAAGGGAAGTGAGCAGGGTAAAAAATTAATGTGTAACAGATGCCCCCTAAAGCATGAAGGTAGAACGCGGAGTGATGGGTGAAATTATTTACGAACCAAGGCAAAAGAACTTGGAACACCGCCAGGAAACCTGAAAATCAAACACAATACAATATATGATATCTCTGGTATGACTATTCCTAATAACATATCTTTGCACTAGGCACCAAATAACAAATGAAACCACGGAATGGTCACAACCATTCTTCCAAAGAGATCATGGAAATAGACCCACGATATGGATGCAACCATCCCCATAGATAGGATCATCTATACAATCATGAATACTCAATAACTCCACACAACCTGGATAAAATTAGATGTAATCCAAGGTCTTCATTGCTATCTCAATCTACCCAATGTATGAATATAGCCATGTGAATACATGTGCTGAGGTCGAACATGGTAGAAATGACCTGATTAGTAGTCAATGATGAAAACCGTTAACAGGCATAAGAGAAACCACGAATAATGATGATGGCCCTCAAGGTACAATAGCACAATATACAAGCATGAATAAAGGTGTTGAACTTGAAAACTTGCAGAATAATTCGATCGAAGGTCAATGATATGAACCTATCATCGAATATGAAGATCTTTCGATTGAGGCATGCCAGCTCCAAGGTACTGAAAAGGGAGTTTCTGAATAATATTCCGGGATAATGAGCTAAGGTCGACAGGAAATGATCTGTCAAAGGAGGGCCATAATGATTCTCACATCCTCGAAATGAAACAACGGGTATCTCAAGATTATAGGAGTGACTTAGGAATGTAACATATTAGGTCAGATAAGCACATGATGTTTGACTTCGACAAAAAGGACTTCTCTTGAACATATCAGTGACACGACTAAGGAGTGTGGAAACATTTGACTCAAATAGGATCATAGGTCATGATGATAGAGATGGTAATCAAATGAGAGGAAAATGGATTTCCCGAAACCCAGGAAGGAAAAATGACGAATGAAGGATATCCCCAACCTGACACGAACTATAGATGAGTGTCACGTTCAAGAGCGACAAGCTACCCAAAGCACATAAGATCTTCCACTTTTAATTTTCCACCGTTATTGCTAATGAGTACTTATTTATTTTTGATAGCCAACGTGACGAGGATAGCATATGATGAGCGTGTAAGTTCATTTTTAGAATGAATCCATCCTAGTAATTTTAACGAGCCCTAGGAAGGAGGAACTCGATCTCGTTATGGTGACAAGACTTTCGCCATTAGATTTTTAACGAGTCTAATCGAAGAGTAACTCAATATATTTTTCTTGATTAGGAAGTTTGAAAAAGAAACGGAAAAGAAAAATCCTTACATGTTCCTTTTTGTAAATCGTCTCTCGAGTATGAAAAGGTAGAAAACAATGTTTGAGAGAACCTCCTGACCATGTTCAATCAAGGTATTCTTTTTTCGTAAATAGTTAATCACAGACGAAAAATGGGAAAACGTATACCGAGACCACGTTAATTCATTTACTTTAATGAGTTCGAAATGTTAAGTACTCCATAATATTTTCATTTTTTAAGAGTCAGAAAAGAGTTGAAAGATGACTCCAGGGGGGTTCCTTTTTCTTGTATTTTTACTGAGTCTGAAAAAGAGATAAAATAAAACTCCTTGCATCAGAAATAATCATTGTTAGCATAAAAGATCCCTTTTCTACACAAAAAATTACAAACATCATTGATATTGAGGTAAAATAATAAAATAATGGCCACAATATCTTCAAAAATCTATAAATAGACAAAAAGTAAATTATTTTCACCATTATATTTTGGAGTAAATTGTAAAAGTGCATTTTACCCCTTTCTCCTTTGAAGTTTAGATCAATAGTATGGCCGATCCAAGACACCATTTGCCATTCCTTCAGCTTTAGGTAAGAGCTCAAATTTTTCTCTTCATTTTAACTCCATTCTTAATAATTTTATTTTATAAAATTTGTGATTGAGCAAAGAATTTAAAATTTTATTTTCGTTGGAAATCAACGCATATTTGAGCATCGGATCTACATTGGTCACTCTTTTCCAAAAACGTGACTGTTTTTTTAGCGCTCTTTCAATTTTAACAGTTTCACTGACAATTGGGAAGAATTTAAAACAAGAATTTCTCTCATTTTCAATGATTTATTTCAAAAACTACTCCACTGAAAGTTCCTGAAATGTCAATTAAACATGTTTTGTAGGTGTTTTCAGTGAATATGTTGATTTAATCGAAGGAAAGAGGCCATGATGTGGAATAATACCAAGCTCTCCAGGACCTAAATTGCGTAAATACATTGAGGAATTGTGGATTTCTAAAATTCTTCCAAAATTCAGGGTTGAGAGCTTAGCTGGAGTTACTTGAGTCTCCGATTGGACTATGGAATGTGGATTGCCAAATTTTCATAATTGGGGATCAAGAATTGAGATATAAGTCATGGAAATCTAATTCATTATAGGGTTGTTCACAAGAGGGGAGAGAATCCAACTCTTTGAAGCCCACACTGGAGGGGAGAGCACTAGCATGTTCATCCATAGACATTTTCCCAGGGCCAAAAAGACTCAGAGTGGCAAGATGGAAATATTGTCAATCACAAATCTAACCTTGTGTATAATATTACATTGCATGGCTCGAGTAGCCGAGCCAATGCATTTCATGAGGAAACGAAGTCTCAATTCCAATATGCGGTGGATTGTCTCGCTCCCACTATGTTTAACTAGTGTGAGGGGTTGTTGCCCAATATGAAGAGCCAATTAACCAAGTGCAAGATAAATAGATTAAAACAGTTTGGGTATGGTTTCATCTTAGTCACCTTCTTAGAGAAGGCTCAGATCTACCTCTTCTGCCAGGCGAACAGTGGTATGATGTAGGTAAAATTTTTTTTAGCATTTTTTACTTTTTAAAATGTTTTTATTACGTATTCTGAGACCTAAACTTATGATTTTCTTATAGATGTTGGGATTGAGAATTCACCTGGTATGTCCCCGATTGCGAGGAGGGTAGCTCGCCAAATTGAGGATGATCCCTATCAAGAGGGAGTAGACCCACTAGCGGAGTTGGAGGATAACTTGACAAGCCTCATGAGAGGCATCCCAGAGTATGCTACATTTGATGATATTCCACTTTGCTACCAGAGGCATACAGTTGAGGTCCCAGGCAAACTACGTCATTTAATCTGGCGAGTTATCCGAGCAGTCACCTGCTACCATTAACACCATGTAAGTAGATAGTACTCCTTTTTTTTATATGTTTTCTACTGATGTAGGCTCACAAATATATTTGTGTTGCAAAAAAAATATTTTTGAGATTTTGATGTAAGACACTCGACCTTAACAGATTACAAACTCAAAGGCACAGAAAGAACTTAACAAAGTCTTATAATAAATACTCCATAAGAGTCTTGCAACTTTAGGTTCACATATGCATCAAGTGCACATGTGAAAGCTTGTTAAAATCAAACTTAAAGACATAATTACATAGAGCTTCATAGACAGAGCTCAACATAAACACAAAAACTCGAATGGCCCTAATGGCGATACATCTTCCTTAGTTATAGGATTTCAAGAGAACCTCAAGCATATTCTCGAAATATAACCTATCTGCATAAAATGTACAAACTCTAGATCTTGAATTTAACTTTTCCGTAGATTCTCTAAAATGTGGGTCAAATCCCACCAAAAGTTGGAGAAGTGCTCCGAGTTTTAGATATTCATCCGGAAAGTTAACCTAATATTTCACTTTGGAGGACAAGCCCCTCCACTTAGTCATTTTAACTCTCCTAAGATTTACATAATGGATATTTTATCAGAACCCCACGATACTAGTCACAGTCACTGCCAGGTGACTAGACATGAAATACTAATCATCATGCTTCTTTACAAAGATCCTGTCAGTCTCTTGGATACCCGTAATTATCACTATCACTTGAGTAATACAAAGGTTGCAGAATTCGTGAAAAATGTGCTTCTGCATGAGGAGGCATGATATTATATCACGGAAAGAAACAAGATCCATACATGCTAGGTACTCTCTCATCTACAGGATTACAAAGTGACCCAAAGAATTGAGATATTTCCTTATAGATGGGTTTCTCTGGTGACTGAATAGTATGTACTTTAAGTGTGTTGAACAAATGTTCTATCTAGAAGTAAAACCATGCCTCAGACTGAGTTTTTGTTTGGATGTCTTCTCAGAAGTAACCAATAAATTCATTCTTTTTATGGTCCAAAATATTCCTTCCCTTGGGCACCAATCATATAGAAATATTTTGAACCAAGGTGACCAATGGTTGTAGGGATTACTCATAGAGATACATTCGAACATTAGCCAAACTCTTTTGGCATATTTGGTGTGTATCAAGATATTACAATAGTCTACATAGCTTAACCATGGCTCATATAGAAAATTATATGTTTGTCCTACAAAAGGTGCAAATCTGATGGCCCCTTGAAACATTTTGGGAGAATCTATAAAACATAAGATTACTTACATTACTATGGCTACTATTAATCCAATTTTTAAGAATGAATTCATATGGAGGACTCTCCTTGATCCTATCTATGAGACACTGAATGTAATATCCCAAATAGGGATGGCAGCAATACATGAACACAAAACTGGAAATAACAGTGAATAACATCATACCAAAATGTATGGAAACCATAGATCCATTTTATTATGTAAATCAGCAGCAAATGAGTACAACAGAAGTGTGCATAAATTAAACAATCAAGGAAAACAAGCCTCCCATGAATACATATGCCAAAAGTGAAATGTTTCTATATTGCAGAATGCTCATGAACATGTACAGCGTAGTCATAGATGGTACACTACTACATGGATGTGTGAAATAATATAAATATGCAAATAGATGGCTCATACAATGTTCGGAGTGAATATCTAAGCTCCCAAACACAATTTCAAGATAATCCTAGAAGGATTTCCTCAAATATGTAAAAGTGAAAAAATGCTGGAGTTGCAGTCCTATGACTGAATAGCAGTTGAAACTCAAGATCTAGATGAAGATGGTTGTAGATGAAATATATGATGAATGAATCTCATCCAATGGATCCTTCAGGTGAAAGGCTGATCCATCACTAAAGATCTCACACTCCAACAATCACTGCAAACCCTCACTGCAAATGCTCACTGAAAATAACGCAGTTAAGGAGAGGGACTGCGCTGTAGGAGATAGAAAATGTGTTGGCCAAGTGGTAAGATCAGAAATATGCTCCAAATTCTTCCTCACTAATCTCCCAAAGGAAAGAGAGCTTCCTCCTCTGAAAAACAAGCTGTGGAAGTGGTGTTGTGGAACCTCCATTGCAACACCCTGCAACACAACGTTATACTTCAGTAGAAATAACGCTGTAGCTGAAGGAGGTGGCTTGGCCTAAAGCTTGGATGTGGAGAAATGAAGTACAAGCTCCCTCAAGAGGCCTCTCAATAAAGGAGAAGGAATTCCTAAACATGAATGCCTTGTGCTAAATAGCACAACAATCTCAACTAAACTGTTGAAGAAAGCACAATAGTCATGCAGACCAAAAATCCAATATTCAATAACATAAGATCTCTTTCTAAGGCTGCGTTGCCCTTTTTTTATACAAATGGAAGCCCTCTCACCTTGGGTCCCACTCATTAGGGTTTCCTCCACCATGGAATCTTCCTCCCACTATCTCTGTGATGTCTCCAAAGACGATTTCCACCTCTTATCCCAGCGTTGTTGACTTGGTCAAACTTCACCTTGTCCACATGCAAATGTCCCTTTTCACACATGAGGTTATGAAATCCAACTCCTATGTTGATCTCTCTTCACATTATGATGGATTTTATTCCCAATTTTGAAATGTACGGGCCTCCTTACCCATTTATTCATCTCCTAAGTTTAAACAACAAAAATCAATATTCCAATTAGCTGCATGCTAATTTTGGAATATTACACTGAAAACAAAATGACGTATGACAATATTTACATATTAAAACCCATTAAAAACCCTCTGGAGCAGGGGTAGGTGATGATGAAGTTGAAGATGATGGACAACTGAACATATTGATTTTTTTTGGCGCTAGTTCTCTTGTAAGTAAATCTGCTAAGAAATTATCTTTTCCCTTTTTATATTCAATTTCAAGGTCGAATCCATCCAACCATAGGCTCCATATTAGTATCATATTGCTTCCTTGTTCTAACAATCTTCTGTTTCTAAGCATCCCAACCATATGTTTCGGGCTTGTTCTTGCAATGAATCTTATTGGCTTTAGGAATAACCTGAATCTTTTGATTCCATTTTTGACAAAAAGAATTTCTTCATGAGAAGATGGATACCTGAGTTTAGTTTCATTGAAACATGTTGATGCATATGAGCAAACTTCTTCCCTTCTTGAATGTTTTTGCATCAAAACTCTTGCCCATACTTCATTGGATGCATCTGTTTCTAAAATGTAAGGAAATTAATGTCTTGGAAAAACCATAATTGGAAAATTTTGGACCTGTTGTTCGATAATTTGAACTGCAGTCATCATATATGGGGACCATTCTATTCCTTTGAGCCTCTTCTGTAGGACCTTGAAATCTTTGGCTTGATTTTCATAAAACTATCAAATGTAATTGAGGCTTCCCAAGAACTTCTGTAATTGCCTCCGATCATAAATGGAATCTAGAAATTCTGTTAAAGATTTGAACACATGTTCTTGTAATTCAACTTTTCCTTAGAATAGGATTAGTCCTAAAAATTAAATTCTAGTTTTTGCAAACTCAAGCTTAGGCTTACTGAGGACTAACCCATGTTTAAAAATTATGTGGTGAACTATCTAAAAGTGCTTTCTATATTCTTTTAAATCAAAAGAGTAGATTAGTAAATCATCAATATAAACAATAAAAAATTTCAAATATCCAAAGATGTCTTCCATTATTTTCTGAAATTTAGAGGATGCATTCTTCAATCCAAATGGCATTAATTGCCATTGGAACTGTCTGTGTGGCACCACAAAACCAGTCTTGTATTTGTCATATGGTTTGATCCCTATCTTCCAAATTTTCTTTTGAGGTCAAATTTGTTGAACACATTATTATTTCTGATTTTATGAAATAAAGCTTCTTTAGATGGCAGTGGATACCTACTAGGAAACAAGAAATCATTTAATTCTCTATAATTCATCACCATAATTCCAAGTTACCTTGGAAACCCCAAGTTATCCCTAAAGCTAATTCTGACCATGAGACTATATTTCTATGAATGGACTTTTGAGTGCTTTCCCATGCACTCCAAGTATGGATTGCCATGAGGATTTCATTTTTAGGTTTGTAGTTCAGATTTGTCAGTGGAGCTTGATATATGTTAGCTCAGCTAAGAGTAGGGAACTGATCAATATTTGAAGGATCATATGGAGTTTTTCCAGGAGAACCATACTTGGAATTACATCATTTTTCCCATGAAAATTCGAAAGGTTGGTTTCGTCTATCGCTATTTTCACTCCTAGCTATTTTGTTGGATCCTTCTCCTTTTTCTTTTACCATTTTTATTTCTCCTCTATTCTGTGGTGGGAGAGAAAATACTGGGATTTGTGATTAAACTAGAGCCAATTTTTCTCTATCAAATGAAATAACATTTTGAAATTGAAAATTTCTAGGATTATGTATAGAGCTATTTGAGTAGTAGTGCGGTATTTTTCTCCTCCAGGTTCCTTTCTTCTAGCTGGAATGTCTCATTATAAACTTATGATGCAGTAAGTGCTTCTTCTAAATGAGGATTTTCTTTTTCCAAACTCAACATTAAATATACCACTACTTCCATAGTTTTCTCTAGCATCATATTTACATCTTTTAACTTATCAAGATGATCAAAAACTTTTTGACTCAAATCATCTGAACAAGAATGGAGTCCTGACACATGGGATTATACTTTAAGCACTTCTTGTGATAGGTTATCTAGATTTTTCGTTACACATGTTAACTAATAATTATTATAGTTCTAAATAATTATAATTTCTTTGGGATTCTCATCCAACAATTTCCTATATTGTAGGAAATCCACATCAGCTACAACATTCCCATCTTTAAATTTTTGCACAAAATTTCCAGGAAAAAGTCTCCTTTCTAGGAGTATATGATTCTCTAGATCATCCCCTCCCTTTTCTCCAGGTAGTTTGTATCTCATGAACTTAATGTCCCTTGGAGAGGAAATACATAGAAATTCGTGACATTCTGCATGTTGGCTTAAATTTTCCTCTTTCAAGATAGACCGAGGTATGTGAAATACTTGAAATTTTTTATCCAAACTTGGACTTCAAGAGGCAATACACAATTTACATTGAGAGGAGGATCCATACTTGTGTTTTTCCAGATTCCTACTAAGGTATCATGGCTTCTGAGAGAGTGACTTATAATAGGGGTTTTGGGTACTACAGTGCCATTCCTTAGTCTAATGACTGGTCCTCTAATTTACTTAGAAATAGACAATCTTTTAGGTTATGGAGTCAGAAAATGCCTTAGAGACAATGGATGGTATTCTGTTGTCGACTCATCAAGAATTTTTAATCGGAAAAATCCTATTGTAAGAGGAGTTACATTACCAGGTCCAACCACCACTCCTATTATTTCTCTCTGAGTAAGCTGAGGAGTGAGAGTTGGGAGAGTTGTGGAGACAAATATTAAATAAGCAGTGGAATGTAACTGGGAAATATTAGACTGCCCAAAGATATCAAAGCCATAAAAATGGATGTAGGCTTGAAGCAATACATTAATATGGGGGTCATTTAATGAAACTTGTTATCATGGGATGATAGATGACCAAACTGGACAATTATACAAAGGGGCCTCAAAACCACCTAGTAAAGAATTACCAAATTAACTATGGCATGAGTCAATTACACAAGCTAAGAAAGACACATTTAAACTAGGTCTGACAAGAGGATTAAAACCAAACTGTATTAGTCCAAGATCCGCATACTTGTAACCTTGTTTTACTGCCCATTAGACATATTCTGGTTTTATAAGAGGGATCTGATTCATAGGTTGGGTAGTATTGATAGGTACATTTACAAAGGCATATCTAATAAGGTTGGCTACATGAAAATTAAACATTGGAAGGTCATAGATCTTACTAGGAGATATATGAGGAAGCTGCCAATTAGGATTGGGGGTAAATTCCTAGACTACCATCCTAGCATCATACAAGGGTTCAGACTGTGAGTTGTTTAATATCCTTCCAATCCAATTAATTTTCTTTGGGGCTTTCATATCAGCAGAGAAATCAAAACTACTCGTGGCCATTTCTTATTGTAATTCACTACTCAATATTGCGCAAGCAGGTAAGGAAAAGAAACATGTGAAGGTAAAATAATATGCACCTGATGAATGGGACTCCCTCGGAGTTACAATCCCATCCTTTGGCTTCAATTCTATGGAAACATTATCCATGAGAAAAAAGTACTACAAAAAGTGCTTATATCACGTCTTCACACTACTGACCACATATCGCTTGCTATATTGATAGTTCATATGGCTTAGAATGCTTACTCAAATAATAGAGACAACACACAGGACGATAAAGCACAATTATATTGATTTATAACACATATTAGATCACATACATTATAAATGCAGAGATTGACTATATGATAATTTATCAACCAGACTAAAACTGGAAAGCAGAATCTAAAAATGTTCAGAGGTCGAAGGCTTCCTAGCTCGTTATAGACTCTATCTATTACAATGTGAGATTTTTGGCTATTATACCAAATACATACTTTTACAGAATTAGAGGCACGGATCAAACTTAATAAAGTGTCATATATATATATATATATATATATATATATATATATATATATATATATATATATATATATATATATATATATATATATATATATATATATATATATATATTGTAATATCCCCAAATCTGGACTGCTTAGCAAGACAGGCCTGAAAAATGCATTTTTCAGGGATGTTTGCTTGAAAAGATAAGAAAAGCCCTTGGATCCCTTATATCAAAGTATATAAGACTAAAATCCAAGAGGAGGCTCAAAATAAATCACTCTAGGTGCATTAAACAGATCTCCCACACCTAGTTGTCTTCAGAAAATTTCCCAATGAAGAGTTGAAGCAGTATAAAAACACAATAATGGAGTAAAAGAAAGTTAATAACCATGAAATGTGTTTAGAAACACCTCATAAGAAATTTTATTTACATCAACAATACGTAAGATTAATTCTACTGATAAAGGATGGGGAAAAGCAGTGATTTATGCCCTAAAATGAGTGTATTCGGAAATCCGCGTAAAAATAAGGGAAATGGCTGTATATTATTTTATCTTAGGTCACATAGGACTCCCATACCAAATTTCAGGTCAAACAAATGATCCTAGCTATAATAAACAGTTCCTCCAATCCTCGCTAGGCTTAAAAACCTTGATTCCCCATGACTTGAAGTATGCATAATTTTACTGAAGCATGAATAGCATAATTTATGAAGGTGAAAGTTATAATGGAGTGTGACAAATAGGAAATCTAGTCTATGCTATGGCCTATGCAATATACAAGAGAAATACAGGCATTTACATGAATACAAGCCTCAAATAGGTGCTGCAATAGTATATTGGACTCGAAAATATTATTAGTATAAATTTTAGGAGGTTGAAGCTTATTTTTATTAAATTCTAGATCTAGAATAGATCTTCATACAAAATAATAGATCTATTGTAGATTTTTATACAAAAGAGTCTTTATAATACACTCCCCTTGGGGATCTCAGCAAATGATCAACAACAGTTAGTAGATCTAAGATCTAAGTCACAGTTCTGCAGTAGTATTCAAAAATTATGTAGTAAATACATTATTAAACAAATCATATCTGAAGGTAACATGGATTGGTTGGCCAATCCATGGATCACCACAGTGAAAGGAAGGATCCTTTCCACTAGAGATATCTCCTCTAGGAGAATTCCAAAACCATTGCAACTCTGCTCTTCAATATTTACATAGATTAGGGAGAGAAACTATGCAGTTGATGATAGTATACACTTTGGCCTGATGCCAAGATTTGAAACTGAAGCTCAAGCTGATACTACACTCTTCCAGGAGGATAAAAGACTCACTCACTGAGAAGGGATGATAGTATGATCTAGATCTGAGTAGATCTAGATTCCACTTACTACAGCTCACTTAGACAATGAAACCCTCACTGGATTTATGCTGCCAAAGTGAGATGGAGCTTGGCCATATGCCAGATAGTGGAAAAGAAGCACAAACCCTCCAATAGCTATCCAATGGAAGGATGGAGAAGCCCTAAACAGGAGATCCTCACTAGTCTCTTGCTAAAAATCCTAGACAACTCGAATTTTTCTAAGCAGACATAATTCTCCAAAACCATAATACATTCAACAACCTTCTCTAGTTACCTTCTCCTTCCTTTTATAAGATGAGGTCTTTCCCAAACCCTAAACCACCTTGAATCACTTAACCCCTTTCACATGAGGTCCTCCTTCTAGAACCGCGCTGATCATCTAGGAGGTTCAATGTACCTAGACTGTGTTGTGATTTGGTCCTATTGACCCAGTCAAATAGCTCAATCCTGTTTCACATGCAAGTGGATTTTATGTAAATGGCTCAGATATAGCTTTGTTTACATTGAGCATTGATTTATTCACTGATCTAAGGAGTTTTATATGTCCTCCATTTGTCATTTATTCATAAACAGAAAATAAAACAAAATCTAAATATTCCTATTAGCTTGGGCTAATTAGGAATATATATATATATATATATATATATATATATATATATATCTATATATATATATATATATATATATATATATATATATAATATATATATATATATATATATGCATTTTTCTATGGCTACTAAGTGTTCATGTATCAGGATTATGTATTGGTTTTAACATATTAAGCATATGTATATCTAATATATAATTAAATAATGTATCTGTTAATGTATTCAAATGCCTTGGAATTTGTTGATATGTAATGTAATCAAAATTCCATTCCAATAATCGAGCACGCAAATACATACGTAAAATATCAGGGTTCCTCATTGAAAAATGTCCATTTAATTGTAACATAATGATTTGTGAGTCTAATTTGACAACCAAATCTCTGATACCAAGATCAATTGCATTTGATAATAGTTCGATAACTGCACTATATTCAGAAATATTCAATATTTTTCTGTCCCAAACAAATACCTTGTAAATTAATAAACTCGCCATCAAGCATGAAGAGTGCCCATGCTGTGGATGATAAATTATTTTTGCTACAGAAAGAACCATCAGTAAAACTGACATAATCATTCAATGACATCTGCAAACCAATGACATGTCTGCAAATCCAAAAATCACACTAATGAATAACACACTAATGTACAAAGTACCATAATTATGATCAAGCATAATACTTTTTTAAATAGAGCCCATTCCAAGGCTCATCCAATTGATTACCTTCATATTATACTAGCTCATAGGCACCTTTCTCCAATATCTGTTGAACAATATAGGGCCCATGTCACATTGGCTTGAGCTTCCCAACTCCCAATTTTTTGTGGCCTTGGTCATAAAGGAGGACCAAGTCACCTTCGGAGAAAATACGAGGACTGACAGATTTGTTAATGACTAAAGCAACAAGTCTTTGTTTCTCATTGAGACGCTTGAGGTAAAGAAAACATTCCTCTTCTGGCAAAGTATCACAGAGTGTTGAAAAGTGTAACTAGGTTGTTCTTCATATTGACCATGTAATTATGGATTTATGTAAAGAATAAGACAAAGATAATAAAATGTATTTGTTGTACTTGTCTCATTGGTTTCATGAGCAAGAATTTTATTATGGGTTAATATACTTCTTCTTGATGTATATCTGGGGTTTTTCTTATGTTTATAAAGTGTAATTAGAATCATGTATATGAAGAGAATTGTCACCATTAAAAGCTCCAATACCTTATCATGAACCTTGTAGAAGAAAGTCTCCAATATCCCTCAAGACGCTTTGTTTCAAACACTGGAAAAATATGTGATGAAGTTGGTTGATAATAAACAATGAAGTCGGCCTTCATGTCGGCCTAAATTTTTGCTATGTGGTCGGCCTAAAAGAAGAAACATGTTCTCTATATATACCTAGATTTGTGACCATTTGTCAAGCATAATTTGTAGGCTGTTCTGTCACAGCAGTGTGGATAAGTGTAAGACTGTAGTGTGGATAAGTGCAGGACTACAATGCGGATAAGTGCATGAGTGCAGTGTGGATGAAGTGCAATGCATATCACTCTGAAATAGTGTGGATTTCAGGAAGGGTTCAGGTGTAGATTCTAGGAAGAGTTTAAGTGCGGATTTCACTGCTTTAGTATAGGGTAAAAATGATGGTATATCTCCGGTCAACAAAGAGGATAAAGCAACACACTATAAGGCTTTCTATAGGTCTGGAATCAGTGCGTACATAGGACAAAAATAAGTATGGATACAGTGAAGTAGTAACTCTCTCATGATGATGACACTTGAAAGTGCAAGCATAGAAGGAAGGTAAATCTATGATTTACCTTCCTATATTCAGTACAAAGAAAATATAGGTCAAGAAAACATGGAGCAATAAGATGAGTTCAAATATCAAATTAGAGACCAAGATCTCTGAGGATGGTGTGACTCAGTGTAAGCTAGTGCAGAAATGAAGGATTAGCGTTGGAGGAAAAACAAAGAAGCATTGATGATGTCTTGGAGGTATTCCTAGGTCAAGGGTCTGAGTCTTGGTCATGGTTCTTGTCATTTGAGGATATATAAGAATAATTCTTTGTCGGTTTCCTCTCCAAGAGAGAGAGATTTTTCCTTGGCTCCAGGAGCCTAATTTTGTGTCTCGTGTATTTTGATAATTGCCTTGATGAAATACTAACTAAGATAAAGAAGACAAGACATAAGTAACTCAAGTAAGCTCACAAGTAATTATCAAGAAGAGAATTTGAATTAATCTCCGGCCCTCCAAATTCTCAGCATCGTTTCAGAGCTAAGGTGCTAAAGACAAAGGGCTATTAGATAAGAAGACACTCAAGGATCAAAATTTATTTCTATGGAAAGAATCAAAGCAAAATTCAAAGTCTTCATTGAAAATTCAAATAAGTTTGCAAGGAAATACTCAAGTCATCTCAAGAATACTTTCCAAGAATCCACATAGCAAGGAAGTAATACTTGACATCAAATATTCTTGACATTGTTAGAAGATAAATCACTAAGCACCACCAAAAGCTATTGAACACATCTTCATTCTGAATTAATCCTTAATCATCAAGGATCCAAGATCGCCTACTTTGAAATTAGTTTAAGAGGGAGTTATGGCCATCATCTTCAACAAGAAAGCCGATAGAAGAAGTAAAGCATCTACTCAAGTAAGTATCCTTATGACTTCATATGAATCTATCAAAATGTATTCTTTGCAAAGAAAGAAAAAAAATGGTTAGGGTTTCAAACTTTCTTGCATAGAAGACAAGGACAATGAAGTCATGCCAAATACATGAAGGGATATATAAGAGCCCAAAGTATTTTTATAGAATCCATAAAAAAATCTCTCATCTTTGATGTACCAAATCTAGAATCATTAAAAGGAATATATGAGAAATTGGTGGAGCTATTCTTTGTGAGTATTGCAGGAGAAGTAATCTCTCTGAGATCAACTGCAGGAAATGGGAGAAGTAATGCCTAACATTGAGATGACTACAATGGTGTTGAATTCTATACCAGAAGAATGGGGAAACTTCACTTTAGGTTTATTCAGGAAGAAAGAAGCTACACTATTCCATGATTTAGGGTCTCTATCTAAAATAAAGGAAACAAGATTGAAAGCCAAAGATGATACAAGATCAAGTGAAGGTAATCAAGCCTTTGCAGCCATGTCTAGGAAGAAAAGAAGATTTGATAAGTTTGGTCCTCAGAGTAGAAGAATAAATATGGACAAAGCACGATGCTTTGGATGTGATGAACTTGGACATTATAATAGAAAGTGTCCTTAATATCAAAGGACAAGAGAAATAGGGAAGAAGCCCATTTATTTGAAATGAGGGAAGAACCTCGTGTAAAGAAATCTAAGAAATAAGAAGTAAGGGGTCTCCACTATGATTGAGATCATCTTCTTCTTCAAGTGATTTATGTTGTTTGTATGATAGTAAGTAGTGTAGCATCTTGATTGAAGCATGGTAGGAGCTCTTGGTGAAACAGCTTTGGGAAAACCTCTCTAATAACATTACTAATGGAAGGTAGTCATCAAGATCAAGGTTCATCATGGAAAAAAAATTATGATGACATACTGATGGAGCAAGTCAAGGGAATGAAGCTCTTCATTTTAGAAAACCTGCTACATGATGACTCAAGGAAAAAGGTATGAGGTAACTATATATTTATATGCTGACACTCGATACTATGAAGTCATGTCATATGGTTGCAGGTAATGGAATTATATATTTATTAGTATTATCTATGAGGGAGTATCTCTCGGTGCACTAATAGATGAAATAAACATAATATATCCTCATAGAATATGAGGTGATTTTATATAAAAGAGGAACTGGAAAATTTGTAAGTTCCTAGGAATGAATTATGCGCAGAAAGGAAGGGATCATGAAATGCAACCATGTCTAAAGGAAAATATCATCTGGAAACCAAGAAGGTGTGGCTAGAAGATCTCCTTGGAGGATATGTAGACTCTGATAAAATTCTGGTAAAGAAGAAGACCCTCGACAAAACATATCATTAGGAGATGTATCAATCTGAATAATGGATGTCGATGCTGAGAGGAAGATTTCATGGTGAAAGGTCATCACTGAGGTAACTTTTGTTTTAAAATTTCATATGTATATGTTTATCTGGATGAATTTGTGTAGGGTTGTTAATCATGAGAAAGGATGTATGATCCTTGGAGATCATTCGAAGGAAAGCATCATGGCATAATGATGGACTAAATGAGAATGACTGATGAATCACTTTCTGATAGTGGACATGACTCGTGACTGAAAGTGACGGATGATTTGTGCCCTATGAAGCCAAAAGTTAAATATTCCTCAATATCGAAATCTATGACATCGAGGGGAGGAATTCTTCATGAGTAGCTGGATTGCTGCTATAGGACCCTGGTTGATAAGGAGCTCAGTGGTAAGTTTCTTTTTTGGAATAAAATTGAAGTATGTCCTTCCTATGTTGCAAGGGAGTGACATATGTGATTCTCTATTACATGTGTCATGCACTAGACCAGGACTAAAAATTGTAAGTCTTGTGAATGCCATGTGAAGAGAATGGATAGACACATCATTCTGGTCTTCACCTAGAAGAAAAAATGGAGGATTGGGTAATCATATGGAATTCGATACTCGTTGAGAATGAGATAGGGAATTCAAGAGTAAGAGTAGTTGAGGACCGATATTCTTTGAGGGTTGGCTACCCAAGAGAAGAATAGTCCAATAAGGTCATACTCTGGGAACACCTAGGTGGGGTATGTACCTTGGAGAGACAATGACTATGGTGTCTATTAGTCACGTGCCTTGCCAGCATTGTAGCCCATTGTCTCGGAGAGAGATGGGGCTGTTAGTCAAGGCCTTGCACTAGGACAACTTTTTTTGATGTGATGCTATACATATGCGATTAATAATCTGATTCTTCTTATGAGATTCTTCAATTTTAAAGTGACCATGTACCTGTATGAATACCTCCCTATTTAAGAGGGAGTGTTGAAAAGTGTAACTAGGTTGGTCTTCATATTGAATATGTAATTATGGATTTATGTAAAGAATAAAACAAAGATAATAAAATGTATTTGGTGTACTTTCATCATGGGTTTCATGAGCAAGAATTTTATTATAGGTTAATAGACTTCTTCTTAATGTCTATTTAGGTTTTGTCTTATGTTTATAAATTATAATTAGAGTCATGTATATGAAGAGAATTGTCACCATTAAAAGCTCCAATACCTTGTCATGAACCTTGTAGAAGAAAGGCTCCAATATCCCTCAAAGCGCTTGTTAGTATGAATCTTAATTCCAAGCGTACAAAAAAAGACCACTTTAGCTGTGCATAACAAATAGCCCTAACAACAAATATGGCTACCAATATCCTCAGATCTGCAGTTACATGATCAAGATAAATGTGGCAAAAATCTAGATCTATGCATTATAAGACATTAAACAGTAGAAAAAACAAGATTTACTCCATGCATCCAATAGAAAAGACAAGAATATGTTGAATGAATTTTGTATTAATGGCACCTAGGAGGAAAACACAAGAGGGTGTTCCATGTTCTCCTCAATAGGATGGGTTCTTGTAAGTCCTCAGCACTTCAGATCTAAAATTACTCTCTCTTGATGGTGTAGAAAACCCAGACAAAAATGGTAGCAAAATATGACTATAATGGTGGATCAATAGTCAGACCAAAAGTATAGATCCTGAGTGATATTTAGGCAAAAAAATGTGGTAAATGAATTGGAAAAGCCTTCTATTTATAACAAAATAATGAGTTAGTCTAGATATTGGTGCACAATTAAAATATTATTAACCAAATCAAGATCCAACTTTTATGAAATATTTTAATTATATTTGTTGGAGGAAAAGGAACTTGACATGGGTCAAATCCTTCTTTGTAAATAATAAATAAATAAATGATTTGTTATCATTTTAATGATGTGGTTGAGTAATAATCAAATAAATAATGATTTATTTAATTATTTAAGGGTGATTTAGTCGTATTTAACAAAGAATATTATTTAAATAAGGTTTAAATAATTATTCTTCGAAAATAATAAGATAAATAATGATTTATCTAATTAATTTCCTTGTTTTGGGTTAAATATAACCAGGAATATTAATAAAACTAATGTTTAACTAATTATTCCTTGAGGAAAATCTAACAAATGTAGATTTATTTAATATTTCCTCATGGGGTTTCATGTTTAAACCGTAAACAACCAATAATTAGTTTACTAAGTCATTTTCCATATTGAAAACATTTACTTAAGGTAAATTGGTCTTTTATATTAGTATGAAGCTTAATTCCAAGCGTATGAAAAAAGACCACTTTAGCTATGCATAACAAACAACCCTAACAGCAAAAATGACTGCTAATATCTTCAGATCTACAGTTAGGTGATCAAGATAAAGGCTGCAAAAATCTAGGTCTATGCATTAGAAGACATTAAACAGTAGAAAAAACAATATTTACTCCATGCATCCAATAGACAAGAGACGAATATATCCAATGAAATTTTTATTGATGACGCATTAAGGAGGGAAAACACGAAGGTGTTTTGTTCTCACCGATGGGATGGGTTCTTGTAAGTCCTCGGCCACTTGATTTAGAATTCCTCTCTCTTGATGGTGTAGAAAACCCAGACAAAAATGGAAAAATATGGCTATGATGGTGGATCAATAGCCAGACCAATAGTTGAGATCCATAGTGATCTTTAGGCAACAAAAGGTGAAGAATGGTAGGAAAAACCCTGCTATTTATAACAAAATATTGGGTCATTCTAGATCTTGGTGCATGATTAAAATAATGTTAACCAAATCTAGATCCACCTTTTATTGAATATTTTATTATATTTGTTGGAGGGAAAAAGTATTTGACTTGGGTCAAATCCCTTTATTTGTCAAAAATAAATAAATAAATGATTTATTTATCTTTTTAAGGAAGTGATGGAGTAATAATAAATAAATAAATGATTTATTTATCATTTTTGAGATATGGTTGAGTAATAATCAAATAAATAATGATTTATTTAATTATTTAAGGGATATTTAGTCATATTTAACAAAGAATATTATTTAAGTGATGTTTAAATAATTATTCTTAGAAAATAATAGGATAAATAATGATTTATCTAATTAATTTCCTTGTTTTGGGTTAAATATAACCAGGAATATTAATTAAACTGTTGTTTAATTAATTATTCCTTGAGGAAAATCAAACAAATATGGGTTTATTTAATGTTTCCCCATGGGGTTTCCTATTTAGGCCATAAGCAACTTAATAAAGGTGGTTTTACTAAGTTATTTTCATAGTGAATGGGATTTTACTTGGGGTAAAATTGGTCTTACTTAGTGTAGTTGCGTCCATCTAATAACAGTGGATTAGATGACCAAAAAAATGTTGTAACGGATTTCCCCCCAACGTGCGAGTGTTAGGAGCTAATCGTATTACCAAAGTACATTGTAAGAACTCAATCATTAGATGTCAAAGGGGAAGTCAAAGAGAGAGGAGTGTAAGGTAGACCAAAGTGCTGAAAGAACTAGACCTTGAGGAGGCGACTTGCAGGTGCGAAAAGTCTCTTTGATGAGTGAGTACTTGCTATAGGCGGCAGGGGAGGCATACCTATGCCCACCGAGGAAATATTGCAAATAATAAGGCATCCGAAAAACCACGTGACAGAATAATATAGGATATGCTGGAATAAACATGAGCCAGATAAATAACATGATAATGAATCTCACATACATATTGTGCCTGGGATAATAGTTAGGACTTGTACAATAATATCTGAGTACATGAGATATAAATGCAACCCAGATGCCCCTGAACACAGGAAAGGGCTCTGAAAATATGACTAATACATGCAAAAAAAAAGGCGTTGCAAGTGGCTGAGGCTGACATAATCAAATGTATGGAGCTTAATCGAAGGTTGTGATGAAGAGGTCATCCGAGTGTGTGGGGGGCTACCTGTAGGGCCACACCCTCATGACGACTGAGACATCTCACACACACTCGGGAATCACCGATGTTAGCTGCTGCATCACTGAACCATCGATTATATGGATCTCGATCATGCTGAAAGGAGTTGGAGTTTAGAAACAAACAAGTTAAAGGGAAATAAGGAGTGCCTTTGCCTGATCCGAGGCACTAAACAAGAGTGGAAGCTAGAACCAAGGTACACCGCCCTCTACACCTGTCTTCTGGAATGAATGAGCTGATGTCAACAGAAGGAGGTCCACCATAGGTGAGGCAATAAGGGATCCTAAACTAGGGAATGAGAGAAAATATTAGAGTGACTGATAGACTAACACCAATGATGATGATGAAATGGGGGGGAATGAGTAGCGAACGAACGACTTCCCTTGTAAGAGCATAAAGGGCATGGATGACCTCGCATCGACTGACACAACATCATGAGGGATAGGGGATAGTGGGACTGAAGGCCATAATGTGCGACACGAGAGAGGGACCAAGCAATGAATGATGGAGGACTATTACGGGATGCAAAGGGACTTGGGATAGACTCCATGAATGCAATGATGACTCAACTCGAATGCTCTAAACAAGGGTGACTCAATGGTGCTGCCACACACAAAAAGAAGGGGCCAATGGGGACTATGAAAACATGAGTACAAGATGGTAACTCACGACGAAAGTTGACACGAGCGTGGACCAGTATGGAGGCAAAGTGGTGCCCCTAATATGAGTGTTGCAAGGGAAGAAATTCGATTTTGAGGAGGGGTGAAGTGACGCTTCATGGAAAATATGTGTCCTAGTGAAGTATGAAGTCACTAAAAACTAATAGATGCCCTTTTGAGGGCTTGGTGAGATCTTTCCAATGGTATAGACGGTTTTTCAAACTAAGCTACGGTTTGGCCGCAGCAGGTGAAATAAAAAAAAACAGGGGTTTTCTTTTAATAAGGCATTTTCCTTCCAAATTCACTCATTTTCAGGTGGAGCTGTGGTGAATGTAGTGGGGAGAGGCGGCCCTAAATCTTGTAGTGATCTTAGCAGACAAACTAACCATTGGAATTTGAGATCTATCAGTTGTAGGTAATATGCCTAATCCTACTCTTTCATTTCATTGGGTTGAAAGCTCAATTTAGGTAACCAGAGCTCATGAACAGGCCAGGTCGCATTTTTTGGGGTCTGTTCTGCATCCTGGGTAGCAGGTACTAGGTAGAATACTATGACCTGTCCCAGGAAATGACCTGGAAAGTGCAACCTGTCAGAGAAAGCGGGTTTCAGTCTGTTTTTGGCTGATATCTGGGATTTTTATGGTTGAGGGGCATAGGTTCCCCCAAGCATGTTGTGGTCATGCCACAATGTATTTAGAAAGTGGGGAATTTAAACACATGTTAATGATGTGGCGCGCCATTTGTTTTCATTATGGTTATGCAGTTTGAGAAAGGAAATAAAGGATTACCAATCTCTTTTGGTACTGCATATGTGAATCAAATGAACTTTAAGTTTCCAGATTGGCATACATGGTGTCCTATCCCAAAGAGAGGATTTTGGGATAATGAACTGGTGCTCTCCTAGAAAACTCACAGGTTGGTCAACAACAATGCCGAAAGGACTGGGTTGTTTTTGTAATAGGAAGGAATGATGAGGGGTATCATCCCTAGAGTGATCTGAAGTGATATGGGACTCTAAAGATTCTTCTAAATGTAGAAGAATGGTACTAAAGCCGACATGACCAGATACACTCGGAGAGTTGTGGAGAATTTCTTCTCCTGGATTCGCAACTATGAGTGCCCCCTTACCCGAACATTGGGTGTCCATGTCATTGCCACAAGGTGTTTGTGATTTGGATGTATGGGTTTGATGTAAGGGGGGATAGATAAATTCAGGGGTGGTGACTGCTTCCACAATGTTGTCATCGTAATAAAGGATGGGGTGACTGGTGGAAGAAATACCATCTGACGTCGCAAAGCTACCTGACTCATCATCATGAGAAGAGAGGTTCACATGCGCATCATCACAAGGGGTGACAAAAGAGTAAGTAGACAAAGGATCTACCAATGTTGAGCCCAGGGTGATCGCTGAAGGGAGGTCAGGCGAAACATCAGAGGGAGTCTCCAAGGGGGCTTCCACCGAGGGTCTCATGGATGATGATAGGTAGAAAATGGTGGATGAAGCCTCCATCATCTCGACATCAGGAGGGGGAATTTCAATGGGAGTATTCATGTCCTCTAGTTTTTCTGAAGCAAAACGCGTAAATAAGGGAGTGGTGGACTCATTGCACTTGGCCTCAAATTGGCATAAGGCTTCTAAAGAGAAATGATACTCTTTGAGGCGAGGACAGAGGTGAGTGTAGTGGCCATGGAAATCACACAAAGCACAAGGGTGATTTTTTCGTAATGGTTTGAGTTTCAGGATTGAATCAGGTATAGTGACATATACCTCTGGGATATCAGATTCCGGAAACGTCTTATTGACCATGGACTTAAGGTGAGGCAACTCCAGACAAGTATGGGTGGCGTGGCCGATAACATCACACAAATAACACTGGATGGTATGCTTTGGAGGCTGAGAAGGGGCAGGGTTTGTCAGGGCAACCTTGTCCTTTGATGCCCCCTTGCGAGCTTTTCCCTTCTTACTCGAAGTGGTTGCAACGAGAGGTGGTTCCTATTGAGGTGACTGAGGCATTGTTGTAGCGGGAGAATTCATAGGGACCGGTTGAACTAGGGTCAAATTAAGATAAGGTTTGGGTTGAGCAGGCAAGGTACCGACTGGAGAATTGAGGTACCAGACGGGAATCCCAAGGGTCAGGTTAGGAACAGAGAGGGTGGCCATAACAAGTACTATGTATACTCCTAGTGGGGGAGCTAGGAACGGTTTCTGACCAGGGGGTAATAACCAGGCGAGATGGTTGCAAGATGGTTAAGGCTTGGAGGAACCATTCCAAGAGGATAAAGGGGGTCATAAGTACCAGCTGAAGGTGAAGGGCCAGGAGAAGAAGGTTCAGAAGGCTGATCAGAGGACATCATGAGAATCTGGTAATCAGGGGAACCATATGGAAGAGGTTGAGTGGCCACCTGACCTTCAAGTGGTTGGGTAACCACAAATTCCTGTTGTGCATTCACCTACTCCTGAGGGGGTGGTGGCTGCTGTTGTGGGGGTTGAGAAGGCAAGGAAGGTGGAGGTGCTAATGTTGGAGGAGCTGGATCACCAAGCTACGGATACGGATAAGGGGGTTGGGTAACAATATGGTAAACAGGAGGTTGGGCCAAAAGAGGAGGCATGCCATATCCTGGATATGTGCTACTAGGAGGGGGGAAAGTGCAGGAGGTGCTGCCCGCCCCCCCCGAGGAAAACCACAGCCCATGGGAGGTTGATCATATGGACGAGAGAGAGATCCAATGATACCGTCGGCGGCATGAGGTGCCCCTGGTGTGTTGGCACCACCAGGTCTGTGAAGATTAGGTAGAATAGTATAAGCATAACCCGTTTGAGCGTAGATCAGGTCATATTTTAACGCCATTTGGAGGGAGGCTTCTTCGGTTTGAGGAAAATGTGATGCGACATCTTTCCCGATAGGAGGCAAGAGAGATATAAGGAACCAGTCCATGTAGACATGGTCTTCAAAGGTAGGAGATTTACATAAGTGCTTTCTTCTCCGCCATTCCTGGACACGATCAGATAGGCGGGTCACAGATGATTGACAGAAAGTAGTCAAAAGTTCGATACCAGTGTCATAATGAAGGGGAAGCTGGAAGTAAGATAAAAAAGCTTGAGCAAGAGTCACAAAGGAGGCATGAGAGGAAGTGGCTTGATCAACGTACCACTTAGAAGCTTCACCTGTAAGCATTCATTGGAACAGACGAAGGCGAACAAATTCAATGGTAATGGAGTTAGATGAACACCACATGTGGAAAGATCGAACATGATTTGAAGGATATTCTCCAGCAAGGCCTTCAAACTTTGGGATGTCATAAGGGAACTTTTTCAGCATCGCAGGCCAACTACATCATGGTGTATAGGGTCGTTTATCAACCGGTCAAAGTCGGGGAGGCTGAGGCCTACCATGAAGGGGAGCAAGGGCGCAGCCGGGGTAGTGTCTGTTGTAGTCCCACTAGTGGCATTCCCAGCCTGAGGGTCAGGGTTACCACTAGCATTAAGTCCTGCACCAATTATGGTGAAGGTGTCAGGGGGAGAACCGAAGGTGGAACGAGAAGGAGAACCCAAAGGACCAGAAGAAGAGTCAGTGTGCAGACTCGGTGGAGGACTAACTCAAATTCTACGCAGAGGAGTAAGTCTTCCTACTGGAAACTCGGGATGAAGACCAAGAAGTCTCTGGGATAAATGCCTTGGTGGCACAATGGTGATGAAACAAACACAACACAAAGTAAAAGGAGACCTACAAGGGTAGGGAGGTGCAGGATCAACTTATTACAATGTTGAAACAAGGGCAAAAAGGTGCAGGATCAATTGATTTCAATGTTTTTAGAGTCTTTGCTTGGTGGTGTTAAC
This sequence comes from Pinus albicaulis, assembly GCA_034641835.2. Classification (NCBI taxonomy): domain Eukaryota; kingdom Viridiplantae; phylum Streptophyta; class Pinopsida; order Pinales; family Pinaceae; genus Pinus; species Pinus albicaulis. The sequence goes on from CM076579.1 coordinate 1,582,090,543, forward strand.
CAAGCCCTTTTTTGCTTAGGGTGTGTGTGTAAAACTATGTAAATTTTAATTTTCAAACCTAAACATTTGTAGAGAAAAAGAAAAAGTGTGCTGTATAGCTGTAAATAAACCTGCAAATGACAGTATATAGGCCTGTAAAAACAGAAAATAAATAGCGAATAATACAATTATCTAAACCCAAGGAGGCGGGTATCTCAAAAAATAGTCTATAGGTGAGTAAAAAACTAATCAAAACACACTAACAAAGCTAAAATATCTAAGGTCAAGAGGGACCAGGATCTAAAAGACAAAATCTGCTGGAAAGTGGTGCAGAAAACAACAACAAATTAGAGGAAAAATTGTTGTAAAAGAGGTGGCGAAAGGCTATCTCCTTAAGGGAAACATAGGGAACCCTAAGGAAAACCCAAACAAAGATAGATGAGGTGATTTGGATGGATAAAAAACCAATCTGAAGTGGATCTGAAGGTGAGGTATCAGATCTAAAGAAATGGCTGAAGACTCTGAAATTTCAGACAACCTACAACAACAAAAACTCTTCCACAAAAAGTGGAGGGTATTGAAGCCCTAGGGTGCTAGGTTCCCACTTATTTTAGTAAAAAATAACAAGTACAGGTCCAAAATAGGTGGAGACGGAGGTCAGACAACCCTGAACAGAGACCCAGAAAAACCCAGAAACTTTCAGAAAAATTCCTGCAAAAAGTCCAGGTCACAGTTTTTGACCTATTTTCAGTGAAGGTCGCACTTTTTGGGCTGTAATGTGTGCCTTGAGGGTCCAGGTCATAGGTTTTTGGATGAAAAGTGCAACCTGCACCTTTGAAACTCTTGGTGGTAGGTTTCAGAAAAAGTTGTTGTCTCAGCTGCGGCTGATGTCTGTCACCTGCGCAATGGGTCCGAAAACACGCGGAAGTTAGAATTTTTATCGTTTTAGGATTTTATAGGTTGAAAAAAACATCAAGGAAAGAAAAAACAAGGGCTGAAGAGAAATCCTAGGGTTTTAAGCAGTTGGATATGCAAGGATCAGAAAAACGAGAGCGGTCGTAATCGTAAACCTGTGTGGACTCGCCAGTTCTTAGTATGAATCTTAATTCGAGGCATACGAAAAAATGCCACTTTAGCTGCGCATAACAAACAACCCTAACAATAGAAATGACTCCTAATATCTTCAGATTTGCAGTTAGGTGATCAAGATAAATGCTGCAAAAATCTAGTTCTATGCATTAGAAGACATTAAACAGTAGAAAAGATAATATTTACTCCATGCATCCAATAGACAAGACAAGAATATATCAAATAAATTTTGTATTGATGGCACCTGGGAGGAAAACACAAGAGGGTGTTCCCTATTCTCCTCAATGGGATGGGTTCTTGTAAGTCCTCAGCACTTTAGATTTAGAATTCCTCTCTCTTGATGGTGTAGAAAACCCTGACAAAAATGGAAAAATATGGCTATGATGGTGGATCAATAGTCAGACCAAGAGTTGAGATCCAGAGTGATCTTTTGGCAACAAAAGGTGACAAATGAATGGGAAAACCCTGCTATTTATAACAAAATATTGAGTTAGTCTAGATAATGGTGCATAATTAAAATATTATTAACCAAATCAAGATCCATCTTTTATGGAATATTTTATTATATTTGTTGGAGGGAAAAGGATTTTGACTTGAGTCAAATCCCCTTATTTGTAAATAATAAATAAATAAATTATTTATTTATCATTTTAAGGATATGATGGAGTAATAATAAATAAATAAATGATTTATTTATCATTTTAAGGATATGGTTGAGTAATAATCAAATAAATAATGATTTATTTAATTATTCAAGGGATATTTAGTCATATTTAACAAAGAATATTATTTAAGTGATGTTTAGATAATTATTCTTAGAAAATAATAGGATAAATAATGATTTATCTAATTAATTTCCTTGTTTTGGGTTAAATATAACCAGGAATATTAATTAAACTATTGTTTAATTAATTATTCCTTGAGGAAAATCAAACAAATATGGATTTATTTAATGTTTCCCCATGGGGTTTCCTGTTTCGACCATAAGAAACTTAATAAAGGTGGTTTTACTAAGTTATTTTCATAGTGAATGGGATTTTACTTCGGGTAAAATTGGTCTTACTTGGTGTACTTGGGTCCATCTAATAACAATGGATTAGATGACCAAAAAAATGGTGTAACACATGGTGTACTTGGGTCCATCTAATGATAATAGGTTAGATGACCAAAAAATGGTGTAACAACGCTCCCTTTCAAACGCTGGAAAAATATGTGATGAAGGTAGCTGATAATCAACAATGAAGTCGGCCTTCATGTTGGCCTAAATATTTGTAGTGTGGTCGGCCTAAACATGTGATCTATATATACGTAGATCTCTGGCCATTTTTCAAATAGAATTTGTGGATTGTTCTGTCATAGCAGTGCAGGACTGCAGTATGGATAAGAGTAGGACTACAGTGCGGATAAGTGGAGGAGTGCATTGTGGATGAAGTGTAGTGCGGATCACTCTAAAATAGTGCATATTTCAGAAACGATTCAAGTGGGAATTACAGGAAGAGTTTAATTGCAGATTTCAATGGTTTAGTATAGGTTTAAAATGATGGTATATCTGTGGTCAAAAAAGAGGATAAATGATAGACTATAAGGCTTTCTACAGGTTAGGAATCAATGCATTCATAGGACAGAAAGAAGTATGAATATAGTGAAGTAGTGACTCTCTCGTGATGATGACACTCAAAAGTGAAAGCATGGAAGGAACGTAAATCCATGATTTACCTTCCTATCTTCAGTACAAAGAAAATATAGGTCACAGAAACATGGTGCAAGATTTACCTTCCTATCTTTAGTACAAAGAAAATATAGGTCAAGAAAACATGGAGCAAGAAGATTATTTCAAAGATAAAATTAGAGACCAAGATCTCCAAGGATGGTGCAAATCAATGTAAGCTAGTGCAGAAATGAAGGATCATTGCTGGAGGCAAAACAAAGAAGCATTGATGAGGTCTTGGAGGCATTCCTAGGGCAAGGGTCTGAGTCTTGGTCATGGTACTTGTCATTTGAAGATCTATAAGAAGAATTCTTTGTAGGTTTTCCTCTCCAAGAGGGAGAGGTTTTTCCCTAGCTCTAGGAGGCTAATTTTGTGTCTCGTGCATTTTGATAATTGACTTGATGAAAGAATATCTAAGATAAATAAGACAAGACATAAGTAACTCAAGTAAGCTCACAAGTAATTATCAAGAATAGAATTTGAATTAATCTCCAACCCTCCAAATTATCAACAGGGAGTACCTTGATGGCTAGCTTCACAGAAGGAATTTCACACTCGATCGGGAGTGTGGCTTCTAGACCATACACCAATTGAAATAGTGTAAATCTGGCAGTAGTCTTAACGAACGTTCGATAAGCCCACAAAGCTAAGAAGAGCATGAGATGACAATCCTGTTTGTGTCTCCCAATGGTTTGCTGAAGCATTATTACTAAAACCTCATTAACAGCTTCAACTTGGCCATTGGCTTATGGATAGTAAGGAGTGGGGCTATCATGACATAGCCCCAGCTAAGCAGTAAGCTCTGTCATCATATGATTTCAAAAATAAGATCCACAATCTATGGAAATGGCTTTCAATACATTGAACCAAGCTATGAAATGATTAAATAGGAATTGCACTGTATTTTGACCTTCATTATTATATTTAGGCATCGCCTCAGCCCACTTTGTAAAATAATCGACAACAATGATAATATAACCTTGTCCCCCATTCGAGCGAGGGTTACAGGGCATAAATCAATGCCCCATTTTGGAAATGACCCAGTGGTCACAACTAGGTGCAAGGGTGAGGGTGGGGTGTGTTCTTTCCAAGAAAATATATTTTGGAAATCATGGCATTTTCGAACAACAAAAATACAATCCCTTAAAATAGATGGCCAAAAATATCATGTGCAAAGTATTTTCTGAGCGATGGCATAACCAGACATATTATCACCACAGGCCCCAGAGTGGTTGTCATCAAGAGATTTCTCAACTTCCTCGAGAGTCAAACATCGAGGGAGGAAGAAATCAACACCAGTGAAATATAAAATACATTAGTTATTTATGCATGAAGTTATATTAATGATTGAATATGTGTATGAATCTACTTAAGTGATTACGCATTATATAGATCTCGATTTGGCTCTGTTATGATATATCTGTGATGAAATAATATGTGATTTTGTTTTGTAATAATTGTGCATATTTTTTAGAATATGTATAAGTCTGCAATCAATATGTTTAGGGCCACTACATTATTCTCTTTCTTAGGTGACGGAAACCTGGTTCCAACACCCCCCATACTTCTTTGGGTGAGACTTTGATCTGTGTAAGCAGGTCACTGCTGAAAGGGCTAGTAGCTGGAGGGTTTTTTGGTTGTGCGATAAACTATGAACTTGGGTCAGGACCCCTCAAGCCAAAAAATGGTTCTGTTGTCAAGACCAGGATTATTTGAGGGATATTTGATGTTGTGGCACCCTTCTCAGAATGAATTGCAAGATTGTCTAGATAGAAATATCCTTCAATTTGTGATCAAAGAGAATTGAAGATCTAAGATATCTGCTAAAAAGTGGGTGCAGAAGTACATCTATATAGAACTTCATGAGATATTCTTTTCCTCCTTTGCAATTCAGTTGCAGGAGTGGTTGTCGCGACTGACTGAATTCAATACCTGCATGAAGGATGATGCAGTCATTGAGTGGACTCCTGAATTGATTCAGCAATTAGAAAATATAGACAATAAGATTACCCACACAGTAGATCATTGGATCAATCGTCTCTTGGGAGGATTTTTGACTGAATTTTCCATTTATCAATTTCTATCATACTCTGAAGCAAAAAGAATATTTTTCAAGGGTCCTAGAGGTGAATTTCTGTGCTCTTAGAAGTTTTTGCTGAAGATGTTATTGTGCGAATAGGGATATCTGTATCAACATATTTCTCGAATGTCGCAAAGAGGCCTGACTATGTGCAGTGGAAAACTTCACTGCAAAGACCCAGAGAGAGGACTTATTTATAGCCCTCTCAAGCATAGATCTGATAGTGATAGTGAACCAGGGACTAGTAGCTCTAGTGAATATGTGTGCTTGGAAGAAGAAGAAGTTGCATAAAATCAAAACAATCAGAAAGCCTTGATCCTATTTCAGCTCCCATCCACTCCACTTCGAAATTCATCTCACAAAGAACCCACTCCCTTGCATAGTCCATATCCACTACCACCTCCACCTCCCCAGGCATATATATGGTTGCGTCGATGAATCTACCTGATTTCATAGGTACTGGGAATGAAGATAATGAGAACTTTTGGTTTGTTACTAATGTTGTATGGCAGGCTCAACAGGTTAATAATGATGATATTAAGAAAGTGCATCTAGCCACTTCTTTCCAAGATCATGCATTATATTGGTATATCATATATGTTCAAGAAAATCCTAATTCCACTCTGGATGAAGTGAAAGATGCCCTAAAAGAACAGTTCAAGAAGCCTAAGTCAAACGTGCAGTTGGTTACATAAATGAAAGAGAATCATCAAGAGGTTAATGAATCTGCGTGGGAGGTAGACCAGAGGCTGAAGCATAATATCAGAGATGGTGACTTTAATATCGATGATACTCAACATAAGGAGTGGCTTATTGCTATGCTTATCCCGCATCTGCGCCAGCCCTTACATCAATTGAAGATTTCCACACTGGGTGAGGATGTGGATATTGCAATGAATAGAATCTACTCCAACACTTGTTGTTCTAGGAACTCAATAGATTTAGGATCAGTTGGAAGCCATGCATTTAGAGATTCAAATTCTGTGCAAAGATAAGGCAAGGAAGTTTGTGCAAAGGTGTGGTGCATAAAATGTAAAGTTGTTGGGCACCATAAGGATCAATGTCTTGTCTTCAATAATTATCTAAATGTAAGAGGTCTTATTCGATTGAAGAGCAAAGTATGGTGCATAATATATCAATTTGTGGGATTTCACGAAATATATTTTTTCCCAAGGGTCAAAAAGTATCAAACTGAGTTGAAGCAGTTGTTTTGCAGAATTTTTTTTTCACTAGGACATGATGAAAAACACTGTCACACGTATGATATGATGTTGGAAAAAGTTGAAATATATAGAATGGAGGTTGAACCTACTTCACCAGCATCCCCCTCTAGGCGTGGTCGATTTCAAGGCAAAGGAAGAGGACGAGGAGGTGGATCAACTCGTCTAGGAAGAGGAAAAGTTATTTGCTGAAACTGCGGAGATGTTGGTCATTATGCGTGCAACTGTCAAAATCCAACGCGACAATCATGAAGGTAGTGTAGATAGTTTAACCATGTAATAGAATATTTCCCTGTTTTGATTGCTAAATTTAGGAGAAAAAGACACAGACTCCAACGAAGAATCTTCAAATGGTAAGAGAAGAAACCCAAGAAGAAGATCCTAGCATAAATGTGGTCACTAGGAGCAGTTCAGCTACCAATGAAGATAAGGGAAAGTAGCAGACTACTAATCTGTGGATTTGTAAGGCCCCTGAGAAACATGATGGATTTGATTTACAACGTGCAAAGGAGAATTTTTTTGAAGCAAGGAAATAATTTGCAGAAGGAAGCGCATCAACATTAGGTATACCGATGAAGGAAGCAGAAGTAGATGAGGAGATCAAACTGTTTTTACAAGCATGCATTAGGTTACTATGCAAAAAAAGGGCAGTAGAGAACCGTCAGGATTTGATAGATAATTGCGCAGAGAAGGAACAAATGATGGTAGAACAGAGATTTGTCAACAAAATAGATAAGAACAAGAAGAGGACAGGTCAAGAGATGCGTATGACCGTGCAGATCACTTCTTGCAAGATGGACCAGATTATTCTAGATCTGGGGTCAGATGAAAATGTTATACCTAAGAAAACTTGGTCACGCATGGGATAACCCAAGTTGGAATGGTCTACCATTCAATTGCGCATGGAAAATCAACAGAAGATCATTCTGTTAGGAAGGCTGTCAGAAGTTGTAGTCTGTATTGAGGGTGTTAAGGTAATGGCAGAATTTGAAGTTATCTAAATTGTAGATGATACTGATCCTTATCTTGCGTTATTGGGATTGGACTGGGCTATTGATATGGATGGTGTCATAAACATTAAGAAAAGAAGAATGGAGTTTGAAAGTAATGGAACCAGAGTCATAATTCCCCTAGACCCTATAGAAGGACAAAGATACGCAGATCTTGTGTGTGTTGTTGATGATATTGATCAGATCTATAAGCTGACTTTGCACAAGGAAGATTGGATCAACCCAACGGCTGATCGAAATCTTAATTGGGAAAAGTACAGTCCTTGTTTTTCTGATTCAGATGAATAATTAGAAAACTGGCAGAACCAGTTGCATGAAGTATTTACATTGTGTTGTAATCATGTGACTAGATCTCTTCAATGTATAACATCTGAGGTATGTGAATTATCGCATTATGATGGTTTAACTGAAGTAAACATGTTTTTCAGGAGAGCTTGAAATAAATGTACCAGAAGGACAATGATTCCATGCTTTGGATCTTGGGCTGCACGCTACTTCAGTAAGATGGTGGGAGACTCATAAAGAAAACATGGGCAACTGGGATGAATGTGCACACATGATGAGGTTACGCTTTGAATGTCCAACCATTAGAATGGAAGAGGTATACTCTAGAAACTTATGATCCGCGCAGACATTTGGGTAAATGGAATCAGGTATAGGGTGTAGAATTGAGACCTGAATGGGTCCACATGTTTATTCACACATTGGGGAAGGTACCTAATGATTGGTATTTGGAAATGGAGCTGCGACGAGGTACTACTTAATGGTTTGTGTTGATGAAGATTTTTATCCTAACATTCATCTTTGAGAGTGGATTTGATAAGACTGGTAAAGCGTTGCATGACATTCAAGAGGTTATATTTGATACAACAAAGCCTGAAATTGAGTGCGCACCACTAGCATGGGATGCGCAGATGAAAGATATTGTGAATTGCAGAAATCTGACGGTTGAAGAGAGTGAAGAAATATCTAAATATCTGGCAGGTGAATATTGTATATGAAGAGAAACCTAAGTTGGAAAATATTGGAGACTACTAGGATGTTGATACAATAGGAAAATTTGTTGAGTTGTTGACGGAGTATCAAGACTTTTTCCCTACAAAGTTCTAAGAACTGAAGGGAATAATTGGGTAACTTGGAGTTATGAGGATCACTTTGAAACTTGATGTGCGCCCGGTGAAGAAGCACCCATATAGGCTGAATCCAGGATATAGGAAGAAGGTGAAGGAATATTTGGATAAAATGGTTTTTGCAGGCATCATAGAGGCAGTAGAAGAGGCTGATTAGATGAGTCCCATGGTAGTACAAGACAAGAAGACCAAGGGAGAAATTAGGATCTATGTGGATCTGCGCAAATTAAATTATGCTTGTGTGCATGACCCATTCCAAACTCCATTATCTAATGAGATTCTTGATAATTTTGGAGGACAAGAAGCTTATTTATTCACATATGGAATTTCAAGGTATCATCAGATCCAGATTGCGCTAGAAGATCCCAGTAATACCACCTTTGCAACTAAATGGGGATCTTTCCAATATACAGTCATGCCCGTTGGCTTGAAGAATTCTCTTGCCATATTCTCATGTGTAGTAGTATCTTCTTTCAAATATTTTATCCATAAGTTCCTGGAGGTATACTTTGATGATTGGAATGTTTTTTGGATGATTGAAGAAGCATGTTTCAAACCTGCGCTTAATGTTGGATACCTGTAGAAAATACCAGATCTCATTAAATTTGAAAAAGTGTATATTTTGTGTGCCATTTGGGATACTGTTGGGACACATTTTCTTCCAGCAAGGATTGATGGTAGATCCTATGAAGATCGCAGTAATAGTTAATCTTGAGATACCTGAGAATGTCAAGCAATTGCACTCAATGTGGTGCACACTGTGTATTATGAAAAGTTCATTCAAGGTTATGTGCTGATAACTGCGCCCATGGAGAAGCTTCACAAGAAGGATGTGACATTATGCTGGGATGAGGAATGTCATAAGAGTTTTGAATTGTTGAAGGAAAAGATGGTCGTTGCGCCCATACTAGTCTTTTCAGATTGGTAAAAGGTGTTTCATGTGCATGTTGATGCCTCATGTATCGCGCTTAGAGCTATTTTAGTGTAGCCAAGAGCTTGAGAGATTTATCACCATATTGCCTATGTCAGTCGGAAACTCTCAAGCGTAGGATGGAATTATTCAACCCCAGGAAGGGAAGGATTAACGATGGTGTATGCGCTGCAGAAATTACGCCACTACCTATTAGGAGGCCAATTCAAGATTTTTACTGATCATTTTTATGTAAAGTACGTGGTCAATAAGCCTGTGTTGCGGGGGGAAGATCTACATATGGTTGTTTCTATTTCGGGAGTATGACTTTGAGATCATTATAAAACCAGGAAGACTGAATGTTGGGCCAGACCATCTCTCACGCATTAAGACTGGTGAGGAACCTACGAACTTGGAAGATGGATTACCAGATGTGCAATTGTTTACAATCAAGGTAGTTGATGAGAATTTCCATGATATTATTTAGTTTCTGACTACTGGACGTGCGCTTGAAGAATATACAGTTCAATAGAATAAAGATCTTGTGGCATCCATAACAAACTTCACTATTATTTTTGGACGGTTGTACAAAGGAGCGTACACCACAGTGACTCGGGAAAAGTCACATGTTTGTGTTGGGGGCCTGTTGGAGCGAGGTCCCCTGAGTACTCTTTTGGATATATTTTTTTGTATAATTTTTGTATATGCCCATGGCGCAGATAGGTAAATGGGATTTGGGGTTGTTCAAAATCCCTCTTTGATGTAAAATGGTTTTAAGGGTAAGTTGTTGATCTAAATGGAATGTATTAGTTTTGTTGTGCTAAGTATCCAAATAGTAATTAAATTGTGTGCATAAGGTTTACTAAAGTTTGCAGGTGAAACAAATGATTTTATCTTAGTTCAACAGATTTATGTGTGAGGTTATGTTGAAGCCCCGAAAATCAGGTCTACAACAAGGGGGATACCCACCCGGTCCGAACCTTGGTTAGCAGCTCCTTTTCCATTTGGTATAGTGGGTCCGACTGGGGATATGGGACTACTTTCCCAATATGTGTGTGTGTGTGTGTGTTGAGAATTGATATTTCCTTTCTAAAAGTTCCTAAGTGAAATGCTTTTATTCTAACTCTAATCTAATAACATGCAATTGTATTCTAATAAACAGAAATATCTAATTCTACACTAACCCGGGATGTAATATTTCCGTTATGCGATCTAAAATGATTTCAAATAGCAATTGGTAATAAAGATCATTCAACTGTTATGAGAAAAGAATTCAATGGAGATAAACCACTTCGTATAAAAAGTTAGACGAAACAATTGTGAAAAACATATCACATAATAAGCTACTCATATATTAAGCATAAATAAATAGCTATCACCATACAGAAGTTCCAAATGATAACTCAAGAATTCACGCATCAATATATAAACAACTGAACATAAATATCACTTTAACACAAAGGCAGAAATAGTTAAGAGATAAAAGTACCATTTATAACTAGTTCTACTCATGAGCTTCAAGCAATAATGACTTATCTCTTCTTAGTCCAACATCCACTAAGAGTACAAAAGTGCAACATCAGTAGTAGATATTAAATGCAGATATCAATAAATCCTATTCCATTCATTCATCAAAACCTCCTGGGAGGGTACAAAAGTGCATGTTCTGAGGACAAGTTTTTGACAAATTTCTGGACCCTTCTCTAAATGCATGAGAAGGGTTTAAATACTATTAACTAAATCTAAAAATAATTTATTACAAAAATGTAGGATACGGTTTAAATGACCGTCCTCATTTCAGGAAAAAATAAAGCAAAATTAATACTAACACTGAATCTAAAATTAAAACTAACAACTAACTATTTGTGTATCTGTTCTTTGAAATCACAAGCGTTCAGCATTTGTTTGAGAAGAGTTGGCTGGCTGACTTCCGACTTTAACTGTCCTGTGAAAACAGAATCGGCAAGAGTTGGCGCCATCTTCTTGGCAGAATTGATGATACATTTGAGAGTCATGCACTAGCTATGTGTTTTTACCAAATACGCCTAGTAAGAATCCCAATTCAACTTAGTTAATATTTTTATTGATTCTGCCTTTTCTTGAACCTTCTGTCTCCAGCTTGTCTGCAATTGTTGTGCTTTCGGTAGATACCCTGGAGTGGTTTCTAAGATCAGATTTTCCTTGTGCAAATTTTCATTTATGCAGTCAATAACACTATTTACTGATGTGGCTGCTTTTTCTGCTACTTGCTCTGCTTTCCTGATTTGTGCATCCCACTTGTTAAAGAGCATTTCTTTGTGATTGTCATTGATTATTGGTGCACCTGTTCTTTTCCCCTCCTCTGTTTCTTTCCTAGCCAAATATTCGGTAACTCTTTTATCAATTAAATCGTAATCATGTCGTAAGTCTATGACTTGATTAGTGATTTTATCGCTTATTTCACAATAAGAGTTCCACTGTGATATTCTTTGGCACAATGATTCCTGTTGCTGCAGTAGTTGATCATTTAAGGAAATGGATTCTGTGATGAATTTTGTAAGCTTAGGATCATCCTTGTGCATCTCTTGTATAACCTGTAACTGTTTTTCTCTTTCAGCCAAACTGTTCTGGTACCCTATCTGCATTTGTTGGAAGTCCTGCTGTAATCTTTCAAGTTGTTTCTATGCTTCGTTGTTAGCGTTGGCTTGTTGCAACTGTTGCTGCAAAACCTGTATTTGATCTTCTTTCTCTTTCAGTAGTTGTTGTACCTCAGATGCTTTATCAATGGTCGCAGAGGCATATGCTCCTGTGATCTGAGATAATTTGGTGAGATTTTCAGTGGGATCAGTGGTAGGATCTTGCCATAGGATTTCTAATTGCTCTGCATCATGAGAGAGCACGTTTTCCAATTTCATTTTCTTTCTTTGTCTTCTCACTACTTCCTTGTGTTGTGGACTATAAAATACATCAAGAGGAGGAATTTCCTCTATTTTGAGCATAAGTTCAGAGGATGGGGTAATGGGAGTATGTTCCATTTCTGAGACATTGCTAATTGTTCCTGTGAATATATCTTTTGTTGCCCGTACATTACTCACAGGTGTCTTTGTGCCCTGTCCTTCAATATTGATTAAATCATTGAATGTCTCCCATTCTTTATCTAGCTCGGTTCTGACTGATGGGGGCTGGACGATGAGAGGGAGAGGATCTAGCTATGGAGAGGTCAAAACATGTTGCTGTGGGAGCTCCTTTGACTGGGCAGTATCCCTTACTAACCCTTCACTTTTATCATGGTAACTTTCAGACCTCTTAGAGTGTTCTGACGTTTCTCTCCCGGACTTAGATTTAGATCTATCTGTGCCTGAACTTCCACTGAGACTAATAATGGGAGTTGGTTCCCTTATGGGTTCTAAGCGTAATTTATCCAAAGGGATATTACCTAACCTCCTTTCCCTGTATATCTTGAACTCTTGAAATTATGTTGGAGGAAATCAAATTTGGGCGAATTTAGAACCTCTTTAAGTGTACCTTTCTGTTGGAACATGTCATCAAAAAGATCATCTTCTTTAGAAAACACCTTTATTTTGACTGCAATAGTGAAATTTTTAGCAATATCATAAGGGTCGAACGGTCTTCCTAGAAATTTGAACAATCATAGAGATTTTATGTTGTTTACTTCTTTGAATGCATGGCCTACATCAAATAGTGAAAAGGCCCCACAGGCCACGGGAAATTGTGGCCAAGTAGCCTTCTTTTTGTCCTTCAAATCCTTAGTCAAACCTCCTTCTCCACAGGTTTGATAAGCAATTTCTCGTGCCATGAGTTTATCAGGAACATATAAAGGTAAGACACGAGGGGAAGCGAGACTTCCGAATACCCTGACATATGTAAACAGTTCTTCTCCGAACCATCTCACGACAAGGAGTATATCTACCTCCACTTTGGGAGAAAGTCTTGGAGTGTCTTTATCATATAACATTTTGTACAGGGGCAACATGATTCCATGAAAAATCTTGTAAAAATATGGAGTGAACTTGGAATCCCACAATTCTTTGTGATAAATATGAATGGGTAAGGGGTCTTGAGTCATCCATTTCCAACCCATTAAAGGAAACTTGGAAATATAACAGATTGCATCCATCACATATGCAGATAAGTAGAAAGGGGGATAAATTCTCTGAGAAATAGTTCTTTTAGACCGGTAATTTAAAATGGTTGTGGCTAATTTGTCAGATAATATCTTAGCCCAATCCACAACAGTAGCATTAATGGCGGCATCCAATAATGGTAGCCATTCAGATGAAAATTTATTAATGTCTGGCTTCCCAAAAATTCTACAGAGCATAGCAGCAACAAAGCAATACGAGGAGGTGAGAGAACCAATACTATACATACCATGTTTATCCTTTTTTAGTGGTTTGTCCCTCCTTGACCAGTCCTTGGTACATTTTTCCAGGTCTTCATTTTCTTTAGCAAAATTCTCCATGAACTGTTTGTTATAAGTCACCTGTGGCTCTGGTAAATGACACATGAGTCTCAAATCTTGTGGAGTGAATGAGCCAATGAGTCCTTGACCATGAGTCTTAAATTGTCTATTTGTGATGTCAACGCTGTCCAGTACCCATTTAACCATGTCCATGTATGGAAGAATTTTAGGCCTCGCCGCTATCCGGTGCAAGAACGAGTAAGCTAGCTCTGTAATAGACGCCTCAGAAGACCCATGTGAGCCTGCAGTAGCTGTAACCTCCATCATTTTTGGATTCTCTTAACCAGCGTCTTTGTTACAGGTGGTGTCTGTATACAAGGGAGTCATTTCTTTGTCTTCAAAACTCGGATCTTTGCCTTTCTTTCCCATAATATCCTGAATACTACTTTGTATAGTTTTTTGTTCTTCGTTCCTGTAGTTTACAAATGAGGTGAGAATAATGATAAGAAAAAGGTGAAGGGAAAGATTTAAATGCCGAAGAAATATAAAATATACCACCTTACGTGAAATGGCTCTTCGATTAGAACAAAACCATATTTCATTAATGATTGGAAACTAACTCATTGATTAACATTAAAGCACATAACCAGGTCTCGGTTTATGGAAAAATATTTTTCGTACAATGAGCCCTAAAGATCTGTGATAAGGTGATCTGTGATTTGCTTCACAATATCGAAGATTGCAGTATTGCAGATCGCAATCTCATAGAATATCAAAATCGCAATATCACAAAATCGTTGGAGCGTAGCATATGACAATCATCCGTTAATGTGTTTTCTGTGAAATGCGATTTGCGATATGTGCCATCGCATATCAGCAGTTTGAGGTTTTTCAGCGTAACTAATATTTCTTAAGGAATGATTTTATCCTACCTTATCATAAAACTTAAGCCTTTTTAGATTTTTAAAGGGGTATTCTCCTAAGTTTATGAAATTAAGTTTTATTAAAAAAGGAAATACAAGCACTAATTGATTTTTAAAATTTTTTGACTAAGGGCCCCCACTTATTTAGTAGTAGTGATAATACTAAATAAGAAGGGGGGTTGTTGCTGGCCACAATAGGTTAAAGCATGTAAATTTCTTGTAAAACACTATACAACAGTAAATAACAGAGAATTAAACATCACATGTAATAGTACTCAACAAATTTTATGAAGCAGTTCACCCCTCCTAGACTACATCTACTGGTCCAACTCCCAATAACATGTCCCTCATATATTATTGCTAAAAAATGGTAAGTAAATGTGAATAAAAGCCTCAAATGGTTGTTCTCTCTGTAAAAATAGCTTTAGAATGCCTGATTTAGTCAAGAATCAATATTCATTTGCAGAAAACAAATAATGGATGCTCAATACACTGAAAACACCCTATTGGCCCTAGTGGCTCCTTGACCTCTCTTGAAGCTAAACCTACACAATCTGACCTCTGATGGCTCTTAGACCTCTACCAATTTGTTCAGAATGTCGAAATTATCCTAGGTAGACTCTTGTTTCACCAAAATTGGTCGAAAATTGACTTCTCCATGCATTTTTCTTAATGACACCTAGGAAAACTCCACTAAATGTGGCGATTGTCAGTTAACTGAAGCTGAATTTAATAAAAAACCCAAATTTGGGAGACGTGCTCCAAAATTTTTGGGCAGTTAGTGTGGCATTAACTATAATGGCAGGGAGTGGTCACATTATGCATCTTACCGAAACCGTGGAGTTTAACCGCCAAGCAACCCGAGTGGATAGACCACCTCACATTAATTGTTGCGTGAAACGCTGGCCACATGTCAAACCACTGCGAGCTTGTCGTTAAAAAAACTATCGACAGAAAATTTCTAGCCTTTGGTTCCAATGCTGGAGCATATAGAGTGTGCGGGTCTGGCCCCCATTTATAGCCAATTCATCGCTTTTCAAACTTTAAATACACGCGAAGTTATTATGGGGTAAGAACTACCCATGGGCGTAGCAGTCGGGATCTGCATTGTTAGGCGTGAGGTCCTGAGTTTGAACCCCAAGCTCTCCAAACAAATTTTGTAATAAACTTTGACCTTGACCTGGGGCCATGTGCCAACCTCCGGGTTGGCCACGTGGCAGCCGATGATTGGCTTAAAACACACACACACACACATATATATATATATATATAAATTTTTTTTTTCAAATATATATATATTTTTAAAAATTTATCTAAATTCAAAATGTGTCAAAGGTCCATTCTTTTGAGTTTACTGGGATTTTCAAACCTTCATAACTTCTGCATACGAACTTTGTTTTGTGAACCATTCGCAGTGCTAGAACGCAGCAACGAGGCCTTTACGGTCGCTCAGGTTGCAACCAATTTTGAGAACTTTCATTTTTGAGCATTTTTTAGCAATGGACATGATCTCCTGATCACACCTCCCCATTGGGAAGCTTTTGGACCCAAAATCCTTCAATTACCTATTCAGAAGATGAGGGTACAACTCCCTCACCTTTTCCACTTCCATCAATCTTCCCTTACTTGGTTTGATTCCCTTAAGCCCAATCTGAAGATAATTGACACTTATGCTCTTAGAAGTGCATGCCCTCCTATCAAAGATGGCATCCTCCTTGAGATCATCTAAAAATTCTGGGAAGAAAACTTCTATTGATGGCATCTGAATGTCACTCCCTTGATCAGCAATCAATGGAGGCTCATACAAACATAAATTCTCCACATTGACAACGGAATACATTTGCATATATGAAGGTGTTACACCATTTTTTGGTCATCTAACCTATTATCATTAGATGGACCCAAGTACACCATGTAAGACCAATTTTACCCTAAGTAAAATTGCTTTCACTATGTTAAAACAGGAAACCCCAAAAGAAAATATTAAACAAACCTATATTTGTTTGATTTTCCTCATGGAATAATTAATTAAACCATAATTTAATTATTATTCCCAGTCATGTTTAACCCAAAATAAAAGAAATTAATTAGATAAACCTTTATTTATCTTATTATTTTCTAGGAATAATTATTTAAACCTTATTTAGATAATATTCCTTGTTAAATATGACCAAATCACCCACAAATAATTAAATAAATCACTATTTATTTAGTTATCTTTCAACCACTTCCTTAAATAATTAAATAAATCATTATTTATTTGATTATCTTCAAACCGCTTCCTTAAAAAGATAAATAAATCATTTATTTATTTATTTTTGACAAATTAAGGGATTTGACCCAAGTCAAATACCTTTTCCCTCCAACAAATATAATAAAATATTCCATAAAAAATGGATCTAGATCTGGTTAACCCATGCACCAAGATCTAGAATGACCCAATATTTTGTTATAAATAGGAGGGTTTTTCCTACCATTCTTCACCTTTTGTTGCCTATTAGATCACTCTGGATCTATACACTTGGTCACATTTTTCCATCATTTGTTGTGTGAGCTCCCATTGAGCTCTTTTCTTTGCATTGGGTTTTCTACACCAACAAGAGAGAGAAATCTTAGATCTGAAGTGCTGAGGACTTCCAAGAACCCATCCCATTGAGGAGAATTGGATACGCCTTCTTGTTTTCCTCCCAGGTGCCCTTAATACAAAAATTCTTTCAAAAATTGTTCTTGTCTTGTCTATTGGTATATGTAGCAAACCCTTCTTTTTACTGCTTAATGTCTTTCTATGCATAGATCTGGTTTTTTGCAGCTCTTTTCTTGATCAACTAACTGCAGATCTGAAGATATTGGCAGCCACATTTGTTGTTAGGGCTATTAGTTATGCGTAGCTAAAGTGGTCCTTTTTCATACACTTCGACAAAGGATTCATACTAACAAATGGCGACTCCACACGGGTTTTAAATTACGACCACTGTCGTTTTTCATATTCCTGCATATCCAGCTACTTCAGACCCTAGGGTTTCTTTTCAGCTGTTTATTTTTCCTATTTTCATGTTGTTTTTCTCACATAAAACCCTAAAACATCAAAATTTTTAACTTCCGTGTGTTTCTGGCCCTATTGCGCAGGTAAGTGACACCAGCCGCAACTGAGACGACAACTTTTCTGAAAATCTGCCGCCGAGACAACTGGAACGGGGGGTCGCAATTCTTGGCCCTAAACCTGCAACCTGGACCTCCAGGTCACACTTTTCAGCCTGTTTCCTGCGACCTGCACTGAAATCAGGTCAGAACCTGCGACCTGCCAAATTTTCAGTGATTTTTCTGCAATTTTTCTGGGTTTTGCTGCAGCTTCTGCCAGGGTCTTCCAGCCTCTGTCTCAACCCGCTTTGACCAAGTTCTGATCTATTTTTACTCATCTAAGTGGGAACCTAGCCCCCTAGGGCTTTAGTACCCTCCACTTTTTGTGGAAGAGTTTTAGTTGTTTCAGCCGTCTGTTTTTCAGAGTTTCAGCCTTCCTTTTTTCAGATCTGGAACCTCCTCCTCAGATCCCTTTAAATCAACCTTCCTTCCTTTCAAATCACCTCTTGTCATTTTGTTTGGACCTCTCTTTAGGACCTCCTCCCTGTCCTTTCCGCTTTTTGCTGATTTCTTCCCTTTTTTCCAGCCACCTTGCCTCTGTCTCTTGGCTGTGATCTGCACCTCTTTTCAACAGCTTTACCCTTTAGATCCCTGTCCCTTTTGACCCTAGATCTATTGGCCTCTTTTTAGTGTGTTTTGATTAGATTAGTTTTGAGAGTCCCGCCTTTTTGGGTTAGATTGATGCATGTTTAGCTGTTAAATGTTCTGTTATTTCAGCATTATATATTGTTCTCTGCAGATTTCTTTTCAGTTACGCAGCACACTTTTTCTTGCTCTCAAAACGAAAAGGGTTTAAAAATTAAAATTAACGCACACCACACACTGACCCTAAGTGAAGAAGCGCCTGGTTAACACCACCTGGCAAAGACTCTAAAATCAATTATCACTGCACCTTATCTGCCCTTGACATTGCTTGATTCTGTCCCTTTCTGCCCTTGTCGGTTTCCTTCTTCCTGTCATCATTGCGCCCCCAAGGCGCCTTTCCCGGAGACTTCTTGGCCTTCACCCTCAGTTTCCGGTTGATCGACCTGCTCCGCACCGCCGTCGTCGAGCCAGTCCACCTTCGAGTCCGCACTCCGACTCCTCTCTTGATTCATCGGGTCCTCCTTCTCCTCCTGGTTCTCCCCCTGTCACCTTCACTATGTCTGGTCCAGGGCCTAACGCTAGCGGTTCTCCCGGCCCTAATGCCGGCCCTACTACTAGCGAAACCGCCACAGGAACTACCCCGGCCACCCCTGTGCTGCCGTACATTGCAGGCCTCAGCCTCCCCGATTTCCATCAGTTGATCAATGACCCCATTCACCACAATGCTAATTGGCCTGCTATGCCAACCAAGCTCCCCTCCAACATCCCTAAGTTTGAGGGCCTTAATGGAGAAGATCCAACCAATCATGTCCGATCTTTCCACATGTGGTGTTCCTCCAATTCCATTACCGATGACTCCATTCATCTTCGTTTGTTCCAACGCATGCTTACCGGCGAAGCTTCTAAATGGTATGTCGAACAAGCCACCTCTACCCATACCACCTTTGAGACTCTTGCCCAAGCCTTTTTATCATATTTCCAGCTCCCTCTCCGATATGATACTGGCACAGAGCCCTTGACTTCCTTCAAGCAATCCTCTTCAACACGCCTTTCCGCCCATGTTCAGGAATGGCGAAGAAGACGGAGCTTATGTCGAGCCCCTCCCTTCGAAGATCGAGTTTATATGGACTGGTTCCTTCACACCCTTCCAACTCCCATTGTCAAAGATGTCGCCTCTCACTTTCCTTAAACTGAAGAAGCCGCCCTCCAAATAGCCTTGAAATATGACCTGATCTACGCTCAATCTGGTTATGTTTATACCGTTCTTCCTGACTTCCCCAGGCCCTGTGGCGCTAACACCCCAGGGGCATCTCATTCCGCCGACGGTATCGTTGGAGCCCTTTCCCATCCGTATGCTCAACCTCCTGTGGGCTATGGTCTCCCTCAGGGAGGGGCCAGCACCTCTAGCACTCTTCCCCCTCCCGGTAGCATGTATCCAGGATATGGCATGCCTCCTCCTTTTTCCCAACCTCCTGCTTACCTCAATGTTGCCCAACCTAACCCTTACCTTTATCCGCAGCCTGGTGCGCCAGCTCCTCCAGCATATGCGCTTCCATCTCCCTTTCCTCCTTCACACCCGCAACAGCACTTACAGCCCCCTCCAGGGCAAGTATTTGCACAGCAGGGCGCGACTAATCCCCCTTCTTCTCAAAGAAGGCAGAGAGGAAATCAAAACCAATCTACCCCTGGTACCCGTGCACCCAATTCTGGTGTGGACCCTAACACTGCCAACCAGCAACAGGGCACTCAGCCCAAGCCGGACAGGCCGCTTCGCACAAATAAGCCTTGTTCGTGTTGCGGTGTTTACGGTCATTACACCCATGAT
This sequence comes from Pinus albicaulis, assembly GCA_034641835.2. Classification (NCBI taxonomy): domain Eukaryota; kingdom Viridiplantae; phylum Streptophyta; class Pinopsida; order Pinales; family Pinaceae; genus Pinus; species Pinus albicaulis. The sequence goes on from CM076579.1 coordinate 1,582,110,542, forward strand.
TGTCCCCTCTTACCCCAGATGCGGCAGATGTGGGAGTCTCAAGCCACATTGCGCGGACAACACGCCTCCCCTCATGCTCCTCCTAATGTGGCCACTACTCAACCAGCTGTGTTTACCGATCCCTTCCCTCAACAAGGATTTGTGGCTACCCCACTGCCTGACAGCTAGGTCACCACTCCACCTTCTCTTTCTGGTTCCTCTGATTACCAGATCCTTATGATGCACTCCGACCCTTCCTCGACCGTTGACCTTCACCTTCAAACTCGGTCTCACCAGTACTCCAAGCCTCCTGCTCAGTCTGTCCCCGAGCCTCCCTCTTCAGGTTCTACAGAGCCTCTTTCGACATCTAGTGGCCCCTTACATATCCCTCAACCCAAAGTTGAGGTTCATACCAAGATTCCTAAGGGACCCCTACGTCGAAACGCTGCTTCTGGTCGCGCTGCTCATTCGTATAGTATAGTAGATGATTTGGCACAATCCCCTGCTGCCATTTCCACACTGGAACTCCTCCAGTCGTGCCCTTCCCAAAAGAAGGCTCTACTATCTGCCGTGGGTGTTGTAGATCCTGCTGATGACCAAATGATTGTTTTCGACGCCACTCAATCGGACTATCCCCCTCTCCCTCCTTCCGTCGCCTTCCAAATCCCAGTCAAAATCCGGAACGCCAACGTTTCTCGGTGCATAATTGATGAGGGGGCATCCACTTGTGTGATGTCCGCTTAGGTTTGGAAGCAACTCGGATCTCCTGAGCTGGCCCCTTCCACGATCACCCTTCGAGCGTGGGACGGCCACGCCTCCCAGCCCATTGGCCTTTTCCGCAATTGTCCTATCACCCTCGCCGGTAAGACCGTTTGCATTGACGTCGAATTCATTGACGCCCCTCTAGACTACAACATTCTATTAGGGCTAAGCTACACCTATGCCATGTCTGCTATCCCATCCGCGGTTTTCCGCAAGATGTCTTTCCCGCACAATGGAAAGATAGTCACCATTGACCAGCTGTCTTATCATGAGCCACCGTCTCAGACCTCCCCTGAGACGACCATCTCTTCTGTAGCCAATAAGAAAACCGTCGATTCTTTGACTAGTGTCTCCCCCGGCATCTACAAAGATTCCTCCCTGCTTGGAACTTTCCCTAATCTTCCTCCTCCTCTTATCCCTGATCCCAGATTGTCGAATGTTTGCATGATGCAATCGTCTAGGGCTACCCTTAAGCGGCCTGCTTCGGCTAGTCAACAACCTCAACGCCGCCCACCGCAACCTGCTCCTAGCCCTTCATCTCCGCCAGCTGGACCTCCTCCTTCTGGCCCTGCTCCTACAGCTGGTATCCCGGAACCCCTTTACCCTCCTGGATCAGTTTCCCCAGGCCTTAACAATCTTGGAGCTGTCCCTCCTGGTCATTACCCTGCTGGGCAGATACCTTTCCTGGCTTCCCCTCCCGGAGTATATTCTGTCCCTGTCATGGCCACCCTTTCTCTCCCTAACCTGACTTTGGGCATACCGGTCTGGTACCTTGATCCTCCAGCCGCTACCCCTCCTAGTGACCCCAAACCTTACATGGCTTTGACACCGGTTCAACCGGTCCCCCTCACTTCCCCCATTACCACTGTGCCCTCAACACCGCCACAGGACCCTTCTCCTGTCGTGACGGCTCCCGGGAAGAAAGGCAAAGCCCGCAAGGGGGCACCCAAAGACAATACCACCACAACTGACCCGGCCTCTCCTCCACCCGCAAAGCCTTGTGCCTTGTGTGATGTCGTCGGTCACGCCACCCATGCTTGTCCCGAATTGCCCCGTATTCAACCCATGGTTATATTCGCGTTCCCCGAGTCTACGATCCCTGAAGCCTCCATTCCTTCTTCGTCCGTAACCAAGAACCACAAGACTATCCACACCAACAAGCCTTGTGTGTTGTGCGGTCTTCATGGCCATTACTCCCACCATTGTCCTCACCTGACGCATTACCGCGCCTCTTTAGAGGTCGTCCGAGAGTATGAGGTTGAAAAAAATCAATCCACCTCTCCCATCCTCGCGCAGTATGCTTCAGGCCAGCTTGAGGATCCCCCTGCTCCCATCAACATTCCTCCCCCTGATGTTCAGATGACGGAGTCCACTACGACCATTCTTTACCTATCCTCCTTTGCGAGACCCGTGGAGCCTAGTCCCCCTACCTCCTCCCCTGTTGTTTCGCTGGACCCCCTCTTCTCTACCCATACACGAGATCCCTCCACTTGCATCTCAGTTGACCTCTGCAGCCCGAGTCCTCGCCATACTTCCAATAGCCCTCGTATACCACCCTCTAGTTTGTCTACGAGTCATAGTCATCTTGCTCCTCGCTCTCCCTCCCGCAGTTGCTGCTCGATGTCTTCTATGCACTCACGCTTCCATCATTGTGTCGCCTCCCCTCATTTGTTGTCTTGTAACACCATTCCGCAGGACCTCCCGTCCCCACCCTTTATCGGTTACACCGATGGTGCAAGTCGTTACTCCCGGAATCTAGCCTCGGCGGGTTGGGCCATTTTCACCCCCTTGCATGCCCTTGTTCTCTCCAACGGGGTCTGCATTGGTACTGCCACCAATAATCAAGCCGAATATGATGCAGTGCGTGGTCTCTTAGCCGATGCCCTCTTTCATCGCATCCTCCATCTGCACGTTCGTTTGGATTCCCTACTTCTTGTCATGCAACTAAATGGTGTTTATCGTGTGCATAACCATGTGCTGTTTAGACGATATTTACGAGTGAAACTCTTGATACGTGAATTTGAAACCATAACTTTCAACCATGTACCTCGAGACCAGAATCACTATGTATATATTATTGCAAACCATGTTCTAGATTGGCATTTATCACACGCATTTCATACAAGACAATAACATTCATAATCATTAACAATGATGCATATCCATAATATGTGTCGCAAAAACATGTGTTTAGAGTCCATCTACTCTGATACATATGACATGCCCATAGCATGTTACACAAAACTAAAAACTGGGGGCCCCACCTGCCCCTACATACACACTAGGGGGCACCACATGCCCCGCACCTAATCACTATCTGGTAGATCCCGAGCCAATGGCTCTGCCCCTGCAGCCCGTAGATCACGTATGCCTTGACCGGCCATCGCCATGCGCCGCATGACACCTCACCATTCCGAGGGCAGACCAATGCACACCTCCACGTACTGGTCGTCTAATTCTTGCCACCCGCGTTTTGAAACTCCGGTCAGCAACGTCTCACATCTACGGTGGATTTCCTCCAAGAGGGCGGCCGCATCCTCATTGTGCGTTGCTCTCGACCCACTAGGACATGCAGCTCCAGCTGCTGCCGGTCGTCCCATATATCCGGCCGGTTTTACCAGTGCTATATCTGCATACCAACAATATATGAATCAGTACCCTATCTACAATTCAAAAAACTGTAAACATGCTCATATAAGAATAGCAATCTGTCACTCACCATCGGGCCCCCAGACTCGACCAGGCAAAAGTGGCAGGTCCGGGTCTCCACAATAGCTCATCCCACTATAGGGATAGTCATCTATGTACAAAGGCATCTGATCCCAATGGGCAAAAAACTCAGGTCGAAACACTCGCCTGACCGCCCCTCCTCCTCCTCTGCACAGTAGTCGTCCCCAACGGCGCATCCTCGGCTCTCTCGGGCCCCCATCTGGAAGCTGTACATGAGGCCTCAAGGTCGGGATCTTCTCAAAGAAGAAGGTGCACAATAAAGTCCCATATGAGCAATCATGATTCACCTGCCACCTGCATAGCAACAACTGTCGCTTTAGCACCACCAACATCATTTGGGCCCACCTAAAGTAGGTCCCACCCAGTACACTCTCCACTATCATCATCTGCCCCCTAGTAATGTGATGGAGCGCCTCGTTGCCTAGGATCCGTAGCACAGCTGCAACCACTGCACGGGTTTCTAGCCTCTCTAGATCCCCGATCGATATTCGAGTCCCCTTGATTTGGAGACTCAGTCGACAATGACGCTCCACAAACTCCATAATATGCCGCCCCCATGGCAATACTGGCTGTGTGTTTCCCACCATCCCCAGTGGCGGGAGACCAGTCAGGAAATATACGTCCTGGACCGTCAGTTTGATCCTGTGCCCCTGCACTACAAAGACCTCCTGATCTGGATCCCAGTAACTGATAATCCGGGCCAATAACGGTTCTCCTGCTCTAATCAACGGGTTCTCCAAAAACATCAGAACCCCAAACCTGGCCAATACATGACGGACGCCCTGATCCGCCTAGATCTCTGCCCGTAGTGTCCCCAGGTCTCTCTCTCTCCAGTTCACCCGTACATCTGCCATACCTGCACAAAAACATCATCTTTGTCAGCATACAGATCGAGCATACCATAACCAAACACAAAAACCCAACTCTCAGCCATAAAACAGCACCAAAACCCCCTCATCTCCCAGGTCGCAGTTCTGCTCACCCCTACGGAACCCGGAGTCTGATTTTTGCCACGATACACACGTCCCCAGGTCGCACTTTTTGGCCCAAAAAGTGTGACCCGGACGTAGAGATGAAGGAGAGTCTGTTACTGAGATTTTGGGCCCTAAACTGAACTTTCAATCCATCAAACTGAAAGAGTAAGGTTAGACCTCTTACCTACAACTGATGGATATCGATTCCAACGGTCGGTTTGTCCGCTACGCTCGCCGTGAGATTTAGGGCCTTCTCTCCTCTCTACATTCACCACAGCAACAATAGCAAATGAGTGAATTTAGAGGGAAAACTGCCTTATTAAAAGAGAACCCTTGTTTCTTCTTTCGACTGCTGCGACCACACCGTAGCCTCGTTTGACAAACCGTCTGCACCGTTGGAAAGCTCTCACCGAGCCCTCAAATGGGTATCTATTAGTTTTTTGTGGTTTGATACTTCACCAGGACACACTTTGTCCAAGAAGGGTCACTCCACCTCTCCTTAAAATCGAATTTCCTCACTTGCGACACTTGTACTTGGGGCACCCTTTTGCCTCCTTACTTGTCTTTGTTCGTGTTGATTTTCGTCATGAGTCACCATCTTGGACTCATGTTTTTATGGTCCCCCATTGGACCTTTTACTGTGTGGTAGCACCATAGAGTCGCCCTTGTTTAGAGCTTCCAAGTTGAGTCATCATCGCATTCATGGAGTCTATCTCGAGTCCCTTTCTACCCCGCTATAGCCCTCCATCCTTCATTGCCTGGTCTCTCTCTTGTGTCGCATATTATGACCTTCAGTCCCGCTATCCCCTATCCCTTCCGATATTGTGTCAGTCGATGCCATGTCATTCATGCCTTTTACGCTCTAACAAGGGAAGTCGTCCATTAGCTACTCAGTCCCTTCCACTTCACTATCATCATTAGTGTCAGTCTATCTGTCGCTCTACTCTTTTCTCTCGTGCCTTAGTTGAGGGTCTCTCATTGCCTCACCTATGGAGGACCTCCTTCTGTCAACATCAGCTCATTTATTCCAGAAGCCAGGTCTAGAGGGCGGTGTACCTTGGTTCCAGCTTCCACTCTTGTTCGGTGCCTCAGATCAGGCAAAGGGATCTCTCCTTTCCCTTTGACTTGATTGTTTCTCTGGCTCCTTTCAGCATGATCTAGATCCGTATACTTGATGGTCCAGTGATCCAGCAGCAGCTCTTGATGATTCCCAGGTGTGTGTGAGATGTCTCAACCCTCATGAGGGGGTGGCCCTGCGGGTAGCCCCCCACATGCCCGGATGACCTCTTCCTTGCAGCCTTCGATGCAGCTCCAGATATTTGATGATGTTGGCCGTAGCCACTTGCAGCGCCTCTTTGATTTGCATGTATCAGTCAGATTTTGTGAGCCCTTCCCCATTTACAGGGGGCATTTCGGTTGTATTTTTATCTCATGTACTCAGATATTATTGTACAAGTCCTGGCTGTTATCCTAGGCACAACATGTATATGGGATTCCTCATTATATTTTTTATCTGGCTCATGATTATGCCATTTGTACTTTATGGTTCGGTCCCTTGTTTACTGGACACACTATTCTTTTGTACTTTGTCTCGGCGGGCATAGGTATGCCTCCCCCACCGCCTTCAACACAGGTACCCTCTCATAAAAAGAGACTTGTTGCGAAGAAAACAAGAGTCTCCTCGAGTCTAGTTCTTACAACCTTATATTACCTTGCATTTCTCTCTCGACTTCCCTTTTGTTGTCTAGTGATTATGAGTTCTTACAACGTACTTCGGTCATACGATTTGCTCGACACTCGCCATATTTGGCATATATGCAGTACACACCATTTTTGGTCATCTAACCTATTATCATTAGATGGACCCAAGTACACCATGTAAGACCAATTTTTCCCTAAGTAAAATTGCCTTCACTATGTTAAAACAGGAAACCCCAAAAGGAAATATTAAACAAACCTATATTTGTTTGATTTTCCTCATGGAATAATTAATTAAACCATAATTTAATTATTATTCCCGATCATGTTTAACCCAAAAACAAAGAAATTAATTTGATAAACCTTTATTTATCTTATTGTTTTCTAGGAATAATTATTTAAATCTTATTTAGATAATATTCCTTGTTAAATATGACCAAATCACCCACAAATAATTAAATAAATCACTATTTATTTAGTTATCTTTCAACCACTTCCTTAAATAATTAAATAAATCATTATTTATTTGATTATCTTCTAACCGCTTCTTTAAAAAGATAAATAAATTATTTATTTATTTATTTTTGACAAATTAAGGGATTTGACCCAAGTCAAATACCTTTTCCCTCCAACAAATATAATAAAATATTCCATAAAAAGTGGATCTAGATCTGGTTAACCCATTCACCAAGATCTAGAATGACCCAATATTTTGTTATAAATAGGAGGGTTTTTCCCATCATTCTTCACCTTTTGTTGCCTATTAGATCACTCTGGATCTATACACTTGGTCCCACTTTTCCATTATTTGCTGTGTGAGCTCCCATTGAGCTCCTTTCTTTGCATTGGGTTTTCTACATCAACAAGAGAGATAAATCTTAGATCTGAAGTGCTGAGGACTTCCAAGAACCCATCCCATTGAGGAGAATTGCATACGCCTTCTTGTTTTCCTCCCAGGTGCCCGATTAATACAAAAATTCTTTCAAAAATTGTTCTTGTCTTGTCTATTGGTATATGGAGCAAACCCTTATTTTTACTACTTAATGTCTTTCCATGCATAGATTTGGTGTTTTGCAGCTCTTTTCTTGTCTAACTAACTGCAGATCTGAAGATATTGGCAGCCACTTTTGTTGTTAGGGCTATTAGTTATGCGTACCTAAAGTGGTCCTTTTTCGTACACTTCGACGAAGGATTCATACTAACAGAAGGCAAGTCAAGTTGAAATGCATTATTACTAAATTTTTTAATAATCTTGAATGGACCATAATGAATAGGATTCATATTTTTACCTTCTCCTTGCAGCCTTTATTTTCTAATGTGAAACCATACCTCATCACCTTCTTGAAACTTATGATCAACTATATGTTTGTCATGCCTCTCCTTGTACTTGCTTTGACTCTTTTCAAGTTGTTCTTGAACTTGTTGATGAATAAGTTGAATTCACTCAATGAACATGCAATCTTTGTCAATGTCACTATGCCCATTAATGGAAACATCCTTCTCAGGAATGAAATCTAGAGGTGACTTTGGAAAATACCCAAAACATGCTTCAAAAGGTGAAGTATCTGTAGAAGAGTGCTTGGCTCGATTGTAAGCATGTTGAATGTAATGCAGATACTCATCTCATAAATTAGGATGCTTGCTACAATAAACTCTCAAAAGATGCATAATGGTTATGTTCACTAGCTCGATTTGGCCATCTATTTGCGGATGAAAAGCAGTACTCTTTTTCAACTTGGTGTCCATCATCTTCCATAGATTGGACCTAAAATTCCCAACAAATCTGGAATCCCTATCACTAACAATAGAAGTAGGCAAACCATAATGAACCCATACATGTTGAAAATATAATTTAGCAGTTTTTTTATCCGTAATATATTTCTTACATGGCATAAGAATACACATATTTTTGAATCTATCACTACTACATAAAGATAATCATGCTACTTTCTAGACATAGGTAGACCTCCAGCAAATTCAATAGAAACACTTTTCCATGGCATTTTTGGTACCGGTAATGGTGTATATAACCCAAGCTTCCTATTTCTACGCTTTCTTGTAGCACATAATGAACAACCTCTAATGAAACTTGAAACACTATCTACCATGAGAGGCCAATAACAATACCTCTATAAATGTGCCACCGTTTTGCTTACCCCAAAATGTCCAGCAACAAGAGAAGAATGATCTTCTCTCATGACACTTAATCTCTCTCCTTGTGGTATACACAAATTGCCCAAATGAAACAGAAAATTGTTATGAATGTGATAATCATTCTCTTCAACTTGATTCCCTTCACTCAAGTTAGCATACACAGCCTTAAAATCAACATATGATGCATATTGTTCTATGTAACTCTCATGTATAATAGAATCATTCTTAAGAAAAGTAGAAGCACTAATAATAGGCCTTGAAAGCATATCAGTAACTTTATTGAAACTACCTTTCCTGTACCTTATTAGCAAGTGAAATTGTTGTAGGAAACCCATCCATCTGAAATGACGTGATTGCTGCAATTTACTTTGCGACTACAAGTACTGTAATGGTTGGTGATCAGTATGTACAACTGTCTCTTTACCCATCAAATAATGTATCCACATTTTGACACTTTGAACCAATGCATACAACTCCTTATCATATGTAGGATAATTAACTACAACACCATTAAATGTCTCAGAATGAAAAGCGATAGGCTTACCATGCTGTAAGAGAACTGCACCCATGGCATAATCACTAGCATCGGTCTAAATCTTGAATCGTTGTCTCAGGTCCGGTAAAGAAAGGACTGGAGCTGAACTGATCTTCTCTTTCAAAGATTCAAAGTATTTCTATTGTTTGCTTCCACATTGGAAAGAATTTTTCACACTTGTCACTACATGCATAGGAGCTGTTATGGCAGAAAAGTTAGCAATAAAATTTCTCCAATATTGAGTTGTACCCAAAAAAATTCTTACCTCTATAATGGATTTGGGAGTAGGCCAATTCACAATTGCTTCTACCTTATAAGGATCAATTCTCAATGCACCTCCTCCTACATTATGTCCCAAATAAAGAAAATAAGTATTTTCAAATTCACACTTAGACATCTTAAGAAATAATTGCTCTTTCCTCAAAACATCAAGTATTTTCTTAACATGCATGACATGCTCTTCTCTAGTCTTGCTGAAAATCAAGATGTCATCTAAGTAGACTATAAAAAAATCATCAAGGGATGGACGCAAAACATCATCCATAACATGCATGAAAGTTGCAGGTGCATTACATAAACCAAAAGGCATAAGTAGCCACTCAAAGAGTCCTTGTTTAATTTTGAATGTAGTCTTCCAAATATCAATTTCTGCAATTCTAACTTGATGGTATCCACTACGTAATTCTAACTTAGTGAAAAATTTAGCATCTTTCAGCTGATCGAACAAATCATCTATCCTTGGGAGTGGGTAATGATTTTTTACCACAATCTCATTCACTGAAGTCCACACACATACGCCAAGTTCCATCTTTCTTTGGAATCAACACTATCGGTGACCCACAAGGTGAAGTGCTTGGTATTATGAGTCCCTTGTCCAACAAGTCTTTAATTTTCCTCTTTATTTCAGCATTCTCCATGATATACATGCGGTACATGCCTATGTTTGGAAGAGGACAATCTTGTTGCAACTGAATCTCATGTTGAATCTCCCTTTTAGGAGGCAAACCTGTTGGCTCTTGAAACATCTCATGATGTGCGTGAACTACATCATATAAATCTTATTTTAACTTGGGATCACAATATTCAAATGACTCATGATTCACATCAACTTTAGGCTTAATCATAAGAAGAACGAAACCCTTACTAGAATTCACTAGCCTTTTTACCTGTCCAGCATTTAACATAGCAATGTTTGTCTTCTTGCGCTGTGCTCTAACAATAAAATCATTGCCGTATTTGAATATATGATACTTGTTCTCATGGTGATAGAATATAGCTTTCCTATCATATAAGTAAGGAATTTCCAAAACAATTCCTAAAATATCAAGCAGAACAACATCTAATTCAACTGTGTCAATAAAATGTGCAATAATTGCAAAGCGCAATATACACTTCTTTGAAACATCTAAATTTGCATCCTTACAAATTCAACCAAGTGGATATGGTTTTGGATGTGGAATGGTCTTAAGATTTAGTTGCTTTAATAAGTCTTCAGAGATAAGGTCTACTTGGGACCCACTATCAAACAATGTGTCAATTTTTGTATGTTTTGAAATAACCCTAAGATGAAACAATTCAATTCTTTTTTCTTCATTTGGAGCTTGTACATGATAGTTTGAAGTACTAGTACTTGGTTTAGTTTCAATTTATTTTCCCTTCATTTTCTTCAAACCCATGGCTTTAATTTTAGTTTTGTCACCTAAGTCTTGTTGTGTAGTAGGTGCAGTTTTCTACTTCCCTTTATTTTTGTTAAATTGGGCTCTTATGGTGCATTAATAAAGGCAGTCTCTATAGTGTCTTCTATAAGAATTCTATTCACAGGATGAAGTCATTACTGCCATGAAATGACAAAGGAAACCGCCTATATACATTGGCCTTATGATGAAAGAGTATGAAAGCACCCATTCACCTTCTCCATCACTACCTCATTTTCATCCATCATCTCTCCCTCATCCATCCCGTTGTTGTCCTCAATTTTTATCGCTCTGAAATTAGTATGATATGATAATATGAATAGTATTGTTCCACAAGAACCAACACGTCCAAATATTCAAAAAATGTTGCTCCAGAAGAACCATCACCTCCAAATATTAAAACAATGTTGCTCCATAGGAACCAACATCTATGAAACAATGTTAAGAATTTGTCAATGAGAAAGAGATTTGTTTGCATGAGGACATGAAAACCCTCAGGCATGGGGGTATGTTGAGCCTCAAATATTTCCATTTTTCCATCACACAGTACCACTATTTCATAACCTAAATTTTGACATTTTTAACTCATTTCATACCGTAATACCACAACTTGCCGCCAATTCACGTCCTACACTTTTTGGTTGATTATCATTATTTTTCTTGGATTTTATATGATTAGATATGATTTAGTCATGATTTACTAATGATGGTTTTTTCTAAGTTCATTTTCCACAGGGTTTCATTGCCAAAATTCTTCACAAGTCAATTAAACTAGTTGCTACAAGTTGATTATAGAATAAATTCATGTTGGTGAAAATATGAAATTTTTAATAAAATGGGGAAGAATATTGAGATTATGACACATGGGTTTTGTTCCGAGCACCCTCATTTAGGTATTGCTAAAATAGTTTGGAAAAATTCGTTATTATGAGGAAGTTATGATCAGGGGAATATTCCAGCACAAAGTTAAGTACAAAATTGGTACCAAATTCAGGTTTGACAGTTTTGGGTCAGCCATGGTTCCATATATTTTGGGTTGAAGATTTATTTTGTTTATTTTTCAAGCTATATGGAGTAGCAATTAGATATTCTATATCTAAATCATGCTATGCATGGATCATGAGATTTCCCAAGACAAATTTTCGATAACCAATTCCAAAAACATCATTTGAAATGTATTTTTGTAATTTTGTTGGCATTTGGCTAAGATCAGATCTTTGAGTTTGGGATCTCAAATTGTAAAAGCATAGCATATATTTCATTCATTCATAGCTAGAGAGTTACAAGAGTTACAGAGAGTTGAGAATAAGAAAAATTACATTTGTTGGTTGTTGTATATTAAAATTTGTTTTTGGATGAATAAAGGATGATGAAGTTGTTGTAGATTTGGTGTCCATTTTGTGATTTGAGTTTTGACCTACGACACATGGAAAGGAAAGGTCACTTGAACCCATTATGTTTTTAGAGTTAACATAGATTATGTAAGTGTGAATTTTAGTGTTTATTTCCTTTTTATATTTAATTTCTTACAAATTGTTTGAATTGAATTTACTTGTTTTGTCAATTTAATTCTAAAATTTATTTCTACATTTTATATTATGTAATTTCCTTCTGATTTATGGTGTGATCTAGGTAATAGTTTTATGCAGGAAGTGTGTTTTTCTTCACTCAATATATTTATATTTAATTTCCAAGTTGTTTGCTAAATAGTTTTCAGAATTCCAACACTTCAACTCATATTCTAGATTTATTTATGATTTGTAGATCTGTGTAGAGGGCAGCAATTTGAGTAGAGGGCAGCGAGTGCATTGTTGTTTCTTTCACTTTGTAGGTTTTGGAGTAAGCACTCGGTTTCATTCTTTACTCGGGACGATTCGGTACTCGGTTGATTCTATACTCGGTCACATTCCGTACTCAGGTCGAATGTGTACTCAGGTCAATTCTGTACTCAAAAGCATTTTGTACTCAGGCCATTTTTTGTACTCATAATTGCTCTAATTTAGCTGATTAGCAGAATCTAGTTTGGAAGCATGATTTGTGTGATTTCAATAGAGTAATTATCATAGTGAATCATTTTTTTATTTTTCAGTTTATGGAATTAGATACCGTTTGTTAATAAATTGCGTTGTGTGAACAATTAGATTTATGCATAAATTTTATCTTTTACATGTGGATTTGTTTTGAATTAAGTAGCACTCATTTGAATAGATCGTTCATTGCTTTCCCTAATTTATTAGTAAAGTTCAATTAGTTCATTATTAGAGTTATTCCTTTTCTTATTAATAGATTAATTTCAAACTAGGAACACCAATTTTGTACTTAATATAGGAATAGATTTTAGATTTCACGATGTTAGTTTAGGTTAGATGCTTTGATCCTGTGTTACCTGTTTTTGTGCCTCTAAGTCTTATGACCCCATATTGATAAGTTAATGTTGGAGTTATAACACATATAAATTTCCCAAACAATGGCTTACCCCAAGGTTCCTATTTAAAAAATTTATAAATTCTCACATGTTTGTTAGTTCATTTAATGAGCCTGGATGCCATTTCTTACTCCTCATACTTGTGGAATACGTGAGGAGTCCTCTAGGGGTTCCAAGAAACTTCCCTTAAGTGTGTGGGAGATGGAGGGAAGTTTGGTAAACTTGATACTTGATTCTAATAGGATTTTTATGTTTCCTTCTGTCATTCTTTGAGGAAAGGTCACTTTCTATGGATTTACATAGCTATGAAAGAAATGGTCGTGCAGATCCTTGCAAATATAGAGTCATGATTTTTTAGATTCATGTAAATATAGAGTGGTGGTTTTATACAGACCAATATAAACTAGATTTGTAATGTTCAACCAATTTTTTTTGAACTTTTACTTAATACCATTATCGTTATCATTGAAAATTTGTTGACTCAAATCACTAGGCAGGGCACTCAATGCCAAAAAATAGCTTGTGTGGATGCACTAGTGATTGTTGGAAAACATCAAAATTCAAGAAAAATAAATGTTCCTAAAGTTACCATTGATTAAATTAAATTTCACAAAGTCACTTACGCAATTTTTCATGGAGCACTACGGTTGTTTCATTGATAGTCACATGGATCCATAGAAGTAACATCTAAATATATCACAAGAAAAATAATCATAAATAGACAACCACCAAGTGAAGGACAAGCTCAAAGAGCTCAATATCAAGCTTCTACACCATTAAAATGGATTTAAGGAGCCTTCAAATAATGCATCTTATCTCCCACAAAATCACTCAAGGATTAAATCTCATCAATGAGCCAAGGGGAGGCAATTCATGAGCTTGGGCCTGTAAATATCACTGCATTTCACAACATTAGAAGAAAGAAGTTCATAACAAGGTTATGTTACCAAATTGTCTCATAATTAGCATTTCTTTTTGGTTTTGGAGCTCACCATTAGAGAGTTTTCAAGGAACTTCTTGAGGAGATATCATTCTTGCAAAAATGTGGATAAAATGGTCATTCTCTTAGGAGATCCATAGGGTCCATTGTGTGAGTTAACTCCCTTTAGTGTCTCTCATTGATATTGTAACACTTTTAATCAAGAAATAGATAGATTTATCGCTTCCTAACCTTCATTTTCTCGTTATATTTATTCTAACATTGTAACTCATGATCTTTCTTAGACGTAGTTACTTTGCTCATTTATTTGTCTTTCTTTCTTTCTAATCATTGGCTTGTTGGTCTATGCAAGGAAGAACAACTTCATAATATAGTGGATTTTATGACACCTTTATTCCAAAAGCCACACAACACTTACATAACCTTTATTTAATTTAATTGGTGATGTGTTCCAATGATCGCCTGTATAATTGCATGAGAAATTTATAGGTGTTCATAATTTCCCTTGATGTATGAGGTTAGGAGAAAATGTATAGGTGAAATACAACATCATTCTCTTACATGTATTCTATCATATTGATACTATGTGATAGAGAGAAGGGGATCCAAGGTTGGAAGCAGGTCCACGAGAATATGGAGAGGATCCACCTGCAAAACATACATCCTGTTGAAGTAAATATTTACAATATCCAAACAATGTGGGCACATCCCATGCTCATGAAGATGAATTTTGATAACAATTATTACCATGGTGAACAAGAGTGGTCTTTTCAAATATGTGGAATGGTGTAGTTGAAAGACATGTAAGTTTAAATGAATGAAATTAATAGATGACTTGGAAACTGATTTGGTAGTCCAAAATAGGTCGAGATATATGATCATGAAAGTAACCATATGTTATTTCTTAATTCTAGATCTAGATTAAATCACAAGTGAACTCATTCAAGATCCACACATCTAGGATAGCAAGCCATGTCCTCGTAAAAGTTCTTCCTAGATTTTCCAGGTGTAGTTGAAACTTGGATATAACATCCAAAATTACTAACATGCGTTTCCATATATGAATACCCAAATTTGGATAGCTCATAAAAAAAAATGCATCCAATATCCTAGCATCCGAGATTTCTAAAATTGTGTTGAAAACCCTTGTTCCAATTTCAGGATGTAATGTCCTTATGCCACATTAATGATACAACTTAGTTACCACATTTCAACCACATCATTGATTAGAAACATAACCTTCCATGCCATAAAAAACTTTAAAAGTATAATTGTCACACACACACACACACACACATCACACATATAAGAAATAAAATTTATCTAATATTTATCACAAATTCTATCTAGATTTGGATATTACTCATAGACTTAGGCATACAAAAGAAAATCTTGACATATACCCAAATCTAGGTGTTAGTGCTTCATCTAGTATCTAGGAAATTCTTTGAAATTATTCCCTTCTTATAGATCCAAGTCCAAATTTCTCTTATTCAAGTAGTCGATATCCAAATTCATTAGCTTAGAAATCAAAATTAGATATAGATTTCAATTAAATGTATTTTTCCTTTTAATATTTTTGGAATTACCTAAAAGAAAATGCAATTGAATCATTAAAAAAAATTAAAAGACAAATCATTGAAATAATATCAAAAACTTAATGAAAATCATAAAACAAATAAAATCAAATTATGTGTAGTTGGGCTAGATATAAATATTTACCAATGTTAAAACTTAGATAAAAATAAAAAATTAAGAGAAAACAACATTCCAAAAGGAGTGAACTTTGGGATTCTGATGGAAACCCTAATTCCCTTGGTCACTGCCCTATCCTTGAGATTTTTTCCACTCCAAGACTATTCCATTTGTTGGAATCCTCTTCATCTTGTTATTTTTTTGTAGATATAGTGAATAAGGGTTAGCTTCTTTTGTTGTAGTAATCTTCGTGTGTCCAAGATGAGGCTATTTTTCTAGATCTCTTTCACTTTTTGGTCTTCGTGAGGCGAATCTCTAGTGGTACTTTATGTATTCAAGTGAAAGAAACCAATCTAGTATCTCCACTCATCACCATAGTTTAATATTAGATAGGAATATATTTCTTCTTTATGTGGATCCTACATGGAGGTGGGAAACTTTAGGAAGGAAATTTACTCAGAGATTACAACATAGAAAATGACACTATAACATTCCTAGTTTCAAGATTAAATGGTGAAGACAAAGGCTAGGGTGCACCCTTTTCTTCTTAGTCTATGTCCTTTAAGGATTCCCTTAAGTCAGGGCTCTTTCATACAACTCCCAAATATCTCTTAGGGCCATCCTTCATTATAGATCAAGATGAAGATATTCCAACTATCAACGATGATCATTCTCAATCCCACAATTATTACATGGATTATTTGAAGCATGCCATTATTTGTCATTTTAATGGGTTATGGCCATTGAAATTTGTGCTTTAGGAATGGGTGCATCTGACCTTGTCCCCAAATATGGATCTGTATTTTTTTGAAGGGTTTCTTTTAGTGTATTTTAAAGATATTCGATATTACTGAAATATTTTTGAATAAGTACCCTAGTTTTGGGGTTGATTTTGGATCTTTATTACACCAGGGTTTGATGGTTTTAACCCTCTTTCTATGCCATCTCTAACCACTCCAGTATGCCCCTTCATATACTACATTAGGATATCTTAGCTAATGTGGGAAACTCATTTGATATTTTAGAATTTATTCCCCTTGTCTTTTGGAATACATCCTTCTCTAGATTTTAACAATAATATCTAAGGATAACAAGATCCAAAAGGTCCAACAGGATCTAAGAGATATTTAGTGAATAAGGCAGATAACATTCAACACAAAAAAAACCTCTTTAGTTAAATCGATTCCTTCGACATCAACTTCACCACATGTAGTGCCATATCATCCTTCATATGTTAGGGCTCACCCCTATAATGGAGACACAAGACACACAACTATATTCTTAACTTCATCAATCAACGAACATAAATTTTTCCATGAATCATATCACTTGAATAGTGTCAAGGAAATTGCCAAAATCGTAGACACCTTATAATTGTAATTGACTAAAGGAAATGCAATAATTATATCATCTACATATGTTCCTAGTAACTCCTTGGAATGGATTGACACTACAAGGAAAATACCCTCTAGCGGATGTTTTTGAGGGACCCCTTATAAAAATAGCCCAGATATCTATTTGTAGCAGAGGTTTCTAAAGGAGGTTGGTGGTTGGAGTTTTTTGTGGATTTTTTTTGTCTGATATGTTTCTCATCCTACACTGCATTGGTGAATTATGTTATTCATAACGCATTATGTTAGAGATGACTAAATGATGATCCCAAGATTTCTAGAAGTTCATAGACATTGTGAGTTCTAGAAATCTCACTACCTTCATTATCCTCAAGATAATTTTTCACTATTTCATCATTCCATAATGTCTAGCTTTGCTTACCAGTCCCAAAAAAGCCAGTAGGAGCTCATGTCACTCAGTTTTTCTATATCTTGTCACCTTTGTCCCAAATCCTCTATTTTTGTTTTTCCTAAAAACCCCCCACAGCTACCTGAGGCCACCAATCAAACATCTTTGTTGTGTCTCCCAAAAATACCTCCAAACACTGATGGTCTCAAAACTATCTCTGTAGGCTCCTTAGATAAATCAAGTGTATTGGATTTTGGATCTTCAATATATCAGTTTATCATAAAATCTATCTTACACTTGATTATCCCAAATTCTAGGTTCCAGTCCAAAAGCCAAGTCCAAGAAACCTTCCACTAGGTCACCTAGGGTTTCACAAGTCATAGGGTGGATTTGGTAACCTACAAACTCTGTTTTTCATGTATGAGGAAACTGCATTCAAAGAAGAAAGGGACAACTGATTTTGTCCAAAACTCATCAAAGAGGTCATTCAAGAAAGCCTTTTTGGCCTAAAGCATAAATTTTGTAGCGGGAAAGCTGCCCTTTTCTTACATTTCTGCAAAAGAATGAAATGGCCATAAACCTAGCAAGAGGTAAGGTAATTTGAAGATCATCACAAGAAAACCATTCACAGCAAAGAAGAAGGTAGCAATGCCTATTTTTTAAGAAGATCAAGGTTTGTGATTTCTTTGGCTAAACAAGGAATCAGTACTAGGGCTACAAAGGCAAAGGTCACCTCAACTCCATCAGGTGCACATTGAAGATTCTTTAGAAATGATAAATGAGTTTTGAGAGGTTTCAGAGAACTTAGAAGACAACACTATTTACTTTTTCTAAGCAGCCCTAAAACCTAGGACTTTGGGGAAGAATGACCAATAGGTCAAATGATGAAAAAGAGCCTCATTCATAATAGTAGATGGCATGTCAAGGGCTACAAGCTACCCTCTAGGGTTTGACAAAGAGGTACTAATACCACCTCACCAAAAGACAAAATGAAAAAGGGTATCAGTGCAAGGGTTTTACTTCTCAAAATTACAGTCAGAGACATTTTCAAATAGTCAAAGGAAGCAAGCAAGAGATAAAAGCGCCTAAATAGGTAATTATGACAAGTATAGGTTCACTGTTGATAAAAATAAGTTGTCCAACTCCAAAGGGACAATGATCAAAAGCAAAAGTTGTGTAGGCACCTACAAAAATAGAAGTGGCTAGGAGAGACAAAAAATGGTTTAAAACTGCTAGTTTTTCCAACCAAAGATATATCATTGGAAAACTGATCAAAGGAACAAAAATGTAATTGCTCTGAGAGTAGTAAAGCCTCCAACAAAGGTTTTCCTTATCAAAATCATATTCTGCAAAAGATAGCTAAAGATAAATGACACTTCTGCAAGACTATCAAAAATGCTTACCTACAAGAAGATTGATAAGGTCAAAGCAAACCTAAATGTTTCTAATGATAATGGCACACATAAAAATTAAAGGAGTTATTGACACCACCTGCTAGGTTTTTCACACTAAGAGGTTTTCCACTGATTCACAGTGAGATACAACGCAGAATGTCAATCAAAGGTAAAAATTCCAAAAACGATCGCATGTCTACTATTTACAAGTGTTAAACATCATGAAAAGGTTTAGGTTTACAAATGCGGGTAAAGAGAATAATTTGAGCTGGTTGAAGGGTTTGTGAGTACAGGGAGACACCATGATGATCCAACAAGACAAAAAACCATTTTCAGGGACTCTGCCACCTACAAGACCAAAAAGGGCAAAAAAGACAGTAAAAATTAAGAAGAGAAATAAACCTTACAAAGTGGGTTTTCTCAAGAAATTATTTTTTCAAAAAAGGGGTATATGTTGAACCCTTAGTTAAACTGAGAGGGGGGGTGAATTAGTTTAACACATTCATGGTATTTTTAAAAATTTTCTCTTAAAACTTGTTTACACCTTCACTTCATGATCAACTTAATATGTGAGCAATCTTTATTAGTGAGAAGTAAGTATCAAACAGATTTGTTAATGTAACAACAGTCTTAAAATGTGAGCAACAAGTATTAAGCAGATTAGATAAACCACATCAACACATAGACATCATGCATAGAGACATCAGATATAAGTGGAAACCCATAAAGGGAGAAAACCACATCTTATTATTGTTGTGATGCAAAGGCAAGCTCCTACTCCCTCTCACCACTGATTTTTCGTAGGCACCAACCTACAGGAGGCTCCTACCTCAATTCTGCAAGCTACAACTTGCAAGGAAGCTCCAACTCCCATCAATTTTCTGCAGGCACCAACCTACAGGAGGCTCCAACCTCAGTCAGCTACAACAGACATTTTATCAAGCTACAACTTGATAGGGAAGCTCCAA
Organism: Pinus albicaulis; assembly: GCA_034641835.2. Lineage (NCBI taxonomy): Eukaryota > Viridiplantae > Streptophyta > Pinopsida > Pinales > Pinaceae > Pinus > Pinus albicaulis. The sequence goes on from CM076579.1 coordinate 1,582,130,230, forward strand.
CTTCCTTACTCTTTCAAAAGAGAAACACTTGCTGATTTACCTTGGATATCAGCTCTGTTCTGTAGCAACTCTTCTGCTGTCCATCAGTCCTCATATCAGCCCTGTATCATCTTTGCATCTTTTCAGATTCTCTATCAGCTTCTCCTTCTTCTCTGCTCAGCTCCTCCTTCTTCTCTACTTCATTGCTTCATTTCTGCATTCTCTTCACTCACTCTCTCTCTCTCACTTCTAACACCCATTTTTGCATATCAAAATGATATTACTTATAGAATTTCTTGATGACTGTTTGTTTTCCTCTAGGAATTCGAAATGGATGGTCATACCCCTTGGTCTTCTGCCTCCTTATTTCTTTATCCAACTCAATTTAAAATCATAATAATATGTACAAAAATTTCATGCTATAGTGGGATTTTGTCTTTTCCTTAGGATACTTGCCTTTGCATCAAAAACAATATAAAAAATTTACATTTACATTTTTCAATTATACATCTCCATTCCACTCAGCTTCTTTTCTGGATTTTGGATTTACTGGCTTTGTCTTTTCTGCAGTTGTTGAGTGATTGTTCTTTGTACCTTGGTTCACTATAATTGTGTGCACATGTGAATGTATACCTGTCAAACTTGTAATCTCTATTTATCTCTGTCAGACCCATACTTTTATCCCTATGTTTAATCACCTGTTCACTGTGCTTTTGTGCACCAACTGCATATATAACTGCTTCTCCGGTTTATTCTCAAATACATATACATCTGGACAATATATATTCAGAAAGGAGAGTATAGTGACACTTGATGCAGCGGGGTTACCACAAAGCCCCGGTTCAACATCACAGTCCTGGTTTAGCTCAACATTTTTCATCAGCTGTGTATACAATTGTATTCAAGTTTCATGCCCGATCATATTCCAACCCGGCAATTTCACTCTGCACTTATTCTATGCTGGCAAACTCAAACAAATAAGTCTGGTCATTTTAATGTCTCAATTCACTGAATTTGGACCCCAAGGAGAAGTTGGTTTTACTGTAGCGTGGCTCTGTCATTGTTTCCCTTAGTTCACTTCCGCGTGGTTCTTTTATTTTCCTTGTAAATTTTATTTATCAAATTTTGAAGAAATTGATAAATAAATATAATTAGCAACTTTTGAATGTCATATTGTATTTCCTGGCTTATATAGTCATCTCAGAATTTTATATATAACTGTTCAACCCTTTATATCCTTTATAACAATCCCGATGGTCCATTATATATATCTATGCGTTAACAGAACCCAATAGTTTGGGCTATTAGAACCATATTAATTGACCCTCAGCATGTGTCATATATTAAACCACGTCCATATTACACCAACAACATTATATATATATATATATATATATATATATATATATATATATATATATATATTTTTATTTTTTTTTTTACCCGCCCTTCAATTATTGACGAATTCCAACGATAATCGAGCAATCTTTTATTAATTCAAAACCTTAGTCTTCCACCTTATTTTAATAATCCGGCTAACCGATGTTCATACCTTTCGAACCTTTGTAGTGAAATTAATAAACCAAATTCATTATACTCCGGCCCCACCTATATATCAATAACCAACCAAACGCGCGCACCTGTACTTGTCTATCTTCCGGGCTTTTACATTAAACTTCGGGCAAGCTCATCAAGTGATCGTTGTTCGATATCGAGCCTTCAGATCAACGGTGTGTATTGATTTCGCTCGATGTATAACGCGTGATGGCACAATTTAACAAGCGGTTTTGTAATGGGTCCCTTGCCACGTGTCAATTCCTGTATGGAATCGCTCCAATTCAGAAAATACCACCTGCTCTGGAAAAGCGGTGCGAAATGGCAGGGTGGTTTTCAGTAATCCGCGTTCACTGTTCATCTGGTCATGGTTCCACTTCCTCCTATGCTCCAGGTTCCGGTCCGACGCACAATTATATATATATATATATATATATATATATATATATATATATATATATATATATATATATATATATATATATATATATATGTATGTTAAGTGTAGAGTTCCCTCGCTTTTCTGCTTGTACATTTGACTTACGTAAGTTTCCTTTCCACTCTTCTTATGATCGATACATGGTTTCTTGTTATAAAAGGTTCTTTTATACTCTGACGCAGAGTTCCACCATACATAACACAGTTTCGTTTATTCTTATGCAGAGGTTTATTATGCATTTCTTATAAATACTCTGCTACAGGGTCTCATTCATAGGGAATTTTCTTCACAAGGTTTGTATATCCTCCCCACAAGTGCATACAACTTGGACACCATATCTACACATTATCATACATTCTTCTTCCTGAATATACAGGCAGATTCTTAGCTTGATTTACAAGGTCCGGCTTCTACAAGATCTTGCAGGAATTTCACCAATAAATGCACAATTACAAAGGTACTCTCCATACAGAATTTAACAACAAATGCACAGTTACACTGGGACAATTTCCTCATATGATTCGACCAAGAACACATAAAGTCACACATGGAACTTATTCACAATTCTTCATAAACATATATATGTATATATGTTGCTTGTACAATTTCCTCTCTCCAGCTCTCGGACTCTCCTCTCCAGCCCTCTTCTGCCATTTAAGTAATACTCCAACTCATCCCCAAGCATATTAAGTCTTTACCACAGGGTTTTAGTCTTCAATCAAATTCTATGTCATACAGACTCAATTAATGAATAATTTCTCAATAATTCATATGCAAACTGTATTACACCCCTAATTCATGAATAAACCTCTGTATTACACTCCTTCAGGCCTTTTCAACTCCACTGCTCTGTCTCTAATTCCTTTGTTGCTTCTGCTTCAATTCCTTTGTTTCTTCTACTGCCTCTGCAACCTCTCTGTCTCTTTTGCCTTATGGATAGTTTAGATGTTGCTCTTGTCTTTACCTTTGCCATCAATGACAAAATTTCCAACAGTCTCCCCCTTTGGCATTGATGGCAACACCTTCACCAATAATCCTATTCTTCTTCTGCTTTCCTTTTAGAAGCCCCTTTTTGCTTTTCCTCCCCCTTTGACATCAATGGCAAAGGGTTTCTCATTTCCTAGTTTTCTTTCTGCATTTCCTCTCTCTGAGTTATGTTTAGGCCCTCTTCTGCTGACTTTGTACCAATATATCTTTTATTGCTATGATACACCTTTCCTGCCTGTTGGTGATGATATGAGCTAGGATGCTGACAAGGATATTACATTTAAAGACTGAAAGGTCCTTGTTGGTGTTGTGAACAATGAATCAAACCAGAGTTTACAGCTTATTATAAGAATAGGCAATATCTTTCAATATTAGAGGCCAACTGACTTTTAGTACTTGCACACTATATTTTCAAAATAAACCCTTCAATGTACTGGTCAGTTTCACTTATCAACCACGGAGTTTTATTTATGACATAGGAAGTATGTATGTCAATGATCACTCTTTCTTTAAATGGTGAAATACCAGCAATTACTTTCTGTTGAAGGATGCTTGGATGGACTAATAAAATACTTTTGAGCTTCAGTGGTAATCACAACTAGTCCTTCATTATTCAGATACTTTTACTATTCTATCAGGATGAACTTCCACACGAGCATATTCAAATGTTTAATTGAAAACTCAGCAAACCGGCTTCACACAGTTTTGTAACTGATCTTAAGAAAGAGGCCTTTTCATGCTGAATGCAGATAACCCTGGGAATTTTACCTTGACGCATTCATGCCATAGTCCTTTGATCCTATGGACCTGTATCATACTGTTGCTCCACTGATAATGCTTGGTAATCTGTTGATAAGCATGTTGCTTGTACCTAACCATCCATTGATATTATTTTGATAAACCATGCTGAGATTTCACTTTTAGCTTGCACATCTACCCGTAGTTTCTACTATTGATCTTTTCACTGTTCACACCAACCACCATCAATATATTGAATTGGACCTTGGCATCAATAACCTGCTACTTATTATGTCATCCTGATTTGATAGAATTTCATTGCATTTTATTTTCTATGACAGTTCTAGAATCATTGCTGCTTTATATTGCTTTATATACCAATTCAACTGTTCTGACATGATGATCTTCAAAAGGACATCTTCAATTTCTATAATATGAATCTTCATGGGCTAATTACTCGGATATTTGTCACTTGTTTGACTTCATTCCTCCAAGGGGACTTTTCATAGATCAATTATGTACTGACATCAAGATAGTAGACTCTTTTCTTACTTGATCTTCTTAATGTGATTCATTGTTAATTCTAGTAGAATGATACACAATGTGATCATCACTTAATGTGCTAATGTCTTCCAAGCTTGCATGTTCATAGCTGATGTTCTCTCTACCACCAAGGCTTCTTGCTTCTTTCTCTCCTACCATCAACCTGTTGGCTATTGTGTGCTTCTTTCTCTATAGTTCTCTGTTGGAGAATCTTCCTTTCCCTTACTGATCTCATAGTTGTTATCATTCCAAGGAGCTCTTCTTAGACTACTTTCATGGGGTCTATATATGAACTTCTCTCCCCCCTGGGATGTTGCTTCATACTTGTCACTGTTTGGATATTAGTTTTGTTTTCTAGAGCAGCTCCCCTTGAGACTATGCTAGATTCATTATGTTATGGAAATAATAGGCTCCCCCTTTCTCTTTTCTTTCCATACTTTATTGGGGTTCTTCATAATGACTGCTCTTCCTTTTGATTCATAGTTTTGATTGATCTGTTTTGATTTCATCATATGTCTAGAGTTCTTTAAAATATATGGCAGATTACAGTCCTTTTCTTTGTGGCCAAGCTTGAGGCATACATAACATCTTATTTGACCAAGGTGCATTTGAGTTGATGTATAATATTTTGTTCCTCTTCTTGAATACATTTTACAATCAACAATTTTATGTCCAAAAATATTGTATGCATAACAGTAGCCATGGAAATGATTTGTGTACCTAGTGAAAGATTGTTCTTTCCATTTGCTTGCTTCAGGGATTCTTCTCTTTTGCTGCATCCTTTGCTGATTGGACTGGATTGGCTTTGTCTTGCAATATGTTGCATTATGTCCTTGTTTGTGGCAGGAAAAACATGTGCTATTTTTCATAGGAGGGAGGAACCTCCTTTGACATCTTCCGAATTTGTTCAATACATCCTTAGGAGCATATAAGCCTTCAGCTATTGATTGTTTCATCTTCTCATTCTCTGTTTTTTTATTTTGTTGCTTGATTCTATTTGTTTCTTTACAAATCTTGTTCTTGCTGGCTTCTTCTTCTGTGGGAATCTTCTGAGCTACTTCATTTTCCTTTACAGCTCTTACAAGGATGATTTTCTTGTTATCTTCTGCCTTGGACTTACTAGTTTCACCTTCATATCCTATCCTAGTCTTTATGATAGGTGACCTTTGTGCATTTAGAATCTAGTCCAACTATCCAGAGCCTTTCATTAGAGGTGTATTCATTAATAGTTCTCTTTGGGCTTTTTCTAAGTTCTTTCTCAGGCTTACTACTTCTTCTTCCAATCTTTCACATTCCTGACTTTTTTTTCTCATTTGTTGCAGCAGAGTGTCTTCTACTTTCTTTGCCTCTTCAAGTTGTGTCTCCAGGCCAATAATTTCTTTCCTATCTTCATATTATTTTTCATCACATATTTGTACCAATCTCTTAAGGTCTTTGTTTTCATTCTTCAATTTTTCTATTTCAGTCAGAGCTGTGTCAAGTTTGGCTTTTTCTTCAGATGCAATTTCTTCATGGCTCTTACTACCATTCACACTAGCAGCTACCTCATTTGATTGAAAATATTCTTTTTGACATGAATTTCTCTTTTTCTTAATTTTCTTATCCTTCTTGTTAGTGCAGTCCTTCATGTCTACTCTATGCATGAAGTGCAATCTATCCCAGATTTCTTTTGCAGAGGTTAAATCCATTATTAACTCAAGATCCTTATTATGAAGACTATTGAATATCACACATTTTGCCTTGGCATTCCTATGTTGTTCTTTCACCGTGGGGGAGTCTATGCAGTAATCATCACATACAAGCTTCCATACCTTAGGTTCATAAGCCAATAATCCTATCTTAACCTTATCTCTCCATTCAGGAAATTTTGTTGTATTTAGCACAGGTACATTTTGATAGTCCATGACTCAACCAGATCTCCTTCAAGCTATTAAGCTTACACCAAAGGAACCTGCTCTGATACCAATTTTTGAACCCTTAGTTAAACTGAGAGGGGGGGTGAATCAGTTTAACACATTCATGGTCTTTTTAAAACTTTTCTCTTAAAACTTGTTTACACCTTCACTTCATGATCAACTTAATATGTGAGCATTCTTTATTAGTGAGCAGTAAGTATCAAACAGATTTGTTAATGTAACAACAGTCTTAAAATGTGAGAAACAAGTATTAAGCATATTAGATAAACCACATCAACAAATAGACATCATGCATAGAGACATCAAATATAAGTGGAAACCCATAAAGGGAGAAAACCACATCTTATTATTGTTGTGATGCAAAGGCAAGCTCCTACTCCCTCTCACCACTGATTTTCTGTAGGAACCAACCTACAGGAGGTTCCTACCTCAATTCTGCAAGCTACAACTTGCAAGGAAGCTCCAACTCCCATCAATTTTCTGTAGGCACCAACCTACAGGAGGCTCCAACCTCAGTCAGCTACAACTAACATTTTATCAAGCTACAACTTGATAGGGAAGCTCCAACTCCTTACTCTTTCAAAAGAGAAACACTTGTTGATTTACCTTGGATATTAGCTCTGTTTTGTAGCATCTCTTCTATTGTCCATCAGTCCTCATATCAACCCTATATCATCTCTGCATCTTTTCAGATTCTCTATCAGCTTCTCCTTCTTCTCTGCTCAGCTCCTCCTTCTCCTCTGCTTCACTGCTTCATTTCTGCATTCTCTTCACTCACTCTCTCTCTCACTTCTAACACCCCTTTTTGCATATCAAAATGATATTACTTATAGAATTTCTTGATGACTGTTTGTTTTCGTCTAGGAATTCGAAATGGATTGTCATACCCCTTGGTCTTCTGCCTCCTTATTTCTTTATCCAACTCAATTTAAAATCATAATAATATGTATAAAAATTTCATGCTACAGTGGGATTTTGTCTTTTCCTTAGGATACTTGCCTTTGCATCACAAACAATATAAAAAATTTACATTTACATTTTTCAATTATACATCTCAATTCCACTCAGCTTCTTTTCTGGATTTTGGATTTACTGGCTTTGTCTTTTCTGCAGTTGTTGAGTGACTGTTCTGTGTACCTTGGTTCATTGTAATTGTGTGAACATGTGAATGTATACCTATCAAACTTGTAATCTCTATTTATCTCTTTCAGACCCATACTTTTATCCCTGTGTTTAATCACCTGTTCACTGTGCTTTTGTGCACCAACTGCATATATAACTGCTTCTTCGGTTTATTCTCAAATACATATACATCTAGACAATATATATTCAAAAAGGAGAGTATAGTGACACTTGATGTAGCGGGGTTACCACAAAGCCCCGGTTCAACACCACAGTCCTGGTTTAGCTCAACTTTTTTCATCAGTTGTGTGTACAATTGCATTCAAGTTTCATGCCCAATCATATTCCAACCCGACAATTTCACTCTGCACTTATCCTATGCTGGCAAACTCAAACAAATAAGTCTGCTCATTTTAATGTCTCAATTCACTGAATTTGGACCCCAAGGAGAAGTTGGTTTTACTGTAGCGTGGCTCTGTCAGTGTTTCCCTTAGTTCACTTCCACGTGGTTCTTTTATTTTCCTTGTAAATTTTATTTATCAAATTTTGAAGAAATTGATAAATAAATATAATTAGCAGCTTTTGAATGTCATATTGTATTTCCTGGCTTATATAGTCCTCTCATAATTTTATATATAACTATTCAACCCTTTATAACCTTTATAACAATCCCGACGGTCCATTATATATATCTATGCGTTAACGGAACCCAATAGTTTGGGCTATTAGAACCATATTAATTGACCCTCGGCATCTGTCATATATTAAACCACGTCCATATTACACCAAAAACATTATATATATATATATATATATATATATATATATATATATATATATATATGTTACGTGCCCTTCAATTATTGATGAAGTCCAACGATAATCAAGCAATCTTTTATTAATTTGAAACCTTAGTCTTCCACCTTATTTTAATAACCCGGCTAACCGACGTTCATACCTTTCGAACCTATGTAGTGAAATTAATAAACCAAATTCATTATACTCCGGCCCCACCTATATATCAATAACCAACCAAACGCGCGCACCCGTACTTGGCTATCTTGCAGGCTTTTTCATTAAACTTCAGGCAAGCTCATCAAGCGATCGTCGTTCAATATCGAGCCTTCAGATCAACGGTGTGTATCGATTTCGCTCGATGTCTTCAGTCGATGTATAATGCGCGATGGTGCAATTTAACAAGCGGTTTTGTAATGGGTCCCTTGCCACGTGTTGATTCCTGTATGGAATCGATCCAATTCAGAAAATACCACCTACTCCGGAAAAGCGGTACGAAATGGCAGGGTGGTTTTCAGCAATCCGTGTTCACTATTCATCTGGTCGTGGTTCCACTTCCTCCTATGCTCCAGGTTCCAGTCCAACACTTTTAATTATATATATATATATATATATATATATATATATATAATTGAAATACGATGAAAATTTATCTATATATAGATATATATTCTCCTCCAACGCAGAGTTCCGCTCCTTTTCACACTGTACATTTGACTGTCGTTCCGCCTCCACTCTTACTGCAGTCAATACACGGTTTCTTGTTATAAAAGGTTCTTTTATACTCTGACGCAGAGTTCCACCATACATAACACAGTTTCGTTTATTCTTATGCAGCGGTTTATTATGCATTTCTTATAAATACTCTGCTACAGGGTCTCATTCATATGGAATTTTCGTCACAAGGTTTGTATATCCTCCCCACAAGCGCATACAGCTTGGACACCATATCTACACATTATCATACATTCTTCTTCCTGAATATATAGGCAGATTCTTAGCTTGATTTATAGGGTCCGGCTTCTACAAGAGCTTGCAGGAATTTCACCAATAAATGCACAATTACAAAGGTACTCTCCATACAGAATTTAACAACAAATGCACAATTACACTAGGAGAATTTCCTCATATGATTCGACCAAGAACATATAAAGTCACACATGGAACTTATTCACAATTCTTCATAAACATATATATGTATATATGTTGCTTGTACAATTTCCTCTCCCAGCTCTCGGACTCTCCTCTCCAGCCCTCTTCTGCCATTTAAGCAATACTCCAACTCATCCCCAAGCATATTAAGTTTTTACCATAGGGTTTTAGTCTTCAATCAAAGTCTATGTCATACAGACTCAATTAATGAATAATTGCTCAATAATTCATCTGCAAACTATATTACACCCCTAATTCATGAATAACCCTTTGTATTACACTCCTTCAGGCCTTTTCAACTCCACTGCTCTGTCTCTAATTCCTTTGTTGCTTCTGCTTCAATTCATCTGTTTCTTCTACTGCCTCTGCAACCTCTCTGTCTCTTTTGCCTTATGGATAGTTTAAGTGCTTCTCCTATCTTTACCTTTGCCATCAATGACAACATTTCCAACAGTATAAAGTCTCCTTTCCCTCTTCCCTCAAATCATTTATGTCTTTTCAAAAGAAATAAGATCCGTTGAAGATGTTTTTTATGGTTTTCTGTGAAATTTTGGTAAAAATTCAGGCGCTGCACACTGACAGAGGCGCTACACCCCTGAACATCGGTGCTGTCCATAGAGGGGGTAGCCACAGTTCAAAACGACACTTCATTATGCACCCAGAGAATGACACTATGCACCTATGAAGGTGTTGTGCACAGGCTCAGACCGGCTCGACTCGCCCACAGAAGTCAATGGTGTTGCACTCCGACAAGGCCCGATAGGCCTTTCACACTGCTCGACTTTCCCACCACAAACCCGAGGCTATGCACAGACCGGTCACAAGCCTGACCTGACCTGGCACTATGCACAGGAGGGCCCAATAGGAATGGCCTGTCGGGTGGCACTACACACTGGTATTGTTTGTCAAATTTTCTCAAATATTTACCTAAATCCAAATTTTTTGCCTCCAAGCCCCTGCACAAAGTTATATAAGGTTGGTCTTCTTCCTTCCTTACCCTCAAAATGATATTTTTCATAATCTAGGAAGGTATTTAAAACCTAATGTGACCAAACCCTAATCTTCATGAAAATCAAATTATTGACCTTCCGGGGCAGGGTTTACAAATTAGGGAGTTTTCATTAGCCTAAATACTCTCAAATACAAGCAAGCTTCTTCCTAAAACTCTAAAACTTTCCTAGACCTACTTCATTTTTCCCTCATTGGCTAAAATCTGCCCTCGCATCACTCATTTGCCCTCCCTAAACCTAAAGGCTCTCACCAAGCTAAAAATAATTTTGTCCTATAATCAGTCACCATGTTTGAGGGAGAAATTAGTACCAGCAGTGATGAGGACCAAAGGCCTATCAAGCCAAAGCACAAGGGAGGAATAACTAATCGGTTTGAGCCTTTGGATACCATTAAAATCACCTCCTCTCCTATGATCCTTACATGTTTTCAAGATGTTGGGTGCTATCTGTTCTGTGAGAAGGTTAAAGATGTCCAAAACCACTCAGTTTTGACTAGGTTGTTCATCCTCAGCCTACAAAACCACCAGGTGAACCTAGCAGGAGTAAATTTTGAACTCTCATCTGAATCCATTGCTAAAGCCACAGGAATACCAGATATTGGTGAGATATGGTTCAAGCAGAAGAAGTTGGCCTTGAGCTACTATGAGCCCTTCCTCAAACCTAGTTGTCAATAGGGCTGCAAGGATGTTTTCCCTTTCTCCCACCTGCTAGAGAGATATGCCTTACTAATGAGGCAAATCATCAAGTACTTCACTTGTGAGGGGAGGTACTCCAGGGTTTATTCATATCAAATAAGGCTTCTGATGCACTTCACCAAGGTAAAATTGCTAAACCTACCATATTATCTCTTCCAGAGCATTAACAAGATGGCTTCAATGGCCAAGAAAAGAAGTTATGCCCATCAAATGCAAAGCCTTTTCCACCACTCCTTGATTAAGATGATTGTTTTGCACCAGCTGGAGTAGTAGGGAATCCCTTGGGAAGTTTTTATCTTGCATGATGTATTCGCAAATCCCCAAGCCTTCAGTCAGCAAACTTTCCCCTCCACTTCTCACTCACGTACCTCCACTCCTCCATCGGCTCCTCCTATGCCTTCTACACAAGGAAACCTACCCCTTTCCTCCTCTCTTGATGCATCAAGTGAAGATGATGACAGTGGTAATGATGAGCAAGGAGCTGGCAGTAGCTATGAATAAAAAATAGATGATGATAGAATTGAAGAAATCAGTAGGTCGGATGTAGGGTTTGATGAGGAACAAGGAGGTGACAGCAACAATAAGGAAGAAGAAGATGATGATGGAAGTGATGAAGACACTAGGGCAGAAACAGAGTCTAATGAAGAAGAGCAGGGTGATGATGACAAGGAAGAGGAAGATGAACATGACAACCATAAAGGTAAAGACAATGAACACTTGGAGCAAGGCAGGGATGGTGATGATACAAATGAATCACTCCCAAGTGCAAAAAAAGGGTTTTTCTAATGAGCAAGATGAAGACCAAGAGAATGATGAAGAAAATGATGAGAGAGACAGTCAGCAAGAAAGTGCACAGGACAGCCAAGAGAATAATGTACATGAGCATGACAGTAAGCCTAGTCTTATTGCAGACACTGACAATATAAATAAAAATGATGAATATGAAGACACATAAGGAGATGATGAGGAAATAGAAGACCAAGGACAAGGAAAGGATGAGGCTAAAATAGAGTTTGAAGATATAGGTAGTGACCAAGGCAATAGCACAGATAGGACAGTCAATGAGCAAGACATCCAAGGAAATATTCATGATAGTCATGACAACTATCATGACACTAATCAACCTCCAAAAGACAAAGGAAATCAAGGTGACAGTGCCAGGAATGACAAAGAAGAGGACATTGATAAAGGGCAGATCCAAAGTGACGCAAGTGAAGAAGGTAATGATCAATTTGAAGGCCAAAGTGACAACATAGAAAAAAATGAGGAAGACAATGATGATGATGATGCTAAGGATCAAGAAAGAAGTGACCCAATGAGGCATGAAGTGACTCACGGAAGCCATAGAAAAAAGTGAAAAGGTTTGTGACAATAGCAAAGGTCAAGGCAATGATGGAAACACCTCCAAAACCATCATCACTCCTCTCACATGCACCTACCATAGAGGAAAGAGAGATGTGTTTGCTACCTCAAAAAGGTGAAGAGCCATCCCTTCCCAAGCTAGCAAGCCCAAGGACAAAGGCAAGGAAAGGATGGAAAGAGGTGAAAATCAGGTAAAGGTGAGGAGGAGTAAGAGAATCAAGAAAACCAATCAAGAGCCTCAATTCATTCATCTAGATAGTGACAATGAGTACAAAGAGATAACCACAACATTTCTTCTCTTGACCAAAGATGCACAACTTAGGGAGTGGGAAACAGATTTTGAGATGGCACAAGGTGTCATTCAGTATTACAAAGAGGAGCACAGGCACTTCAAGAAGGTAAAGAGAGGCCTTTCTCTACAAAATAAAATTTCCAAGCATTATGCAAGGAAAAACATGCTTGCTTGTGCCAAACTAAAAGAGGCCCTTATGGAGCTAGAAAACCTAAAAAGGGCAAAGGAGCATGATAGCCTTGGAGTTTTGGCTTAGGCTTCTCAGCATGTGTCCAAGACCTCTTGAGGGACCTCTCCACCAATTTTGGGCAAAATTGAAAAAAAATTTGTCCTTTTGAAATTTTAGGCCAAGTAGTCTGCTCACCAAATTTCAGATCATTCGGAGCATTTTTGACCCCCCAAAAGGTCAAAAAACATCAAAATTTTAACCTTTCTACCTCATTTTCAGACTAGGTGCTGTGCACAGAGCAGCATTGGAAAAATTGGTTTTTGAATATGTAAATGGCACCCACTCAGCACAACTCAAGCATTTCTAGAATGTAGACTCATCAGGCTTTCCAATGAGCCACCACGAAGCCAAATCCGGTATCAGGAAGGGGTCCAAAACTCAGCCACAAGAGACCCTATTTTCCACTGAAGTGGTGTTGCGCACAGAGATTGCCTAGTGTGTTTTGGACCAAAAGTCAACAAAACACACTAATTTATTGCAAATAGATATTTTTGAGTTTTTTAAGGAAAATTACTCTATAATTATGGCCAAATAGTTATTTTGGCATTTATTTCTTAGGATATTATGTGCCTTGGGCCTTGCATGGTCTCTTGGCCATAAATGACTTTTATGGTTATATTTGACATTTTCCTACGACATTTAGGGTTTTAGTCATCCTTTGCTCGATAAATAGAGCATGAGGCCCCTATGTATTTTTTTGGCATTTGATGAGCTTTGAGAGAAATATACATGCTTTTATGAGCTTGGAGAAGAAATTGGAGTTGTGGAGTTGATAAATGGCTTGTTTGGCTTGATGATGGAGAAGCTTTTTTGCAGGATTCCTTAGCTTGGTGAATAGTGATGTCTTCCTAATTTGTCTATTGTTTTCCTTCTTATCATTATGCTTCATTTCACTTAGCTGCTATAAATCAGAAAAGTATAGGTTGAGACATCCTCTTTGAGGCACCTCAATCCTCCTGTTTGTTATAGCCTTGATTTTTTTCTTCTATTTGGTATGCTTAAGGAATTCTTGATTACACCTTAGGTTCACTAAAACTTGTTTTTGTTTCATGAATGGTTATTATGTTAGTTTAAAAATACGATTCAACGTATGCCCTGCTTTTTTGAAGCTTTCAAAACCCTATCTTGAAGCCTTTCTTTGAAATATTGTCTACTAGGTTAAGTCAAAGAGGTCTTGTTCGATCTTTCCCTTTGTCCATGCTTATCAACATGTTTCAAAGTTCTTATGGATTTGTTTATGATGTTTAGGAGTTCCCTCCTCATAAATTGAGTTATTGTGCTATCTTGTGTGCTTTCCCCAAATTCTGAAGGCGAATTTCTAAAGTTAGGAGTTCTAGTGCTTCTATGTTTCACTGAAATGTTTATCTTGAATGTTTATTGGTTTAATATATTATCAGAGAGTAAATGGTTTTCCCTAGCTCATGCTTAGTATCTTGTGCTGATCATACTCAATACCTCCTCGTTCTTAGTTATTTGACAAAGGATTCTTGATTTCCCTTTTCCCTATCTAATTCACAAACTTGATGTCCATTCCACTTCACCCATAAACCTTAAGGATACTTTCACCTTGCTAAATTGGTCCCTCACTACACTCTAATTCATTATTGAAACACCCTTGACTTTTATTTGACTCCATATCCCAATGGATTTCACATACTCTCACTCCTCCTATTACACTTGACCATCTTACCCATCCAAAACAATAAAAAAACCCTACACTTAACAACTAGCCTAAAATATAAACCCTAGAGAAAAAATAACACATCCTTTTCACCCAATAGAGAGAGCACTATCTGAGTCCAGGAAGGCTAGGTCCTCGGACTCCAAAGCTTGGTTCCATGTTACCCTGTCATTTGGTCTACCAATCTGCCAAATCACGGGACACTAACATTCTGGCGATCACGGTGGGACCTTCTGAGTTAGTGACAATCTAAGTATCCCTTAGGACTCCATAATCCCTTATTAAAGAGTATCTAGTGATTACTCTGCCACCACATCACCAAACTAACATTATGACGATCACGGTGGGAGCTTTCTAAGTTCATAATAACCTAAATATCTTTTAAGACATACAAAAAACCACTGTCAAACTAAGAATTCTATCTGGTTGATTCATCCCACTGAAACACTAAAATTATGGCAACCATAGTGGGAGGTTCTGAGTTCATAGTAGCCTAAAAAACTCCTATAGACTCATTTAAGCCTCCAGTTAAGCTTAGAAAATTGACTGCTAGTATCTGGTGGTTTATCTACTACCTCATCACCACACTAACACCATGGTGATCATGATGGGACCTTCTGAGTCAGTGGCAAACTAAGTACCCCTTAGGACTTCAGATACCCTTATCAAATCATTGAGAACTTACACTATCAGCCAAAGAGTAGACTCTATTTGTTTCATCATCCTAACAAAATGATGACTCGGCTATAAGACACTCACACAAACCTTAGGAAACTTAGAAAACCCCAAAACACCCTTAGATTGGTTTTTATTACTTATTGGTGGTGGACCATAATAACTTGGTGACTCCACTAGCCTCCAGTAGGCCTATTACTTCATTAACACTCATTTGACTTCCTAGATTTGTTTCACATCAAACCTAAGAAGTTTTTGAGCCCACTTATATACTGTAAGTGTTTACCAAGCATTAAGAGAGGACAGCCTCAAGAAAACAGTCCTAAAACTTTCAACCTCTCTGAATTTTAAATTTTAAAATCTGGATTCACATAGGATCAGTACCAGATCTCATCCGGACCCAAACCCTTCCAACATAGTTGATGACCCAGAAAATATTTTGTGGAAAACTTCTAGATATTGAAACTTAACCACTGTTAGGACCATCCATACAACAAGCTCTGTACCTGAACATCTCACATATTTACAAGATCCCCATTTTGACTTGCACCATAGAAAGAACCTCTTTAGAAACAAGTCTCAAACTGATATTGACCAAACTAAACTCAAACCCTTAGATTTGCAGCAGAGTTCTAGCAGAGAAGCCTCTCCTTTCACACCACCTTACTTTCATCTTCTCCATCACTTGAACTCTTTCAATACCAAATCTACTCAAAATCAGCTTGTTGGTCCAAGTACTTCCACCACACCCATCCATACTACCGCTGTGCAAACCACTCCACTTCATCATACACCTGCTTTCACAAAACCACCTCTTGTAAATCCTCCATTAGCTCCCATCATGGCAGCCTGGTATGCACCCTTGGTTTTACCTCAGCCTCTAGTGCCTTTTCCAAATGACTATCAGTCCAAAATCCCTCATTTCACAGAGATTGAATCCATCACTACCCAACAGCATGTAGATAGGATCAATGATGCTTTTGATTACATGGAGATAGAAGAAGAAACTATTAAAATGAGGATTTTTGCACAAAATTTAGGAGGAGAGGCCAAAAAATGGTTCAAATCATTAACTCCTAATTCAATAAATGATATCCCTTCCCTCTACCAAACTTTTATAAACAAGTGGGAAATCAAGAAAAATCCCCTCCAAATCCTGTCTGAATATAACAATCTTAAAAGGAATGTAGGGGAAAGTGTGCAAGGCTATTGCACCAGGTTTAATAGTGTGTACAATTCCCTCCCACCTCACATGAAACCTCCAAAAGGCCTAGCAATAGTAAAATTCCCTGAAGGTTTTGACCTGGACATGACTTTCCAATTGAGAGAAAGAGACTCTGAAACCTTAGAGGAAATGCAAAGGGCAGAAATTAGTTTAGAGGTTAACTTGATTGAAAAGAAAGCTAGGTTTAAATTAGAAAAGAGAGTAACCTACAAGGATGAAACCATGCCCTAAACCTCTTCTTTTGATACCAAAATAGACAACCTAATGAGAACTATGGAGATAATGATAGAGAGGATAAATTTGAATGAAACGACACCTCCTAGGGAAAACCAGGCTAATACCCAAAATAGAAATAGAGCTCAGAACTTCAAAATAGACACTCCTCGAATCAAACCATGGAAAAGTGATCAACAGATCAAACCTCCCTTTCAAAAAAATTGTGTAGATGATGAAGAAGGAGAAATTACAGAGCCTAAAGAAAGCCATATAAATCTAATAGGTTATGATAATGAAGAGGATGTTTTTTTCACTGAAGAAGAACAAGGTTTATTTTCTTTAGATCAAACTGACACAAACTATGAATAATCTGAAGACTACCACTTGGGGTTTGAAAATTCCATCATTGAAATCCATAAGCAATATGATATTAGGAGCAAAAAGTACCTAGATTCTACCAAGAAAGACCAAATAGACACTGCTGTTTGGAAAGTATCCGAAAACACCCCTAAGAAAACAACAGAGACTGTCAACACCATGGCTAAGAAAGCTGAAACAAACAGAGGGAAAATCAACCAGCCAAACAATGACCTTAGCTTTCCTAGTACCTCCACCAGTCACCCTGAGAAAACAATTTTTTCTAAAGCTCCAAGTTAGGATTAGCAGATTAAAAATGTGGAAAAGTTCATGGCTGATAAAGTTGATGTAAACATATCCAAAACCCAAATCCCTTTCATCTTTGAAGGTGAAATTTCTAAAATTAAGATAAATATGCCCCTCACTGAACTTGTTACTCAACCAATGTATAGGTCTCAGGTTTTGAAGATACTAAACATAGGAAATGATGTTGATGCCTTACACTTGGCTGATGACAAACTTGAGTTGTTGTTTGGACCCAAAATAGAAGGAAAGTATCAGGAAGGAGCCATTCCCCCTTTTTATGTTATTTTGAATATACATGACAAAATATTACATAATTCCATGCTTGATTCTGGTGCCTCCCACAATCTCATGCCAAAATTTGTGATGGATAGATTAGGCCTAGAAATAACTAAACCTTACAAGGACCTCTACTCCTTTGATTCAAGTGGGGTCAAGTGTTTGGGCCTAATCAAGGATATTTGTGTCAACCTGGCACAAGTGCCAACTAAGAATCTGGTAATGGACATAGTAGTAGCAGATATTCCCCCCAAGTATGGCATGCTTCTATCCAGATCTTGGGGAGCCAAGCTTCAAGGGAACCTTCAGCTAGATATGTCCTATGCTACCATCCCTCTTTTCAATCAGACTAGGTGATTATACAGAGAGTCACATATGAAATATATGGTTAGCTGTCAAGATAGACCAAATAATAATCCTCTTTACTCTATTCATTTAGATCTTGATTCTTTCATCTTATGTAATGAGGAATACTTTAATGAGCAGGTGTATCAAGTTGAAACACATCAAGACACACTACAACAGTCAAACCAGTCTTTACATGAAGAACTCACCATTCATAACTATATCATCCCTGAACAAACATACAGTGACAAAAATAAACTTGACTTTCTACAAACTGAAAATGAAATCTCAAAACCAAGAGTTAGCTTGAAATATGAATCAGGTTACTCAAAGTGAGAACAAATCTCAGAAACACAAACCTTCCCTTTTTCCTATCCAAAAATGCTAAAATTCCCTCAAAGGACAAAAATCTTGGGAGATATGAATCAAAGGAGCCTGATGTTTTTACTTTATTTAGACACCTCATTATCAGAAATTTTTTTCCCTTCAAAAAAGCTGTTGACTCTCACTGAAGTTGCCATCAATCCTAGAGGGATTTCTATTGAAACTGATATAGAGGGATACAATGTAGGCAGCCTAATAAGGCCCAAACTAATTAAGTTATCCAAAGCCTTGCCATTACATACAAAACTGAAGTACTTAAGGTTGTGAAAAAAGCTTCAAGATGCTCTTGTATATAGGAGTAAAAGCTCAAAGCCTGATGGCATAAACATTGTTCAAAAAGGGCCTTGTTCCAAGAAGAACTATGAAACCTTTGGGCAAATTCTAGCACTAGCAAAGAAATCCAAAGGATCCAGACTATGTATAGACTTTAGACACTTAATAAAAACCTCCATGGATTCCAAATACCCTCTTCCCAAGATGAACCATCCTATGCCAAGAATAGGAATTTCTAACAGGGTGACATTGACTAGTAGTGTTTTAGGTTTTCATGAGATGATACCACCTCAAATCAATCAACAAAAAGACATTTTCAAATTTCCTTGGAATGACTACATGCTTGACCAAATTTTTCTTGGAATAAGGGATGCTGAAGACACCTTCAAAGAGGCCATGGCACCTATTATCAAATTTTTCACTATGATATACATTAATGACATTATCAGTTGTTTGGGAGCTGATGAAGAATGCCTTCTTCACCTAAAACAATTTCTTTCACAGAAACAAGGTTTGGAACAAAAATCAAAGAAGAAATATAAAGGAGAACTTGGCCTGTTTAAAATTTTTTGGCAGAAATCTTGTACCATGCCCTCAAAAGTAGATATCCATGTTCCTTATCTACAAGAGCTGAATGAAAAAGGGTTGGTAGATGATCCTGTGGAGGACAGGGTAATCAAATACCATAGCCATTTAGGGTCTCAATTTGAATTTCTCATTCATTTTACATACCACTATTTGATGAAAATATACAGAAAGAAAAAAACACAAAAACATGAAAAATTAGAAAAGGGGGAAAATTTGAAAAGAGGTAAATCCCCATACCCAAAAAGTAGAACTACTGAAAGTGTGCAAGCCTAAATACAACTACTAGTGCATAAAGAAGTCTTGTTTCATTCATCTAGCCTAATCATGGCTGAAACATGTTTTAAATATATTGTTGATAAGTTAGTGAAAGATAGTTAGTCAAAATATTCAAGCTTGACCTATCAAAGGATAGATTAGGGAGAAAGATGCTGGTTCCACACGCTTAAAATAGAACCAAAGAGAAAAAATAGGGATGAATAGCAAAAAATATATCCTAGCCCTGATTCTTCTAGACTTATTTTGTACAAAAATAACATTTGTGTGCAGCTCGTTTTTATGCCACAAACCCATGGTAAGTCAAATTGTCTAAATCCCGATTTGACCATGCTTTCAATTTCATGTTTATAGCTTAGTGAATGAATCTTGTCAAATAGTTTAATATTTACAGTTAAGTAGACTAGGTAGGGAATAAGAGGAGTTCATTAGCATAATCTGAACTCTCGGAAGAAATAAGATAGAAATAGATAGTTTGTTTTTCTTTCAAAAATAAAAATAAAAAAATGTCAAGGTTGCTAGTCCAAATGCACCTAAGGAAGAAAAAAATGATAGGCAAGTAGGATGGGTAGGTAGAGATGAAGATGAGCTAATCATGTCTTTCATATTGTTGAGATCATAGCTTCAAACAATCATCAACAAGTGAAAAGAGGTAAAAATCTGCCTAATGAATGAGGCACTGGTCTCCATAAAGCCAGAGATCTGAAGTTCTGGACACCTCCTGAAAAGGAGCTGCCCTCCCCAAGTGAAGCCATTGTTAGTCATCAATCATTTTTGCCTTTGTTGATGACTAAATGATTATCCCAAGATTTCTAGAAACAAATTTCATAGACATTGTGAGTTCTAGAAATTTCACTGCCTTCATTATCCTCAGGATAATTTTTCACTATTTCATCATTCCATAATGTCTAGCTTTGCTTACCAGTCCCAGAAAACCCAGTAGGAGCTCATGTCACTCAGTTTGTCTATATCTTGTCACTTTTGACCCAAATCCTCTATTTTTGTTTTTCCTAAAACCCCCCCACAGCTACCCGAGGCCACCAATCAAACAACTCTATTATGTCTCCCAAAAATACCTGCAAACACTGATGGTCTCAAAAATATATATGTAGGCTCTTTAGATAAATAAAGTATATTGGATTTTGGATCTTCGATACATCAGTTTATCATAAAATCTATCTTACACTTTATGATCCCAAATTCTAGGTTCCAGTCCAAAAGCCAACTCCAAGGAACCTTCCACTAGGTCACCTAGGGTTTCACAAGTGATCGGGTGGATTTGGTAACCTACAAACTCTATTTTTCCTGTATGAAGAAACTATATTAAAAGAAGAAAGGGACAAGTGATTTTGTCCAAAACTCATCAAAGAGGTCATTCAAGAAAGCCTTTTTGGCCTAAAGCACAAATTTTGCAAGGGGACAGTTGCCCTTTGCTTACATTTCTGCAAAATAATCAAATGGCCATCAACCTAGCAAGAGGTAAGGTAATGGGAAGATCATTACAAGAAAACCATTCATAGCAAAGAAGAAGGAAGGAAGACTTATTTTTGAAGAAAATCAGGGTTTTTGATTGCTTTGGCCAAACAAGGAATTAGTACTACAGCTACAAAGGCAAAGGTCACCTCAACTCCATCAGGTGAACATTGAAGATTCTTTAGAAATGATAAATGAGTTTTGAAATATTTCAAAGAACTTAGAAGACAACACTATTTACTTTTTCTAAGCAGCCCTAAAACCTAGGACTTTGGGAAGAATGACCAACAGGTCAAATGATGACAAATAACTTCTCTTCAGTTTCTTCCACCTCTCTTACTTCTCTATTTACATAATTATTTTGGAGAGTTTGCCTAATGTTTTGATCATTGTCTCTTGGCCAGTTTTGGGGAGGGTTACTTCTGAAGTTTTGAGCTCCGTTTCTATTTTGGGAATTAACTTGATTTTCCCTAGGAGGGGTCCTTTCATTCAAGTCTATTTTTTCTAACATTCTCTCCACAGTTCTCATTAGGCTGTTTATTTTAGAGTCCAATGAGGATGTTGAGGGCATGGTTTCATCCTTGTAGGTTATTCTTTTTTTTTTTTTTCAACCTAGATCTATTTTCAATCAAGTTAACCGATGCACTAATAGTTGCCTTTTGCATTTATTCTAAAGTTTCAAGGTCTCTTTCTCTTAATTGGAAAGTCATGTCAGGGTCAAAACCTTCAGGGAATTTTATGAGTGCTAGGCTTTGTGGAGGTTTCATGTGAGGTGGAAGGGAATTTTACGCACTGTTAAACATGGTGCAATAGTCTTGCACACTCTCCCCTACATTCCTTTTAAGATTGTTATATTTAAACATGATTTGGAGGGGGTTTTTCTTGATTTCCCACTTGTTAATGAAAGTTTGATATAGGGAACGAAGGTCATTTATTGAATTAGGATTTAATGCTTTGAACCATTTTTTGGCCTCTCCTCCTAAACTTTGTGCAAAAATCCTCATTTTAATAGTTTCTTCATCTATCTCCATATAATCAAAAGCATCATTGATCCTATCTACATGTTATTGGGTAGTGGTGGATTTAGCCCCTGTGAAATGAGGGATCTTAGACTGATACTCATTTGGAAAAGGCACTAGAGGCTGAGGTAAAACCAAGGGTGCATACCAAGCTGCCATGGTGGGAGCTAATGGAGGATTTACAAGAGGTGGATTTGTGAGAGGGGGTGTATGATGAGGTGGAGTGGTTTACACAGTGATGGTATGGATGGGTGTGGAGGGAGTACTTGGACCAACAAACTGGTTTTCAGTAGATTTGGTATGGAAAGAGTTGAAGTGATGGAGAAACTGAAAATTAGGTGGTGTGGAAGGAGAGGATTCTCTGCTAGAAATCTGCTGCAAATCTAAGGGTTCAAGGTCAGTTTGGTGAATATCAGTTTGAGACCTATTTTTGAAGAGGTTTCTTGTATGGTGCAAGTCAAACTGGGGATCTTGCAAAGCTGTGAGATGTTTAGGTACAGAGCTTGATCTATGGATGATCCTAAAAATGGTTAAGTTTCTAGATCTAGAAGTTTGCAACAAAATATTTTCTAGGTCATCAACTCTGTTGCGATGGTTTGGGTCCGGATGAGATCTAGTACTGATCCTATGTGAAGCCAGATTTCAAATTTCAAAATTCAGAGAGGCTGAAAGTTTTAGTACTCTTTCTGAAGGCTGACCTCTCTTAGTGTCTGGTAAATTCTTACAGTATATAAGTGGGATCAAAAAATTCTCAAGGTTGGTGTGAAAAAAGTCTAGGAAGCCAAGTGAATGCTAATTAAGTAATAGGCCTACTAGAGGCTAGTGGAGTCACCAAGTGGAAATTTTTAGCTTTTTTGAAGGTAAAATATATTATGGTCCACCACCAATAAGTAATAAAAACCAATCTATGGTTGTTTTGGGGTTTTCTAAGTTTCCTATGGTTTGTGAGAGTGGCCTATAGTTGAGTCATCATTTCGCTAGGATGGTGAAACAGATAGAGTGTACTCTTTGGCTGATAGTGTGAGTTTTCAATGATTTAACAAGGGTATCTGAAATCCTAAGGGTTACTTAGCTTGTCACAGATTCAGAAGGTCTCACCGTGATTTCCAGAATGTTAGTGTCCTGTGATTTGGAAGATTGGTATACCAAATGACAAGGTAACATGGAACCAAGCTTTGGAGTCCTAGTATCTAGCCTTCCTGGACTCAGAGAGGGATCTCTCTATTGGGTGCAAAGGATGTATTCTTTTTGCTCTAGGGTTTTTATTTTAGGCTAATTGTTAAGTGTAGGGTTTTTTATTTTTTTGTATGGGAAAGATGGTCAAGTGTAATAGGAGGAGTGAGAGGATGTCAAAGCCATTGGGCTGTGGAGTCAACTGAAGTCAAGGGTGTCTAAATGATGAAACATAGTGTATTGCAGGGCCAATTTAGCAAGGTTAATGAATCCTTAAGGTGATGTATGAGCTATAATTAACATTAAGTTTGGGAAAAGACTAAGAGGTCTTAAACATATAATTTTTGAAGCTACAACTCATGAGTTAGGGCAAACCATTAAGCTCTATGAACAATACTGAAACTAATAAACATATAAGATAAACATTCCAGTGAAACATAGAGAGCATAAGAGCTTCTAACTTTAGAAATTCACCTTCAGATTTTGGGAAAACATATAAGAAAAAACAAATAACTCAATTTATGAAGAGGGAACTCATAAACATCATATTTCAAACTATTGGGAACTCTGAAACAAGTTGACAAGCATGGACAAAGGGAAAGATCGAACGAGACCTCTTTGACTTAACCTAGCAATCAATATTCCACAGAAAGGCTTCAAGATAGGGTTTTGAAAACTTCAAATAAGTAGGTCATACCATGAATCATACTTGTAAGCTAGCATAATAACCATACATGAAACAAAAAAAACAATTTTTGGTGGACCTAAGGAGCAATCAAGAATTCCTTAAGATGGCCAAAATAGGAAAACATCAAAGCTATAACAAACAGGAGGATTGAGGTGCCTCAAAGAACATATCTCAACCTATACTTTTCTGATCTATAGCAGCCAATAAGAATGAAACAAAATGAGAACAAGAAAACATTAACAAGATAAGAAGACATCACCATTCACCAAGCTATGGAATTCTGCAAACAAGCTTCCCCATCATCAAGCCAAACAAGCCATTCATCCACTTCACAAAACCAATTTCTTCTCCAGGCTCATAAAACCATGTAATTGCTCTTCAAGCTAGTCAAATGCCAACAAAATACATAGGGGATTGATGCTCTATTTATGGAGAAAATGAGGACTAAAACCCTAAATGTGGTAGGAAAATGTCAAATATAACCATAAATGTCATTTATGGCCAAGAGACCATGCAAGGCCCAAGGCACATAATATCCGAAGAAATAAATGCCAAAATAACTATTTGCACCTAGTTCTGGAGTAATTTTCCTTAAAAAACTCAAAAATATCTATTTGCAATAAATGAGTGTGTTTTGTTGACTTTTGGTCCAAAACACACTAGGCAGCCTCTGTGCGCAGTGCCACTTCAGTAGAAAGTAGGGTCTCTTGTAGCTGAGTTTTGGACCCCTTCTCGACTCCGGATTTGGCTCCATGATGGCTCATTGGAAAGCCTGATGAGTCTAATTTCCTGAAATTCTTGAGTTGTGCTGAGTGGATGCCATTTACCTGTTCAAATTAAATTTCCCCAACATTGCTTTGTGTGCAACACCTAGTCCAAAAAAGGGGCAGAAAGGTCAAAATTTTGATGTTTTTTGACCTTTTGGGGAGGCAAAACTACTCCAAATGATCTGGAAATTAGTGAGCAGACTATTGCTGATGTCAAAAATCCAAAAATACAAACTTTGAGAGCTGAGGATGCACCAATTTTGTACGTATCTCCTAGGGTGCTGCGCACATAGGGGTAAAAATTTGGAAAAGACAAAATTTTGGTCAAATTGCCTCAAACTTGGTGGAGAGGTCCCTCAAGAGGTCTTGGACACATGTTGAGAAGCCTTAGCCAAAATGCCAAGGATTTCATGCACCTTTTCCTTTTTAGGTCTTCTAGCTCTATGAGGGCCTCCTTCAGTTTGGCACAAGCAAGCATGTTTTTCCTTGCATAATGTTTGGTCATTTTTTTTTGTAGAGCAAGGTCCCTTTTCACCTTCTTGAAATGCTTCTGCTCCTCCTTTTAATACTCAATGACACCTTGTGCCATGTCAAAGTCTCTTTCCCACTCCTGAAGCTATGCATCTTTCTCCAAGAGAAGCAATCTAGTGGTCATCTCCTTGTCCTCATTGTCACTTCCTAGATCAATGTACTGAGGTTCTTGAGGAGTCTTCTTGATCCTTTTTCTTCTCCTTAACTTTACCTCTTGCTCACCTTTGTCCATATTTTCCTTTCCTTTGTCTTTGTGATTGATAGCTGGAGGAGAGATGGCCCTTTGCCTTTTTGAGGCAGAAAACACATCTCTTTGTCCTCTGTGGTAGGTGCATGGGAGAGGAATGGTGATGGTTTTGGAGGTGTTTGCATCAGGGCCTTGACCCTTGTTATTGTCACCAACCTTTTCATAATTTCCATGGCTGTCATGGGTCATTTCATGCCTAATTGGGTCACTGATTTCTTGATCTTTAGCATCATCATCATCATTGTCTCTCTCACTGTTTTCTTCACTATCACTTTGGCATTCAAACTAATCACTACCCTCCTCACTTGTCTCATTTTGGCTCCATTTTTCATAAAGGTCCTCTTCTCTATCGCTTTCTACACTTTCTCTTTGGATTCCTTGGCCATTCAAAGGTTGATTTGTGTCATGACAGTCATGATAGCTATCATGACTGTCATGACTATTTTCTAAGTTGTCTTGCTCATTGATTGTCCTCTTTGTGCCTTTGTCTTGGTCATTTCCTTCCTCCTCAAAATCTATATCTGGTTCATCAATTTCTTGTGTTTGATCTTTCACTGCCTCATCATCTTCATTTGTTTCTTAACTATCATCATCTTGAGTCATGTTTTCAGTGTCTGCACCATTATTTTTCTTACTGTCATGCCCATGCTTATTCTTCTCTTAGCAGTCCTTTTCATCTTCTTGCTGACTTTCATATTCATCACTGTCTTCATCACCCTCTTGGTCCTCATCTTTTTCATCATTAACACATTTTTCTCTATTTGGGTGAGGTCATTTGTGTGATCATTATCACTGTCTTTCTCAAATTCATCACTGTCTTGCTCCAATGGGTCATTGTTTTCCTTTTCTTCATGGCTAATAAGTTCATCTGCCTCTTCTTTGTCATCATCACTCTACTGCTCTTCTTCTTTAGACTCTATTTTTGTCCCATTATCTTCATCATTTCCACCATCCCCTTCTTGTTCCCTATTTCTGCTATCACCCTTTTATTCATCATTACATTCTGTGCTAGCCTCACTGTTTTCCTCATTCTCACTGTCATCTGTTTGCTCTTCATATCTATTGCCGCCTCCCTGCCCATCATTATCATTGTCATCATCTTCACTTGATGCATTAGGAGAAGAGGAAAGAGGTGTGTTTCTTTGTGGATAAGGCATAGGAGATGATGAAGGAGTGGAAGAAGTGGAGGGGAAATTTTTCTGAATGAAGGCTTGGGGATCTGTAAATGCATCATGTGAGATAAAAACCTCCCAAGGGATTCCCTGCTACTCCAACTGGTGAAAGACAATCATCTTGATCAAGGATTGGTGAAAATGGCTCTGCATTTGGTGGGCATAGCTTCTCTTCTTGACTACTGAAGCCATCTTTTCAATGCTCCGAAACAGATAGTATGGTAGGTTTAGCAATTTTACTTTGGTAAAGTGCATCAGAAGCCTTATATGATATGAATAAACCCTTGATTACCTCCCCTCACAAGTGAAATATTAGATGATCTACCTCATCAGTAGGGCATACCTCTCTAGCAGGTGGGAGAATGGGAAACAACCTCGTTTTCCTATTGACATCTAGGTTTGAGGAAGGGCTCATAGTAGCTCAAGTCCAATTTCTTCTCTTTAAACCATCTCTCACCAATGTATGGTATACCTGTGGCTTTAGCAATGGATTCATATGAGAGTTCAAATTTTACTCCTGCTAGGTTGACTTGGTGGTTTTGTATGCTGAGAACAAACAACCTAGTCAAGACTGAATGGCTTTGGACTTGTTTAACCTTCTCACAAAACTAGTAGCATCCAACATCTTGAAAATAGGTAAGTATCATTGGAGAGGACGTGATTTTAATGGTATCCAAGGGCTCAAACCTATTAGTCCTTCCTCCCTTGTGCTTTGGCTTGACAGGAATTTGGCCCTCATCACTGCTGGTATTGTTTTATTCCTCACACATGGTGACTAGCCTAGAACAAAACGTTTTTAGTTTCTTTGAGAGCCTTTAGGTCTAGAGAGGGTAATGAGTGAGAAGAGGGAAATTTTCAGCAAATGAGGGAAAATTGAAGCATTAAAGGAGTGTTTCCATATTTTTAGAAGCAGGTTGCTGGCCCTCAAAGTCTTTGCACCTATGACAATCTTTAAAATTTTCAAACCCTACCCTAGAACGTGAATAATTTGATTTATTTTGCAGACTAGGGTTTGGTCACATTAGGCCTTTAAATACCTTCTTGATTATGAAAAAAGCTACTTGGAAGGTAAGGAACAAAACCACCAACCTTGCTTTGACTATTGCAAGGGCTTTGGAGACAAGAAAATGGAATTTACACCCTTTTTGAGTAATTTAGGTCAAAGACCACTAGTGCGTAGCACCACCCAACTGCTCGTTCAGGTTGGGTTGGGTTGGAAGGTCTTTGTGCAGCACTGGAAGTCTTCTGCGAGCAATTCGGGTTGTGAAACGAGATTTTGGGCCTATCAGAGCGCAGCGCCAGTGTGCAAAGGTGGGAAGTCGGATTGTTCTGGGACTATGCGTGGCACCTTGGCCAGAGCGTAGCGCCGGCCTCCTGGTGTGCAATGCAGTGTTAATTTACACTGTCACATCCTCTCCTGTGCGTAGCGCCAATGGCCAGGTGTGTAGCACCTGTGCCGATGCGCAGCGCCTGTAATTTTTTAACCCAAGTCGCCCGGAAACACTTAAAACTTCTTCAACAGCTCTCTCTACTTTTTGAAATGACAAGTGAGGTGGGGAAATATTTAAAGAGACCTTTATAGATTTTTGAAAAATAAATTTGTAAGAAAAAACCCACTTTTATAATGTTTGTTTTCTCTTTATTTTTCTCATTGTCTTTTTGGCTTCTTTTTTTTGGTCTTGTAGGTGGCAGTTTGACAAAAATATGGTTCTTTTCTTTGCTGGAAGCCTCTTAATGTCACCCCTCTGATTGATAAACTTCCTGAAAAAGCTAAAACTATGCCTCTTATCTATATTTGGAAAATGAACCCCTTTCACGACTTTTAACAGTTATACACAGCAAACTTGTCATATTTTTCCATTTCTTCCTTTGACTAATATTCTGTCATGTTTTCTCTTTAAAACAGTGAACAACCTCCTAGTATGAAAATCCCTAGCAGTAAGTATCAATGACCTCTTTAATATTTATGTGTCATCATCACTAGAAAAATTTATTTTCCACTTATGTTCTTACCAATTTTTCGTATAGGTAGCCATCCTTGACAGTTTGTAGAAGTTTCATTCATGGCATAATCTATCTCTTGCAGAATATTCATTTGATAAAGTGACCCTTGTTGGAGGTTTTACTACTTTGCTGTAAACCAGTGGTATATTTGTTCCTTAGACCACTTTGATAGTGATTTATGTCTAGTGATGGAAGTGAGCTATTTAAACCATTTTTGAGTCTTTCATGGCCACTTTTGTTCTTGTAGGTGCCTATAAAACCTTTTCTTTTGATCACTATCTTTTGGATTTCAACACCTTTATTCTTCAATAGTGAAAACCATGCTTATCCTATTTAACTCTTTAGGATTTTTTACCTCATGCTTGTCTTCTTTGATCCTCCATTAAGACCTCTATCTATACCTTTGAATCTTCTGGCCTTTGCACTGATATTCCTTGCCTTTTTGTCCCTTTGGTGAAGTAGTATATAGTGCCCTTTTTCTGCCTCCTTTGATCTTTTTGAGACCTTTGATCTTATCTTTTGAAAAATCATGCCCCTGTGCTAATAAGTTTTGGCCCTTTTGTTGATACTTGTTTGGTCAATTTAGTGTGTCCTAAATTGCTAACATAAATTATCAACCAGGGATTCGTAAGCTGACGAAGTGTGGCGCACTATATGTGAAAGATAACCTATCTCTTACTTTTTGTCGTTTTTGGATTTTTATGAAATTCTAAAAGACAAGTATGGTTATGGATATTCAAGGCAATGATGTCCTTTATACTGATTTACCAACTTGAAACTGAAAAAGGAATTTGAAACATACAATGACAAAACTTGAAAGGAAATGAAAATGTGCTACTGAAATGAAAAAGGTGCTGCTAATCTAATAAATCAAAACAGTGAACTAGTGAGCATGAAACCAAACTATTCTCGCTGCTGTCTAAACACAAAAGAAACTATGTTGAAAGAAATCCAAAAGTTGAAATAAAGTAAATCTAAATCAAATTACATCAACTTGTCTTCTGATCCCTCATCATTAGTCCAGCTATGATTTTCGGAAGTAACCATAAACAACTTGAGTAACTGATATCTAACTTGCAGAAAGTAAACTAATATCAAACCACACATTCATAATTCAATCCCTCACCATCAGTCCAGCTGTGGCTTTCGGAGGTAACTCAAGATGTCATGCACAATTTAATATTTCTAACTTGCAGAAAGGAAACTAATATCAAACTACACATCCATAATTCAATCCCTCACCATCAGTCCAGCTGTGGCTTTCGGAGGCAACTGAAGATGTTATGAGCAGTTTAATATATCTAATTTTGCAGAAAGGAAACTAATATCAAACTACACATTTCATAATATAATCCCTCACCATCAGTCCAGCTGTGGCTTTCGGAGGCAACTGAAGATGTTATGAGCAGTTTAATATATCTAAATTTAGCTACTGAAGCAAATGAGCAAAACTAAAATACATAAAGCAATACTGAAATTAAACAGAAACTAAGAAAAACAAATTAACAGCAGAACAATGTTAATTCCATGTCATTAGTCAAAAAGCTATGCAAATGCCCGGGCTGCCATGAAAAATTATGCTAAAAGCTATGATTTCAGAAAGCAATCTAAGTAAGGAAATATGACAAAACAGAATTGAAAGCAATTTATCTAGAAAACATGTAAAAGCCTCCTTGGATAGCAGGGGCCCTCTGCTACCAATTTGGTGAAGTCCTTCAGCTCCTTAAAGATAAGATCACAATAGCATCAAAGAACTAAGCTTCTTTATTCAAAAACTCATAAATCTACATCCCATTCCATCTTGAACTTTGTTACAAATCTACTTCCTCATTACTTCTTCATTACCTACTCATTACTTATGATAGGAGAAAGCTTCTCCTATTTATACAAAATATGAGGAGACATCTCATTAATGAGAGTCCATGAATCTCTCCCTCCATCTCTAGAGTTACAATCAAAATAGGAAATGATAAGACACATGTCTTTCTAGAGTTTCAACACAACTTGAGGAATGAGACACATCCTCTTAGAGTTTCAATACAACAAGGAAGTGAGACACATATCCTCTTGATCCCATAATCTTCTCCAACCAAATTCGAATTTGGCCTTAGAGTGCCACATAAGGGTCTTCTAGAAGTCTCCTTTTGACCTACACATGTCACAAAACTCATAAAACATATATAGATATATGAAACTATGTTAATTTTCTAGTTTCTAATCATAAATTCACTTAAAATACATAAAATAAATAACTTTAGAAAACAAGGATCCTAACCCATATATTTATGAAAATGGTTACTTGATGTAGGGTTTTAGGTCAAATGGTTATGAAATAAGAGCTAAATGGTTATGACATAATGGAAATATGTATGAATATGGAGAACACTTTTGAGACTCAACAATACTCTTCATCATCTTTCTTCCTTTGGTGTAGTGGAGTATTGGTGTTCATGTCTGTCTCCTTTGATCCCTTAAGTTTTCTGATTTTACCTTTTGAAACCTCATACTTTTGTACCAATACTCTTTGCCCTTTTGTACCTTTGGTGAGGTGGAATCAATGCCTCTTTGCTAAACCCTATAGGGCAGCTTGAAATTATTTTGCATCCATTTGCTGTGATTAAGGAGGCTCTTTGTCATCATTTGACCATTTTTGTCCATCTCCCCAAACTTCTAGGTTTTAGGGCTATTTAGAAAAAAGAAATAATGTTGTCTTCTAAGTTCTCAAAAACTTATCAAAACTCATTAATTATTTCTAAAAGTATTCAATGAGCATTTGAAGGAGTTGAGGTGGCCTTTGCCTTTGTAACCCTAGTACTGATTCCTTGTTTGGTCAAAACTGTTACAAACCCTGATTCCCATCAAACACATACCTTGCTGCTTTCTTCTTTGATGTGAATGGTTTTCCTATGATGGTCCTCCCATGTCCTTACTTCTTGCCAGGTTGATGGCCATTTGATTATTTTGCAGAAATGTAAGCAAAGGGTAGTTTTACCCCTGCAAAATTTGTGCTCTAGACCAAAACGCCTTTTTGATTGATCCTTTTGATGAGTTTAGGACAAAATGACTTGTCCCTTTCTTCTTTGAATGCAGTCTCCTTGTAGATATAAAACAGAGATTTGTAGGATACCAAATCCACCCTATGACTCATGAAACCCTAGGTGACCTAGTGGAGGGTTTATTGGACTTGGCTTTTGGACTGAGACCTAGAATTTGGGATCATCAAGTGTAAGATAGAGTTTATGATAAACTAATGTTTTGAAGATCCAAAATCCAATGTACTTGATTTATCTAAAGAGCCTACAGAGATAGTTTGAGACCATCAGTGTTTGGGAGTATTTTTAGGAGACATAACAAACTTGTTTGATTGGTGGGATTAGGTAGCAGTGGGGGTTTTAGGCATAAACAAAATAGAGGATTTGGGCCAAGGATGACAACATATACACAAGATGAGTGACATGGGCTCCTAATGGGTTTTCTAAGATTGGTAAGCAAAGCTAGATAGGATAAAATGATAAAATAGTGAAAAATTATCTTAAGGATAATGAAGGCAGTGAGATTTATAGAACTCACAATGTCTATGTAATATCCCAAAATAGGGAAAATCTACAACAATAAGAATATCTTAAGATATTCTAAAGCTAGAGCTACAGCAACTCATGAACATAATAATGGATGTTAAGTTACAAATATACTCATATGATGTGTTCAAAAACACAAATCCATCAAATGAGTGAAACAACAACAAAAGGAGAACTTCTACACATTCCCAAGTGGGGAAAATGCAGCAAATAGACCTTGAAAATGTTATTTATGAATATATACGTTTTTAATGGGTGAAATAATGCTTGTTTCCTTTAGAATATTATGTTAGGTCCTCACATACAAAATAATATCAGAAAGAAATCCCTTTTGATATGTTAAACAGACCTCCCGGCTTCATATCAACTTAAAAATAGCCAAATCCCATGACTTATGTTATGCAAAAAATAATGAATCATGTAAAGCATTATTGTATGAGGGTTTCTATATCATAATGATAAAATAACATGGATCTAGAACTTTATGGAACAATATGCCAAGAAAATGACGATCTGGCCTCCTTATTGCATTATAAAGGTAACCCGGCAAGGGTTTCTTGAAAGCATGAGTAAAAAAAGAGCAGATCTGAAAATTCAGCTCTGAAAATGCAGTATTACTACAAAATTACAGAAATATAGATAAATAATACAAAAGAGGGATGATAATCCCTTCCTCTAGCTTTCTGGGAGAAGGGTTGGCCCTTTCCCTAGGAAACTAGCTCAGAAGCAAGGGTCTTAACCCTGCTGTAGAAACTCTATGCAAAATGACGTAGTTCCTGCAAGGGACTGTGCTGTAGGAGATGAGAAATATTCTAGCCTACTACCAAGATATGAAATGTGCCCAGAAATCTTCCTAGCTGATCTCTCAAGAGAAGGAAGGCACCTTCTACTGAGAAACAGACCCGGAAGTGGTGTACCAAACCTCCACTGCAATAGCCTGCAACTCAGAAATATTCTGCTACAGAAATAATGTTGGGACTGAAGAATTGTGCTTGGCCTTAAGCCTAGATGTGGATCAATACAGGACAAGCTCTCCCAAAAGACCTCTCAAGGGAAGAGGTGGGATTCCCACTCGGGAACACCCTGTGCTAAACAACTCTACAACCCTACTAAATAGCAAGAGGAAGCCAAGTATAAATAGACAAGATCAAAAGATCAAATAAAAAATCATGAATAACAAAGGCTCCCATCCTTTCCATATATAGCAAGTGAACCTCTTCACATTGGGTCCCATCCACATGTGCCATCAAGCTCATGCAAGTTGTCCTCCACCAAAACTGCGATGTCCATCAAGGAAGTTCAATGTGTCTAGACAGCTTTGTTGACTTGGTCAAAGTTGACTGAATCAACATGATCCCATCTCTGTTCACACCCAAGGGTGCTCAAATTAGCTGCTTATTCTTATTCCTTTCACATTAGGAGTGTTATTGATCCTTCTAAAGAGGTTAATGGGCCTCCCTACCCACTTATTCACCTACATAGTGATAAAACAACTATAATATTCCATTTAGCTTGGAGGCTAAAAATTTGGAATAGTACAGTCCTCCCCTCCAAAATGTTGCTTGTCCTCAAGCAACTGTATAAGAGGAGCAAAAGCCCTCCCCTCCTCTTCTTATGGCCTCCTCATCAAAAGTCTCCACCACTGCTCAAAATGATCTACTACAAATCTGTCTTCCAATGTTTCCTCCCAAGCATGCAAAACCATATGGCTTATATCATAGAAAGGTGGAAGATGTAAGTGGAAACCTCCCTGTTGTTCAATGGCCTCCTCAAGGTAGGAGTGATGATGGACATGGGGAATATTATTCCCAATGAGTAGCTTCCACACCCATGCTATCATCCAAATGAAATGAGCCAATCTAGTTAGCTCAAATAGATCCTCAATCCCCGGTTCATACAAGGTGTTGGGGCTACATGGAGAGATTGGATCCTCCCAAGTGGTTCCTCTCTCCATTTATGATAAGTATGGGGCTGTTGAAAATATTGGGCTGAAATATCATGACGTCCAAGAGTTGCCCAAGCTACCCCACCAAACAAATAAACCATGAAGTGCCTCCTCCAAAAACTCAAGTTCTCTAGAGGGCTCCTCCCACATGAAGAAGAGAGATGTAATTTGGAAATCATGGGATTCCCATTGCTTCTCCTGAAACATTCATCATGCAAATTAGGGAGAATCATACTCCTAATGGGCATCTTCAACTCATATCCCACTCTCCAAAAAAATATTCCCATGAACATAGAAATATCAACAATAAATGGAAGAAAAAACCAATAGGAACAAGTTTTCATATGACAACCGAAAAGTGGATCAAGGTCCCACACAAGGAACCAGCATAGTGCATCCTTTGCCTGCATCAAATCAAACAAAACCAAGTTCTTTTCCAGCCATTTTTTTGCTGCCACAATCATCTTACAAGATATAAACATGAAAGTACAAAGTGGTGTCAATGGTGCAAACCAAAAATCATGTGGCTTCCCCCACAAACCACCAATGAGATAGCAAATCTCAATGCTACAAATGGCTTCAAGTACATCATTAAAAATATGAAAGAAGGATTAATCCTCCTTGTTACAATATGCTTCTCATATAAAGAAAAGAAGTACAAAACATAAAGTGAAATTGTACATTCTCCATCATGCACTTGAGGTCTTGAGCTGAAATGGCTCAACTATAAATTCTCCCTCAGCTCTAAAGAGTAGGGAAGTGGCTGTGACCTCCTCTCTATCATAATCTAGGCTATGCATCTCTCCATATGCTGAAATATGTCATGTTGGATGCCCTCCCAAATGAACTCCTCTGCCAAGGAAATATATGCATCATAATGCATGGAAAAGAAGTCCTTATGTGTTGCATGTAGCAGCTTCTCCTTGAGCTTAGAAGCTCTAGTCAAGAATACTCTGCCATAAGAAGAGATGACCATATCATCCACCATATATCTATCATCTCCATTAGGGCCATCAAGAATCATGCAAGCACCAAGATCCTTGGAGTACTCTACCAAGAGTTGAGACCTACAATATGGATCAAACCTCCCAAGAGACAGCATTGGGGATCTGGCATGTGAAGCTCTCCTCATGTTGTTGCCTATTACTTTGAAATCCCCCATGCCAAAGTCTCTCTCTGAACTCTCCACCTCTCCAAAATCCAAGAGTGGTGAATCAAATGGCAAGATTTTTCTTACCAACTTCAGATCTGGTGGCCTCCCCAGTGGAATGCCTCCATATAGTGAGACATCAATGGCAAGAGATGACTGTTCATATGGTTGGGCACCTTTACCCTTGCCCTCACAGTGCAAACCAGTCTTCCTCCTCCTTGCACCAGCTCTCTGAAATAGATAGGGGTGTGTGCTCCTCATCAAATGATGATGTCCTTCCTCCCTACCTCACTCTTCCATCAATTTCATCTCGCAATCATGCTACTCATTGATTTTACTTTGTCTTCCATATGTGAGATCCTGGGGAACTTCTTGTAATGTCACAAGAAATCCTCCGGTTGGAGCATGTGCTCCTCCTTCCTCTGCATGAGGCACTAGATATGCTCTAGATGTGACATCGTTGTAACCCCCATCCTTCTCTTCATCTTCAATATGAATAGGAGGTAATTGTTCAATAAGGGGATCCTCCCTTGCAGAAGGAACCTTCATGCCCTCTTGTACAAGGTTATGAAACAAGGATCTTGCTTCTAGCAAGGTATCATGCAAGATGTTATCTCCTCCAATAGGTTTCTGAAGTGGTTTTGAGTTTGTAGGTCCTCCCAACTTATGCAAAAGGTTGATTGGTTTGATTGTCTTATGTTTTTTATCAAAACTTTCTACCAATCTCTTAGTGAACTTTGCAAAAGAAGAAGTATTAACATTACTCAATGAAAATGACTCAAACATCCACCAATCATAGGCCTTACCTTCAAAGCGCAGCGCTGCAACTATGATGGCTTCATCTTCATAAACTTGGTGCTGCTACAAATAAGTATGCAACTCCTCCACCCAAGGTTTGGCTGAACAAGTTGGGGATCCATCAAAGGTAGATAGAGAAAATCTATCCATGTCATGAAGCTTGCTCCTCTCCACCTTGATCTTTCAAAACTCTTTGAAAGTAATATGATCTCTAAACTTTTCAGTTTGAGATCCATACTCTTGCAGAAAATTACTAAGAGTTTCCCTCCTTGGCATTTCGTCTTCTTTCATCTTCCTCATAGTAGATCTGGGCATTTGACTGTGCTATGCATAATAGGGTGTAGTTATATGGTCACACCTATCATGTGCCAATCTAGATCTTGATTTAGATCCAAACTCCTCAGGAGATTCCATCTCTCCTCTCATCTTCTTAAGATCCTCATTCATGCACTACATAGATTTTGGAAGAAGCTTTGTAAGCCTATCTTCCTTCCTTTATCCACATAATGGAGTCTTATTTCTATTCATATCTCCTTCTCTTGATAGCTGTGTGGTTGAGTTCCACAGGCTGAGCCAAGACTATGCTTTGATACCACTGTAATATCCCAAAATAGGGAAAATCTACAACAATAAGAATAACTTAAGATATTCTAAATTTGGAGCTACATAAACTCATGAACATAATAATGGATGTTCAGTGACAAATATACTCATATGATGTGTTAAAAAACACATAGCCATCAAATGAGTGAAATAGCAGCAAAAGGAGAACTTCTACACATTCCGAAGTGGGGAAAATGCAGAAAATAGACCCTGAAAACGTTATTTCTAAATATATACATTTTTAATGGGTGAAATAACACTTTTTTCCCTTGTCATATGATTTTAGGTCCTCACATACAAAAGGGGATCAGAAATAAATCCCTTTTGATATGTTAAACAAACCTCTCAGCTTCATATCAGCTTAAAAATAGCCAAATCCCATTACTTATGTTATGCAGAAAGGACTGAAGCATGTACAACATTATTTTATGAGGGTTTCTATATTATAATGATAAAATAACATGGATCTAGAACTTTATGGAACAATATTCCAAGAAAATGATGATCTAGCCTCCTTATTGCATTATAATGGTAACTCGGCAAGGGTTTCTTGAAAGCATGAGTACAAAAAGAGCAGATTTGAATATTCAGCTCTAAAAATGAATTCTTACTAAAAAATTACAGAAATACATCTGAATAATACAAAATAGGGATGATAATCCCTTCCTCTATCTTTCTGGGAGAAGGGTTGGGCATTTCCCTACGAAACTAGCTCAGAAACAAGGGTCTTAACCCTGCTGCAACAACTATGTGCAAAATGATGTAGTTCCTGCAAGGGAATGCACTGTAGGAGATGAGAAATACTCTGGCCTACTGCCAAGATATGAAATGTTCCTAGAAATATTCCTAGTTGATCTCTCAAGAGAAGGAAGGCACTTTCTACTGAGAAACAGACCCGGAAGTGGTGTAACAAACCTCCACTGCAACACCCTACAACTCAACAATATTCTGCTACAGAAATAATGTTGGGACTGAAGAATGGTGCTTGGCCTCAAACCTATATGTGGAGAAATATAGGAAAAGCTCTTGCAAGAGGCCTCTCAAGGGAAGAGGTGGGATTCCCTCTTGATAACACCCTGTGCTAAACAGCACTGCAACCCTGCTAAACAACAAAAGGAAGGCAAGTCTAAACAGACAAGACCAAAAGATCAAATACAAAAGCATGAATAAGAAACACTCCCATCCTCTCCATATATAGCAAGTGAACCTATTCACATTGGGTCCCATCCAAATGTGCCATCAAGCTCACGCAAGTTGTCCTCCACCAAAACTGCACTGTCCATCAAGGAAGTTCAATGTGTCTAGACAGCTTTGTTGACTTGGTCAGAGTTGACTGAATCAAAATGATCCCATCTCTGTTCACACCCAAGGGTGCTCAAATTATCTACTTATTCTTACTCCTTTCAGATTAGGAGTGTTATTGATCCTTCTAAAGAGGTCAATGGGCCTCCCTACCCATTTATTCGCCTACCTAGTGATAAAACAACTCTAATATTCCATTTAGCTTGAAGGCTAAAAATTTGGAATATTACAGTCTATGAAATTTGTTTCTAGAAATCTTGGGATAATCATTTAGTCATCAACAAAGGAAAAAATTACTGATTACTAACAGTGGCTCCACTTGGGGAGGGCAGCTCCTTTTCAAGAGGTGTCCAAAACTTCAGATTTATGGCTTTATGGAGACCAGTGCCTTATCCATTGGGTAGATTTTTACCTCTTTTCATTTGTTGATGCTTGCTTGAAGCTATGATCTCAAAAATATGAAAGACATGATCAAATCAACTTTATCTCTACCTACCCAATGTACTTGCCTATAATTTTTTCTTCTTTAGGAGCATTTGGACTATCAACATTGACATATTTTTATTTTTGAAAGAAAACATACTATCAACTTCTACACTTATTTCTTCCAGGAGTTTAGATTAGGCTAATGAACTCCTTTTATTCTCTACCTAGACTACTCAACTGTCAAGTTTAAGCTATTTGATAGGATTCATTCACTAAGCTAAAAACATGAAATTGAAAAGCATGGCTAAATCAGGATTAGACAATCTGACTTACTATGGGTTTGTGGCATAAAAACAAGCTGCACACAAATGTTATTTTTGTAGAGAATGAGGCTAGAAAAATCAAGGCTAGGATACATTGTTTGCTATTCATCCATATTTTTCTCTTTGGTTCTGTTTTAAGCATGTGGAACTAGTATCTTTCTCCCTAATCTATCCTTTGATAAGTCAAGCTTGAATATTTTGACCAACTACCTTTCACTAACTTATCAAAAAATAAATTTAAAACATGTTTCAGCCAAGGTTAGGCTAGATGACCGAAACAAGACTCCTTTATACACTAGTAGTGGTATTTAGGCTTACACACTTTCAGTAGTTCTATTTTTTGGGTATGGGGCTTTACCTCTATTAGCCACCTATAAAATTTGTTATATCAAAAGGTGGCTAAAAAATTTTTGGAGCCTTCAAGGAACAAGTTTTATTGCAAAAAAATGTTATCCCTTGAAGACTCATGAAGACATCATGCCCTCTATTTTATCTTCATTGTTGTTTCCTTTTCAAAACTTAGAAAAATTCTGCTGATTTTGTAGAGAAAAGACTACTGCAAAACACCATTTCTCCCTTCCTTTCACTTCAAACTAACCTTCATTTTTTCCCCATCAAAATCCTCTATTTTTCATGATTTCCCTTATTCCCTTCATGAAAATCCTTTTACAAAGTTTAAAAACTCATTTTTAAACTTTACCGAAACCCCCAAATCCATCAAAAAATTTGAAAATTTTCATAAAAAACAAGTATTTTGACTATGGACTTAAGCCCCTTTGGGCTAAGTCCTAAAACCACTTCCCCACCATATGCCCCAACTCTAGAACCAAGTGCTAAAACCTTTTGAAGCTTATCGTATCGGAACAATCGGAGTGCGCAAGTCAAATTGCTGTGTGTTGACGGGAAAATTTGTCCAGCCAACAGTAGGGGATCTCCCCGGTAGAAAGTCCCAATTAGACCTTAAACCGTTTGGAGTGGGGATCCCGTCCGGGGTGTGGGTCCGGCTACCACTTAAGATGACTTCCCTTCGGTCTCAAAAGAACCTGTTTGAACCTGCGGACATACACTTATTCAAAAGAACCTGCTTGAACCTGCTGACATACACTTATTCACCTGATATAGAATACGAGATTAACGTGTTAAACATGAATCAAACACTATGTGTAGCAAGATTATAGATAAAGCACATACACCTCAAGAGATGTCATTAGAAACACATCTTTTGTGGGGTAATTGCTTGTATAGTAGTCTGATCACACAAGAAATAGTTCTTTATGATAAGATACCTCTGCACTTCTTGAAAGATGAAACGAAATGCTAACAAAATAGTTTATTAACATTCATTAATAGAACAGATAATAAGATGAACATCATTGATACAACACGGATAGCCATGACGTATAAACGATATCATGAAAGAACAGATTCATTAATCATAGGATATTCTGAAACTGTTGAAGGAAATACACAAAGTGTTCATACAGCCAAACACATCATAACCATAGGGTATTTTAACAAGATTCTATATTCATATGCTCAAGTGTTAGATCTTTAAACACAATGCTTGTAGCTCCTGAGTTTTCCAAAAGAAAAAGCCCCCGTTTACAATGTCCCGTAGGAGTATTTATACTGCAAAATTGTCCGTTGGGTTTCCTTGACTGTTCGTCTTCTTGACCTTTGGGTTACCTTGCGACCCACTCCTTCTGCGACCTGGGTAGGAGATGCGACCTGCGACCTGTCCTGTTAGTGCGATTTGCGACCTGGTTTTACTTGCTGCTCAGGACTTGCTGCTGCCGGGACGCGAACTGTTAATGTCAGGGATGTCAACCTGTTGTTCCCTGAGGAAATCCTGCCATGCCTGGTATTCTGCCGCTATGGGGGAGACTAGAGGTACCTCCTCTTTCAGCCTATGCACACATTCCAAAGCGTTTGGTACTAAGGTCTCCCTTTTCTGTCCGATCTGATTTGAGAGCAACGCAAGCTTGGTATAAATCCGTGCTGGGGCGGCAATGAAATGGCTGAGATGCTCTTGAGATGCGGGGGGCTCTGGATCAGCTGCGGCCTGCTTGATAGGTTGCAAGAATGTTTGAATATCCTGGTTTACTTGTTCCCAGGTTTTCTCCTCTTCTAATGCTCCAAGCGATGGGATGTGGTGCAGCGTATGCATTGAGTCGATACCACTAATCAGGTGGTCGTACGAGGACATCACTTTGTCCAGGTCTTTAGACAATTTGTCCCCAGACTGCATTGCTATGCGGAGTTGAACTTTTGCATCCTGCGTGTGGATCCAGTCCCTCTTGGGAAAATTTTCAGGTGCCTGAGGGTACTGTATGGTCCAACCCATCATCTTGTCCAAAGCCTGTGAAGCCTCTTTGAGCTGATCTTGTCTTTGCCTGGTTTCCATTCGTGCTCTTGCCAGAGGAGCGACCGTTTGTTTGATGGTGAACATCTCACCATATACCTGTCTCATAGTCATTTCTAACACCTCACACTCCTTGAAAATGGCAAGCGAGACTTCGTTTGCTGATAGAGCTTGGTTTCGAAGTCGCTGGACTTCTGCTTGCAATTCTGCTTTCTCCTGCTCTGCTATCTTTTCGCGTTGTTTCGCCGCGTGCAGTCTGTTTTGTAGAGATACTATTTCTCTACTCATACGGGTCACATTCTCCTCCGTAGCTGCAGTGAAGGCAGTACCTGCTGATGCTATCATTACCGGATTAGTTCTGGTATCCAAAACTATATCCTTACCTGTTGACACTGCGGATGATGCAGAGGGACTTTGTGCCAACGACCTCCTCTTCTCTTGACGGATTTTGAACGAAAACTGATCAAATGTGAGTCTGGTCAGGTCGAACACATCTTCTTCCTGTCTCTGGGGTGATCTAACATCAGAGAGTTTTGTACAGCCCAGAGGTATGTCGAGAGGAGTTACCTCAAGATCATCTAGCATGTCATCCGCTCTTTCCTCTGTATTCTTCTCTTCTTCTTCCTTCCTTCGTCGTTCAGCTTCTGCTGTTGCTTCTATTTCGGCCCTCTTCTTCTGTTCAGCTGCAGCAGCCTGCTCGGCTTTCTTTTGGCGTTCAGCCTCTGCTGTTGCTTCTATTTCGGCCCTTTTCTTCTGTTCAGCTGCAGCAGCCTGCTCGGCTTTCTTTTGGCGTTCGGCCTCGGCTTTGTCCAGCTCTGCCTTAAGCGCCTGTTCCGCTGCAGCTTGCGCCTCTTTGTCTTCCTTTTCTTTCCTGGCCTCTTTGTCCAGCTTCTTCTTTTGCGTTGCTGTTGCACTCTTTTGGCGCGCCTCCTCATCTTCTTTTAGCTTTTTCTCCCTTTATTGCTGGGCCTTTGCCTCTGCCTCCTTTTGTTTGATGGATGGAGTTGGCCCTGTGTTGATTTGGGATTTCTGGAGTATGGATGAAGAGGAACCTCCTAACTGACGTCTTCTTTCTTCTAAGTTCTGATCATCTGAGTCTTCCTGGACCACGTCAATTCCCGAAGCAAGTTGTCTTTCAGCATTATACCAGTTTCTTCTCTCATCTTCCGCTGGGCGCTCAAGATGCTGATAAGTCCACTTGAGGTTGGCTCTCCGGCAGTGTTCAGGGACTAGTCTCTCTGGGTCATAGTTTTGATGTTCAAGTGCCCCCAGATGATAACTTCTCATTTCTTCTGCCTCTGCTAGTACTTCCTTGAAGTCTTTAACTGTGAATGCACCAATAGTGAGGGGCAGAGTGGGCCATGGCTTCTTTTTGCCCTTAGACAGGATGCTGGAGAACCCATGTGACATCTGAAAGCACACCTCCTGCATCAGCATTTTTCTCGTCACGAAACGAGGCATAGCATTTGGCGCTTTGTAAGTTCCAAAGACTCGGATGAAGGTGTACCCAGGGAAAGGGAACCAGTGCGCCACTTTAACCAGAGTCTCCTTGGCCCGCCATGACATGCAAGGGGCGTCTTGGCCAAATAAATGTCTGTACAGAGAAGGAACAAATACTTGGGAGATCTGATCTATATCCTGTTTATATTTGGACTCCCAAAATACCTTGAGTTGTAGATGTATGGCGCACGTGTTCTCGGAGTCCCAGTTGTGCTCCCACCCATCAAACTCTACTCGGGCGCAAACCACATCTAGTAGGTATGAAGCCATGTAGAATTCAGCAGGCATTCCTTCGTCCGGGGCCAATGCCGAGTTCAAGTTGGTCTGCATCGACGTCATCAGTATGCCGGCCCAGTTAAAACGGGTACCCTGTGTTGTCACATACTCCATAATAGTGGCCCAACTACCGTTGAAAGTGGAGCAATCTGGGCGCCCGTAAAGCCTGCAGAGCATGGCAGCAACTAATTTGTAAACTTTTCTTAGGCTCGCTACTGGGTATTCCTGGTTCTTTTTTACCTTGAACTTCTCGGGCTCCTCCCACCATTGTTTAATAGTATCAACTATCGGGACGGCGTGAGTAGCAGCCCATTCTCGAGTGAAATGCTGGTTTGGGCGAGGCAGTGAATAATAAATGTGTGCATCCGAGCCTACCAGTGTAGTGAAAGCTCTGCCTTCATAATCCCTGATCACAAATTTCTCGGGGTCTGTCTTTTGTATGATCCAGTCTATGATCTCCGGACATGGGAATATGGCTAGATGCGCCCCTGCCAGATGTAGTTTGGACCTCTTCACCGTCAAGTATACTTCTCGGTCTGGGAGATCTTCCGGAAATTCTTCTGGCAGTTTGGCGAACTCCTGATAAATCTGGTACCATCTCATGCTGTCGTCTTTCGAAAAAGTACATAATGTATCTCAGAATATTGGGGGTGGGGACACCACCACCAACTCATCAGTCTCTTCCATTATTCTCTTGTCCTTTCTCCGAGATAGCGGGGGCGCCATGTCACTAGAATCTGAGAGCACAGGTATGCACTCTATGTCTTCACCTGTCAAATTCAGAAAGGAGTCCCATGATAAGAACGTCATGGCGATAAAAAACCAGTTACAATTTAGTGATGAAACCTAACTGCGTTAATGCAAAACTGGACTGGTGAGTCGCTGGGTCGCGGATCACACAAACAGGGCCCGGGCGCGACCTTGCGACCTTGCGACCTGGCGACCTGGGGTCGCTGGGTCGCTAGGTCGCAGATCTACGAAAACAATGTAAAGTGCGACCTAGCGACCTGGCGACTAGGTCGCAGGGTCGCAGGGTCGCAA
Source organism: Pinus albicaulis (assembly GCA_034641835.2). NCBI lineage: Eukaryota > Viridiplantae > Streptophyta > Pinopsida > Pinales > Pinaceae > Pinus > Pinus albicaulis. Next base: position 1,582,174,020 of record CM076579.1, read on the forward strand.
ATCCCGAAAACTGGAGAGAATGTGACTCTGCGACCTTGCGACTAGGTCGCTGGGTCGCAGGTCGCAGACTGGCTTGCCGGGGGTTTGGTGCGCGCGGCCTTGAACTTTTTTGCCCCCTTTCTCTTGGGAATTTGTAAGGTTTCTGGGCCCAGGGAGAGCTGTGGCATGATTTTAAAGGTAAAGGGATGATGCCATGGGGTGAAACAGCAAACAGTGAGGTTTTGGGAAATTTATGCAATATGTAATTTGCAAAACCTCAGAAAACATTAAAGCATGGCCAAAAGACAATTTAAAGGCTACAGGGGAGATGGGTTTAGTAAGAAAATCATTAAAATGGAAACAGCAGGAAGAAATGGCAACTTACCCGGGAAAAACTCGTCAGTTGAGCTGTCAGAGGCGTTTTCCTTACAAATCGCTGAATGTGAAAAATGCGACCTGCGACCTCCCTTTTATAGAAATTCACACGTGCGGGCAATTAATGCAGGTCGCTGGGTCGCAGATTTGTCAAACTTTGAGTTTTGCGACCTGGCGACCTTGCGACCTGGCGACCTGGGGTCGCTGGGTCGCAAGGTCGCTAAGTCGCGATTTTCTGAAAATTACAAAATTGCGACCTGGCGACCTGGCGACCTGGCGACCCGAGGTCGCTAGGTCGCAAGGTCGCATTTTTCATCAGTTTAGGGGATCTGCGACCTGGCGACCTGGCGACCTGAGGTCGCGGGGTCGCTAGGTCGCTAGGTCGCAGTTTTCATGAATTGTTTACTTTTGCGACTTGGTGACTTAGCAATTTCTCTTTGTTTCTAAGGGGCTCCGAAAATTTTGAAAGGGTGATCAAAATTTTGGAGGGTGTTGTAGAGACTGCAACAAATGGCGATTCACCGGACGAACTCAGAGTCTCTGCTGATAGTTAGTCTTTGTGGGGGGAGGGAGGGGCTTATGCTAACTGTCCTCCTTTGCCTTGTGGTTGCCATTTCCTAGCTTTCGGTACCTAGCTGGGTTTGCTCAACCTGCTGGTCTGCTTGGGCGCCATTCAACCAAATTCATTTCTTCAGGTCTCCGGACTGGGAGGGTTGGAGAACTCCAGGCGGCCACAGGGTCTGGTACGATTATTTTGTCCTCATCGTGTTGCTCCGCTGCCAGCGAACCTCTCAGTCCCGGCGGAGTCACTGCCTAGGAATCGTGAACGTTGCTCCGCTGCCAGCGAGCCTGGTCAGTACCCCGGCGGAGTCGTTGCCTCACCTCTCTGCGCAGGAAGCCTTTCTCAATCCTTTACCCTTTATTACTGTGCTATTGCACTTATTTTGAATGTGCCCGAGGCACTTATTTATATGTGCTCATGGCACTTATTTGAAAGGAAATTTAGCCTGGGCGGATGAGGGATCCCGACTTATTTTGCTTGCAGAGAGGTTGTTCCTGGTCTAGTATGAGGACTTTAGTTTTTCCCAGATACCCTGACATAGCATAGAGTATCTCTCTTCCCTTTTGGTCCGGATACCATTTACACTGCATTTTCTTTTTTGGACACCCCCTCGGACCGGCGAGGTAAGCTCTCCTGCTTGATGACTTGAGCTCGGTAATGTGCTACCTTTGGGTGCGGAGAACAAGCAAGCTTTTGCCACCTCTGAGTTTATCGGGAAGGACCTTCCATCAGCGGAGAACCTGCAGCAGTATGCCAATCTGCGTGACTCTAACAAATCCTTCCTTAGGCTTTTATTTTATTTATTTATTTATTTTTTATTTTTTATTTTTATTTTATTTTATTTTATTTTATTTTATTTATTTATTATTATTATTATTATTATTATTTTTTTTATTTTTTTTTTAAACAAATAAGAGACAAGGAACTATGGTACAAAACCAGACAGCCCTCGAAGGGCTGTTAAGTGAAATAGTGTTTGAGGTCATGCCCGTTTACCGGGAGGACCTCGACTCGTCCATCAAGGGTTTGCAATCTGAATGTGTGTGATCCTATCTTTTCCTTAATTTGGAACGGGCCTGTCCAAAGTGCTTGGAACTTGGCATGTTTCCCCTTTTCCTCATGGGCTTTATCCCACTTAAGGACCAGGTCTCCTACTTCAAAAGTTTTGTTTCCCGCGGACTTTTTATCAAACCATCTTTTGATTCGGCTCTGATGGATGGCAAACTTTTCCCGGGTCTTTTGCCTTTCTTCCTCCAATTTCAGCAAGGTGTCGATTTGGTTTTGCAAGGTGGGACACGGAGTACCATGACATTCTTGGGACAGCTGGAGGGCCGGGAGAGATAGATGAGAAGGGAGGATAGCTTCTTTTCCATACACGAGGAAAAATGGGGAGGTTCCTAAAGAGGACTTGGGGGTAATACGGTCAGCCCACAGTGCATTGTGAAGAGCATTGTGCCAATTTCGCTGGTGGGATAGGAGAGTCTTCTTAATAATACGGATAAGGTTCTTGTTAGTGGACTCAGCTAAACCATTTCCCTGTGGGTAGTAGTTTGCAGAATGTTTCAGAATAATTCCATTTTCCAGCGCAAAATCATATAACTTAAAAGACGAGAAATAAGTCGCATTATCAAAAACTAAAGAAGTCGGAACGCCAAACCTGGTCATAATGAAATGCGTGAGGAATTCTATTACCTCTTGATCGTTGATTCGGCGTAATGGTATTGCCTCAACCCACCTGGTGAAGTAATCAGTAGCCGTAAGGATATACCGATGTTGTTTCGAAGAGTGAGGTATGATTTCCCCAATAACATCCAAACCCCATTGTTGGAAGGGTTCCTCTACTGCTACTGAGAGTAGTGGTGCGGCTGGTCGTGCTTCTCGGTTGGCGAACTTCTGGCACTGAATGCATTTCCGAACATATGCATGCGCGTCTCTGAAAAGAGTAGGCCAATAATATCCTGCGCGCATTATCTTATGGGCAGTGGTATCTCCCGAAAAATGACCTCCAGCTGGTCCGTCGTGCAACTCAGTTAAGATTTTCTGTGCTTTGTCAGTTTCCAAGCAGCGTAATAGGACCCCATCGTGGTGTTTTTTGAATAACTTACCTTGGATCAGTTGGTGAGATGCGGCTTTTAATCTTATTGCGCGCTTCTGTCGGGCAGTAAGAGCAGGGTCCATCGTGCCTTGGGCCAGATATCTTGAAATGTCAGAATACCAAGAAGGGCTATTTTGCTGAGGCACATGGTCGCTCTGATACATGTCGATCTCTTGTTCCCAACATTCTTCTTCCATCTCACGAGTACTTGCAGCCTCTGCGGCCCTTTGACATAAGCCCTGTCCTTTAATGGTATGTGCTGGTTTGAACTCTAAATCATATTCTTGTAGACATGCCATCCAGTTGCCCCGCCTTTCGCCTAGTTCTTGCTGTACGAAGAGTGAGCGGACTGCTGGGTGTGGTACAAAAACCGTGACGTGACTTTTCAAGATGTAGGGCCTAAAATGTTTTACGGCCTTGTAAACTGCATAGGCTTGTTTGTCAATTTCCGGATAGTTCAATTCAGCACCCTGTAGACCGGTACTCATAAAAGAAATGGGCCGTTCATCATTGTTATTATCTTTCTGCGTGAGGACAGCCGCAAGCGAGGAATCTGAAGCGAAAGTGTATAGGATGAAACCTTTATCAAAATCTGGACTTTGGAGGGAAGGGGTTTCAGCTATAGCCCTTTTGATTTTGTCAAAAGCCTCTTTCTCTGGGAGATTCCATTGGAATACAGCATTCTTTTTAATCATTCCCTGCAGTGGTCTGACTATCTGCGCGAAATCTGAAATGAATTTACGGACAAAATTAATCTTCCCCAGGAAGGATTGCATTGCTTTCTTGTTGCATGGGGGAGTAATCTGAGCGATGGGTTTCGCCCGTTCCGGATCAACCACAATGCCCTGTTTAGTGATAATGTGGCCTAGCAAGTTTCCCTCTGCCACAGCGAAAACGCTCTTTTTAGGATTGAGCGATATCCCGTACCTCCTGCACCTCTCGAAGATTTGCTTGAGGTGGCGTAAATGATCGCCCCTGCGTTTTGAAAATACAGTAACATCGTCCAAATAAACCACCACGCTCTGCCCTATTAAACCGCGGAAGGCTATGTCCATGGCTCGTTGGAAGGTTGCCCCTGCATTGATCAATCCAAAGGGCATGCGTCTGAAAGCGAAGGTTCCCCATTTTGTCCGGAATGTGGTTTTCAATCTGTCCGGTTCAGCTACCAGCACTTGGTTATAGCCGGAGAAGCCGTCCAATAGGGAGAACATCTCAGATCCAGACACAGCTTGTAATATCTGTTCCATGGGGGGCACTGGGTAGTTGTCCTTGTTTGAGGACCGATTTAGATTGCGGAAATCTACACACAAGCGAATCTCACCAGACTTTTTTCGCACAGGTACCAGATTTGACACCCACGTGGAGTGACGAACTTTGAAAATGATGCGAGCATCTAAAAGCTTCTTAAGTTCTTTTAGAATCATTGGCTCCAAAGCTGGATGTATTTTTCTGAGTTTCTGTTGGAAGGGTTTAACGCCTTCCCTCATGGGTATTACATGTTGAATGATGCGAGTATCGTATGTACGTAGATCTTCATATGTCCAAGCAAATACGTCACGATACTTCCGGAATAACTGGGTGAAGGCCCGTGCTTCTTCATCACTGCAGTCTTTGCCAAGGTTAACGAACTTAGGGTTCTCATCTGACCCCAAGTTGACTTGCCGATGTGCCAATATGGAACTTTGCACTTTGGTGTTCGGAGGCCGGCGGAATCGGTTTTGCAGATCAAACATCTTTTCTAGTGATACCACACCCTTGGGCATAATGTTCCCTTTGTGTCCATCATTCTCTTTCTGTAACGCATGCTCATGTTCTTCCTCATCGATTGCCGCGTCCTTGAATACTTCAGTATTGCACATAAAGTCCAGAATCTGTTGATCATCGTTAAAAACGCGTAAATTAGAAATATTGTCTGGCACCGAGGGCCTATATACAATTTCAATAGAAAAACCGTCCCTCAAAGGGGTGAATCTAGCAGCAGCATTAGCCAGAGTATCTGCTGCTGCATTGTGCATTCTAAGGACAGATTTAATTCCAAATGCATCGAAACCAGAAATCAAACGCCATACCTCTTGTTGATACGCCTTTAAATGTGGAGATAAACAGTGAATAGTGTTACGTACCTGGCGGGTGATGATTTCGGAATCTCCAATGACCTGCAAACATTTTACCTTCAAGTCCAGTGCCTTTTTAAGTCCGAGGATTAATGCCTCGTACTCAGCAGAGTTGTTGGTGCACTGGAACTCTAGCCGGCATGAGATCAAGTATTTATTCTTGTGCGGGTCGAGCATTATGCAACCAGCACCGGCTCCGTCATTAGTCTTGGATCCATCATAATACAAGGTCCATAGGTCACTTTCTGGCTTCTTCAGGGCACTAGGTTGTGAAGGGGTCTCTGCTGGTGGTAAGACAGGAGTTACTTGCTCTTCAGCGACAAAGGCTACTTCAGATTGAACCTCAGGGCCTATAGGAGACTGGGGGGGTTGGTAGCATCCAAATATGGACTCCAGAAAGCACATGCCAAGTTCTTCTTGTGCAAAGCTGATAGGTTCATTAACGGCATCCAAATCAGTGACGGTGTGCTTCATATAAGGTTCACTTTCTACCTTGATTTGGTTATTCCGCCCCTTGTAAGGAAGCCACAAGTGGGACCAGTCGGTGGCGAAGTAGCCTTGTAATTTGCTGGACCAATCTCTACTGAGCAATAGGCCGTATGCTTCCGGAATATCGACAACCACAATGTCGATGCACTGGTGGACCCTAGAGTCTGATGACAAGCGGATAATGACATTGTTCAATTCTCCTACGGCGGGTACTTGTGATCTATCGAGCTGTATGATTTTTGCATCAGTCTTCTCCGGGCGGATGTTGAGTTTCTTACAGACGGATAAAGGCATGACATTTGTAGAGGCACCGAAGTCGACTAGACAGTTGTGGACATTGAAGTTAAAAATCTCGAAGGACAACAGGAAGGGAGGTGTGGATCCTCTTGATTTTGTATTGATGGCGTTTACTATGGATTGTACCTCTGGTCCGGCTTGCGCAGACGTGTTGCTTACAGTGTTCGTAGCTGAAGCGAAAGCCTTAAGAATGAGCTCCTTCTGGTTAGTAATACGGGCCAGCTCATAGAGAGAAATGTTTGCTCTTGTTTTCTTCATATCTTCAACAATGTTATAGCTGGGCTCTGGTTGAGGGCTAGGCTCGGCAGAAGTCTTAGGGGATTCTGACGGGAGTTTATTATTTTTTTGACCCACTCGGGTAGTGTTATTTGGGTGTTTCTCCGTGGCAGATTGTTTTCCGTTGCCCGGGGGCAGGATTTTCCTTAGAAAGGCCCTTTTCTTGTCTTCATAAGACTGTTCAGGAACAGGTCCTTTGCTTCTGAGGCTATAATTCCGTGCGGGCTGATCTTTGGGAGTATCTGCCATGTAGATATCAATGGGGGTAAGGTTCTCTCCACCTCGGATTATGTCAAAAGCAAGGATAGAAGATCCTGGTTCTTCGTTAGAGGGTGGATCTTCATCATGATCTGAAACATCATCCTCCGTGACATCTCCTGGAGTTTGGTCATCTAACAGTTGATTAACTACCGCTGTCATGCTGCCAATCCATTGAGGGCACGTTTTTTCAGAGTGGGCAGCTTGGTGGAATGCGCAGAAGTTGTCTTTCCCGATCTCCTCCACATTGAGAGCGGCATTTGTGTTTGACGGAGGTCTGTTAGTGTTGGGATTACTTTTCCTGAAGAAAGGCTTGGGTGGTTTACTACTAGTTGTGGCTTTTGTGCCCTTTCTCCTGAGGTCGGTGACTTCATTTGTTAAATGCTTGAGCGTTTTGGCCATGCTTTCAAAATCGAAAGCATCTCTATCCCTATCAGTAGTCTTAGGAGTGGAGGACTGACCTCTTTTTGTGTTAGGCTTGTGATCATCTCTCCCTTCATGATCGATGGCTCCTATCGAAAGCATGTCCTTTTCCACAGCGAGAGCAGCCTCATAATTAGCCGTCAGGTTAGCGCGGGCTTCACGCTTGACAAAGACTGCAATGTCCCTAGGTAGGGCTTTGGTGTAGTAGTCAATAGTGATTGAGTCATCCAGCGCTAGGTTTGGAGGAAATTTCTGTAGTATAGTAGCGAAGCGTTGGTTGAAGTCCTTCACCTTTTCCTTTTTATGACACTTGATGGTGCTCAATTCAGTGAGAAGCATGGAAGGAGTTTTATCTTCTGAAAATTTATGCAGGAAAGTGCGACGGAATTGCTCCCATGAAGTGATAGATGCACTTGGGAGAGAGCGGTACCAAGTGGCTGCCTTGTTTTCGAGGGTATGGGGAAATAGTCGACACGCGACATCATCGGACTGGACTCTCATGATTTGCAGGGACAAATAGAAGCTGCTGATATGATCTTCAGCTAAGGTGCCCTTCTCAGGGTCGAACTTAGGGAGATGTTTCTCTGGATGTCTAGGCAGATCTTGGAGCGGGCCTAGAAAGTTTAAAGGGGATTGAGCCATCTAGGCTAGGGGTTGCACTCTTCTTTCCCGCTGGTGTTGCCTGAACTGGTGTTCAGATTCACCTTCCGAACCTCAGACCGATGCTTCTGACTCGTGACGGGAATGTTCATCCTGGTGTCTCCCGCGGTGCAGAAAATCTCTTAGATATCCTAAGTTGTTTACAGGAGGCCTCATTGGGTTTGGGTGACGGTTGCGAGCTGGGTTTCCTTGACCTCGGCCTCTATCCCCTCTACCTCCGGCCCCTCGACCTCTATTCCTATCTCCTTCATTTCTACGAGCCCTATTTCCCCCGTTAGCATTTCCTCGGCCCCTATCTCCTTCACCATCCCCGGGTGGGGGGTGTGCCTGGTTGTTGTTGGGCTGAGGCTGGTTAGGCTGGGAGTCGGGAAAAGGCTCGGTGTCAGCAAACTCTTCGCCTTCTTGGAGTATAGGATCATTTTCTTCAACGGCATTTGCGAGGGTCTTTCCAAGATGAGATTAACGAGCTCGGGTATGGTACTCGTAATTATCTCCGTTACTTGGTGATATTCTCATGGAGTTCTAGTATGGGCAAGGTATTCCATGATTGGAGTGTACCGTAAATTGTTGATAAGATCTCGGGCACCTTGGCGTGCGTCTTGGCTGCTCCCTAGTGATTTCAAATATCAAGCCTCCCCGATTATCTTCCAAGAGGAGGGTTAGTTTCGTTGTTTATGACCTCCCCTTGGGGAGTTTGTGATGGGATGTTTGTTGTGTGCCGGGAGGGCCGCCATCGTGCCCTCCTTCTAGCGCCAATTCTGTTGACGGGAAAATTTGTCCGCCCAACAGAGGATCTCCCCGTAGAAAGTCCCAATTAGATCTAAAAAACCGTTTGGAGTGGGGATCCGTCCCGGTGTGGGTCCGGGCCACCACTTAAGATGACTTCTCTTCAGTCTCAAAAGAACCTACTTGAACTCGCCGACATACACTTATTCACTCCGATATAGAATAAATACGAGATTAACGTGTTAAACATGGAATCAAACACTATGTGTAGCAAGATTATAACAAAGCACATACACCTCAAGAGATGTCATTAGCAACACATCTTTGCGGGGGGTAATTGTTGTACAAGAGTCTCATCACACAAGAAATAGTTCTTTATGATAAGATACCGCACTTCGAAAGATGAACGAAATGCTAACAAAATAGTTTATTAACATTCATTAATAGAATGTATAATAAGATGAACATCATTGATACAACACGGATAGCCATGACGTATAAACGATATCGTTGTTAAATGCATTCATTAATCATAGGATATTCTCAAAACCGTTGAAGGAAATACACAAAGTGTTCATACAACCAAACACATCATAACCATAGGTATTTAACAAGATTCTATATTCATATGCTCAAGTGTTAGATCTTTAAACACAATGCTTGTAGCTCCCCGAGTTTTCCAAAAGAAAAGCCCCCGTTTACAATGTCCCGTAGAGTATTTATACCGCAAAAATTGTCCGTTGGGTTTCTGATCAAGCTCGTCTTCTTGACCTTTGGGTTACCTGCGACCCACTCCTTCTCGCGACCCGGTAGGGAGATGCGACTCCTCGCGACCCGTCCCGTTAGTGCGACGGCGACCCGGTTTTACTTGGCCGCTCGTGACTTGCCGTCGCCGGACGCGAACCGTTAATGCCGTGATGTCAACCTCGTTGTTCCCCGAGGAAATCCTCGCCATGCTCGGTATTCCTCGCCGCTGGTGGGGGAGACCCGCAGGCACTCTCCTCTTCAGCCTATGCACACATTCCAAAGCGGGTACCAAGGTCTCCCTTTTCCGTCCGATCCCCGACGGAGAGCGACGCAAGCTTGGCAACCGCGTCGGGGCGGCAATGAAAATGACCGAGATGCTCTCGAGATGCGGGCTCCGGATCAGCCGGCGACCGCTTGATAGGTTGCAAGAATGTTTGAATATCCCGGTTTACTTGTTCCCTGTGTTTTCTCCTTCTAATGCTCCAAGCGATGATGTGGTGGCATTGCGTATGCATTGAGTCGATACCACTAATCGTGTGGTCGTACGAGGACATCACTTTGTCTGTGTCTTTAGACAATTTGTCCCCGCACCGCATTGCGCAGTTGAACTTTGCATCTCGCGTGTGGATCCACTCCCTTCTTAGAAAATTTTCAGTGCTCGAGGGCATCGTATGGTCCAACCCATCATCTTGTCCAAAGCCTCGTGAAGCTCTTTTGAGCCGATCTTGTCTTTGCCTCTGTTTCCATTCGTGCTCTTGCCGTAGGAGCGACCGTTTGTTTGATGGTGAACATCTCACCATATACCCTCGTCTCATAGTCATTTCTAACACCTCACACACTCCTTGAAAATGGCAAGCGAGACTTCGTTTGCCGATAGAGCTTGGTTTCGAAGTCGCCGGACTTCGCTGCACCGTTTTCCGCTCTCGCTATCTTTTCGCGCGCCCGCCGCGCGCTCCTCGTTTTGTAGAGATACTATTTCTTCACTACACGGTCACATTCTCCTCCGTAGTCGAAAGGGAAGGCGTACCTCGCCGATGCTATCACCGGATTAGTTCGGTGTATCCAAAACTATATCCTTACCCTCGTTGACACCGCGGATGATGCGTAGGGACTTTGTGCCAACGACCTCCTCTTTCTCTTGACGGATTTTGAACGAAAACCTATCAAATGTGAGTCCGGTCGTCGGAACACATCTTTCTTCCCCGTCTCTCTCGGGGCGATCTAACATCGAGAGTTTTGTACGGCCTGTGAGGTATGTCGAGAGGAGTTACCTCAAGATCATCTAGCATGTCATCCGCTCTTTCCTCTCGTATTCTTCTCTTCTTCTTCCTTCCTTCGCCGTTCGGGCCGTCGTCGCACGTCCCCTCTCGTCTGCTCACCGCGCGGCCTGCTCGGCTTTTGGCGTTCACCGGGCCGGCCGCTTTTATTTCACTTTTCTTCGTTCCGCCCCAGCACCGCTTCTCGGCTTTCTTTTGGCGTTCGGCCTCGGCTTGTCCACCGCCTAAGCGCCCGTTCGGGCCGGGCAGCTTGCGCCTGTCTTCCTTTCCCCGGCCTCTTTGTCCGGGGCCTTCTTCTTTGTGTTGTCATGGCACTCTTTGGCGCGCCTCCTCATCTTCTTTGCTTTCTCCCTTTCGTCGGGCTTTTGCCCTCTCGCCTCCTTTTGTTTGATGGATGGAGTTGGCCCCGTGTTGATTTGGGATTTCCTCGGAGTATGGATGAAGAGGAACCTCCTCGAACCGACGTCTTCTTTCTTCTAAGTTCGATCATCCGAGTCTTCCCGGACCACGTCAATTCCTGGGAGCAAGTTGTCTTTCGGAAGATTATGCCAGCTCATCTTCCGCCGGGCGCTCAAGATGCCGATAAGTCCACTTGAGGTTGGCTCTCCTACAGTTGTTCGTGGACTAGTCTCTCTCGGGGTCATAGTTTCGATGTTCAAGTGCCCCGCATGATAACTTCTCATTTCTTCGCCTCTACTAGTACTTCCTTGAAGTCTTTAACCGTGAATGCACCAATAGTGAGGGGCAGCCATGGCTTCTTTGCCCTAGATGTGATGCCGGAGAACCCATGTGACATCTGAAAGCACACCTCCCCGCACGCATTTTGTCCGTCACGAAACGAGGCATAAAGCATGTGTTTTTGTGTAAGTTCCAAAGACTCTGGATGAAGGTGTACCTGTGGAAAGGAACCAAGTGCGCCTACTAACCGCAGTCTCCTTGGCCCGCCATGACATGCAAGGGGCGTCTTGGCCAACAAATGTTCCAGACAGAGAAGGAACAAATACTTGGGAGATCTGATCTATATCCCGTTTATATTTGGACTCCCAAAATACCTTGAGTTGTAGATGTATGGCGCACGTGTTCCTGAGTCCCGCTTGTGCTCCCACCCATCAAACTCTACTCGGGCGCAACCGCATCTAGTAGGTATGAAGCCATGTAGAATTCACAGGCATTCCTTCGTCCGGCCAATGCCGAGTTCAAGTTGGTTCCGTACCACGCTACCGCATACGTTCCGCTTAAAACGGCACCTGTGTTGTCACATACTCCATAATAGTGGCCTCCAACCACCGCGGAAAGTGGAGCACCGCGCCCCGTAAAGCCCGCAGCATGGCAGAACGAATTTGTAAACTTTTCTTAGGCTCGCTATCGGGTATTCCCCGCGGTTCTTTTTTACCTTGAACTTCTCGGCTCCTCCCACCATTGCTTGGTCAGTATCAATATCGGGACGCGTGAGTAGTGCCTCATTCTCGAGTGAAATGTCGGTTTGGGCGAGGCAAAGGAATAATAAATGTGTGCAACCGTCTACCAAACGTAGTGAAAGTTTCCGTCTACAATCCCCGATCACAAATTTCTCGTGTCCGTTTTGCATGATCCATTCTATGATCTCCCGGACATGGGAATATGGCTTCGGTGCGCCGCGATGTGGTAGTTCGGACCTCTTTACCGCCAAGTATACTTCTGCCCAGAGTGTCTTCCGGAAATTCTTCTCCTTTCGGCAATTTGGCGAACTTTGGATAAATCTCGGGCACCACCTCATGTCGTCGTCTTTTCGAAAAAGTACATATGTATCTCGGAATATTGGGGGTGGGGGACACCACCACCAACTCATCAATCTCTTCCACTATTCTCTTTGTCCTTTCTTCGAGATAGCGGGGCGCCATGTCACTAGAATCGAAAGCACCGGTATGCACTCTATGTCTTCACCGTCAAATTCGTAAAAGAGTCCCATGATAAGAACGACATGGTGACAAATCCAGCTTGCAATTTAGTGATGAAATCTAACCGCGTTAATGCAAACTCGGACTCGGTGAGTCGCCGGGTCGCGGATCACACAAACAGGCTCCGTGGGCGCTACCTCGGCGACCTCGCGACCTCGGCGACCTCGGGGTCGTTGGCCGCCGAGTCGGCAGACCGCGAAAATTCGAAAACGCGACCCAGGCGACCTCGGCGACCAGGTCGCCGGGTCGCGTGTCGCAAATTCCGAAAATCGGAGAGAATCGCGACTCGCGACCCGCGACTAGGTCGCCGGGGTCGCAGTCGCAAGCAGATCGGGTTGCCTAGGGTTTGGGTGCGCGCGCCTTGAACTTTTGTCCCCTTTCTCTTGGGAATTTGGTGTAAGGTTTCCGGCCTGTGGAGAGCTGGGACATGGCCTAAAGGTAAAGGACGATGCCATGGGGTAAAACAGCACACAAAGGAGGTTTTGGGCGATTTAAGCAATATGTAATTTGTAAAAACCCTTTAAAACATTAAAGTACTAACAAAAGACAATTTACAAGCACAGAGGAGATGGGTTTAGTAAGAGAGCTACAAGAATGGAAACAAAGAAGAAGAAATGGCACCCTACCCGGGAAAACTCGCCGCTGAGTCATGAGGCGTTTTCCTTACAAATCGATGAATGAAATGCGACCGCGACCTCCCTTTTATAGAAAGTCGCACGTGCGGGCCATTAATGCGGGTCGCCGGGTCGCGCTCGTCAAACTTTGAGTTTTTGTGACTCGGCGACCGGGCGACCGGCGACCGAGGTCGCTCGGGGTCGCAAGGTCGCTAAGTCGCGATTTTTGAAAAAGGAAAAATTGTGACCGTTTACCTCGGCGACCCGAGGCTCAAGTCGCAAGGTCGCGTTTTTCATAAGTTTAGGATCTCCGACTCCGGCGACCGTGCCACCGAGGTCGCGGGGCCGCCAGGGTCGCTAGGCCGCTAGCTTTTCATGAATTGTTTACTTTTGCGACTTAGTGACTTAGCAATTTCTCTTTGTTTCTAAAGGGCTCCGAAAATTTGAAAGGGTGATCAAAATTTTGGAGGGTGTTGTAGAGACTGCAACACTGTGTTAAAAGCCTCCGATGCGATTAGCCCTTCATTTATAAACCCTCGATCTTATTGTTGTTTCATATAATCATATAGCTTGCATCTAGTGCTTAAGTCTTGTGAATAAACCCATCTCCGATGCATATTTCCCTTTGTTAAATAAAAAAACCCACTTTTCCAAAGTTTTGGTCTAAACCCGCCAGAACAATGTTTTTTAATGAAAATGGGTAGATTGAAAAGTCCGGCATCATTGTTCCGATGCGATTGAGCCTCGTTGTATGAACCCCTGACTTCTGCTTCTCTCCATATAAACCTACACCCGGGACCAAGAGTTAAAATCCTGAAGCGCTAATCACATCAGAGATTTTAAAAATAGGTAGATTGAAATGTCCGATCAAAAGTCCCGATCCCGATTGGCCCTTTCTATGTATAAGCCCTGGGCCTTTTGTTTTCCATATAAACCATAGGCCCCACAACCGAGCACCTTTTCATATATATAAACCCGCCCAATGTAATTAAACCTTTGTATTTTCATTAATTTTGGGTTTTCATGTAATATATATGGTCCCACTCATTCATTGGTCGGATCCCTTCTCCGCCGTTGATCGTTGGGCCAATCCGATGGCCTGCACAAAATCGCATCGGGAGTTTTTCATTAGCACGTTAATATTTTATGCCACCCACCCCCAATTGGCGGTTCCCAGATCAATCCTCCATCATCGATCTGATCTGTAGATCGACGACCCACAATCAATCGCTTCGGTGCCGTTCAAGTTTTGTCCCCTGCTGATCGCATGCCTATGATCAACATCTGGGTCATCCACGTGTCTAGATCGGACGGTCCAGATTGCATCTCCTAAATTTTGTTTAAAATCATATACCCGCTTCATAATGTTTTAGGCCAAATCCTGGCCATCGATCTCTATAGATCAACGGTCCTTATTAATCCATTCTCCACATTTGTATCATTTCATTTGAATCACAAATCACATTTGAGCCGTTGATCTGTTTCATCCAATGGCCCATATTAACCCCAAAAGGCCCTACCCTTGTAGGTCCTTCCCCCCTCCGTATCTGATCTCTACCATCCAAATATCTGATCTAACGGCTTATATTAAACCGCCTTCCATTTCACCCTGCTTCCGCCGCGCATCTTGCCACCTCAAGGCCTACTCTCTCCACCGTTTGATCTGAGGACCTAGATCTGACAGCCAATGTGGAGTTTCATGCAACTTTCAACGTGGAGGTTAATTTTCAAAAATCACGCGATATAAGTTGTTTTCTGATGCCACGTGTCGGGCGGGGACTGTTATAGCATCATTTTTCACCCTCAGGTGATTCATTATTGTCTTTATGGCCTTGGGCACCCATTCCCACAGACTTGGATAAAAGTTCACAAAAAACAGTGTTTCAAATCCCATACGTGGGTATGCCCAGAATTTTCCACGTGTATACGCGAGTCCAAAGATTACTTCTTTCCGTATGCCATTAAAATCATTAAAAAAATATATAAAATTCCCTATTTTTGAGGGCCGGGGTTGATGGTTATTCCAAAGAATTCAACCCACCCCACTGTACAATCGTTTCCAATCGATTGAAACTACTTTGAGGGAGTATTAAACCCCTCATGTGCATGGCCTAAGGAGAGGGAGAAACTAGTGATATTATACTTTGTTGGAATCCCAATTCAAGTCTGATTTCTCGTGCCTCTTGCACTTCCCAGTTTATTACAGGAAACCCTTGTTTCCTGGAGATGTTCATTAGCTTATATGTCATCTCGTATGCACAAGTCTTGGAAGAATCTTAGCGAGGCAAGGGCGGGATGGATCCCATTTGTGATGGCCTATTCAAGATCGTGAAGGATTTAGGTGATCTCTCCACTTTTTTCTATTACTGTACATGCTATTCGTAATGAAGAAGAACCATCTTGTTCCCGATTCACGTGTTAACATTCGCTGCATATGTGAAAAGATTGTTATTTAAGCATTTATTATTGTTTATATGATGTTTCACATGGATTACACTGACATTTAGGATAGATATATGCTATACAACTAGATTTCCGTGCACGTTTCTTCTTGATTTTCAGGTTGAAGAGGAAAAAGGGTTGCTAGAAGGTTGGACCCTGTAGGATCTACATCAAACGTAGCATCTACAGGTGAGTTCTATAGTCGATGTTATCTATTTTTCAGTGTACAAGTGTGGTTGTGTGAGTCCTTCTTGAATAACATGCCCTGATCTGTGGAGGTTTTGACCCAACAAACCTCTAGGGAGTTATTTCCTGAAACAAGGATGCATATCGCATTCGAAAAGGTAATACTGCCTACCCACCTTTTTATCATGCAAAAACAACTGTTTTACCCTCCGAAACCACCTTTCCCCATTTCTGTTATGATTTGTTGCATGCACTCCCTGCCGTTGATCTCCGCAAATCAACAACTCAGATCTAATTTGGCCTTTCACTATCGCCCTCCGCCGCTACCAAAGGTTTTCAACGTGCAATCTCCATCGTTGATCTCGTGGCCTGATCCCATTCGATGACCCACGATCATCCCAAAACCCCAATTTAAATTCTTAACATATTTCCTCCGCCAAAGGGATTTTTCCCTTTTTCTTTGCATTTTCTCACATTTTACGCCTATATTATTATAAATTGACTCATTCACTTTGTATATTCACAACTAATCCCCACTGTTGATCTTTGCTAGATCAAGATCCAACTTAATCTCCACCATTTTCTCCTAACCATAGCTTGCTAAATAGTTTTACCACATAAATGCAGGATTTATTAATTTTTATTGTTTTGTGCAGGTTTTTACGGTTTTTTCATTATATTAGAGAAAAGCCAAAGGCGGGGGATGATGATCCCCATGCCTTTTTTCATAAAAGAGGAACCATCCACAGGGATTCAAAGCCACGTTTTGTCAATGTTTCATGGGCATTGACGCTATACGGAACCTCTGTATACCTGCATATCAAGAAGACACAGAGTATTAAATCAAAACAAAAGAGTATCAGTGTTGAAGAATTAAATCAAGACACAAATGAAGAATTGAAGCTGATTTACACAGTTTGAATAGTTTACGGCTAAGATCGAAATCAAAAGCCTAATTCATTCAATTAAACATACCAAGAAAAATCAATAATATCTATCAAACAGAGCCTTGACTACGTCACATAAGAGGCAAATTGGATTCTCCTCATCACTTGCATTGCCACTTGTGGCTTCACAAAGATTCAATAGTGAGGCCGCAGTAATGACCGTAATAGAGGATATTTTTCTCACGTACAATTCGAACAATTAATTCAAATTTTCGAAGAACTTATTGCAAAATATCCGCCGAGTTACCAGGGATGACACGTAGCCTCAAATTCAAAAATCATTCCACCGAGCTTAAATACTTAATGTAAATCAATTAATATAGAAAATATCCGTAAACTTCTCCATTGAGCCCCCGAAAAGCCGAGAAGTACTAAACTCGTATTAATTAAACCCTTATATCTTTTCTTTTCGACCTCTCCTCATACTTCTATAAAATTCTTGAGAGTTCATTGTAAATGTTGGTTGCAAAACTTGAAATATGCTTGAGCTTGAAACTTCTACTTGTAAATAGTGTTCACGGGCTCTGAAGCTCACTTGTGATTAAATAAGTTAGGCCGAGAAGTGAAGATGGTTGTTGAACCGAAACATCGACTTAAAGCTATAACTGGTTTGAAGCATCAATACAATTTGATTTATGGGATCCTGGTCTATGTCAACGGTGATGTTATTTCCTATTGTAAATTGTTATTTTATTTCTGTTTTCAATTTTTCCATCTTCTTTGATAAATAAAAGAAAGCATAGAGTTAGGATTTACTGTATATCAGTACCCTTTTCAGACTAATAAGCTTTATCTGGATGTTTTCTTCCAAATTGTGTTGTTTAGGAATGATTTAATTTAGTTTTAGCAGTTAGGAATGCTGGCGTTCCCTCTTCCTATTGTCTAAGAAAAATATTGTTCTTAAATGTTATTTTTAGTTTATGTTAAGTAGAGATGAACTCAGGAAGCAATGGTGAGCCCTGTCCTTTAGTTTTATCCCCAAAGACTATCTGAAATTTTCCCTAAGAGTGTGTTGAAAGCAGGCTAGGTTAAAAGTACTTACCTCATCTTATACCATTCTTTGTTATCTTTTGTGTTAGTCTTGAAAGTTTACTAAGTAAAGTAGAACTAGGGAAGTTTATGGTGAGCCCTGTCCTCTAGTCTCTTCTCCAACAATTGCTTTTAAAGTTTCCCTTCGTGTTTAAATGTTTTTCTATTGAAAGTGCATCAAAAGCTAGCTAGTTTTGAAGTACTTTCTTACCAGATATTAGATTACTTTATGTCTCTTAAGTGCATGCCAAAAGAAAGATAGTTTCAAAGTACTCTATCTGACCTTAGGTCATTTCTTTGTTCTTCATTTGTTTAAATTCCCCTTCTTATTGTATCATTTCATTCCATAAAATCAACTTTAAAGAGATCCTTAGAGTTATAGATGACTTTCCCCATGGACCACTCTTGAACCTTGTTATTTCAATTAAACCCTATTATGACTCCATAGCCCAATGGACTAAAAACTAGCATTATATCTATCTTTTTGGCCAAAACTTGTTCTGATTGCTTGCAACTACACACCTTTGAAACTCTTTCCATTTAGGACTTTCCACTCAAACTAATAATCATGCTCAATCATCCAAAAAAAAACCCTCAGTCTTCATAACTAGCCTAATATGATTACCCAAAATATTTAAAGATAAATCAATCTTTGCACCTTATTGGAGAGATCCCTCTCCTCGGATCTCAAAGAGGCTAGATCCAGAATCCCATAGTGGTTGTTAGTGTTCCTCTCATGGGGCTTTGGACTTTTCCAATCTTGCTAATTACAAGCAGGGAGCTAACATCTTCGAAAGATCATGGGGAATTTTGAGTGTTTCTTAGTTTCAGGTACCTTGTGATCTCTTTAAAATCCTTGATTTAAGAACACGGTGCAGTGAGTAAAGCAACCCTTTAAAGCACTACCAAGTAATGGTAATCATGGTAAAACTTGTTTGAATTAGTGACAAACTAGGCAAACCCTAGGTTTCTCATAAGAGCTTATCAAACCTTGAAATTTCAGTTGGCTTAGCCATAAGAGTAGACTGTATTTGTCTCATAATCGTAGCTAAGTTTTGAAACAGATTTAGGACACTCTTAAGAACCCATAGGACTAAAAAATACCTCAGAAAACCCAAAAATATTTTAGATTGGCATTTAATAAACATGGTGGTGGACCATAAAACCTTTTACCTCCAAAAGAGCTAAAAACTTCCACTTAGCGACTCCACAATCCTGAACAAACCTTAAGACTCCACTAGGGAGAACCATTATGTTTGTAACATCATTTAAACTTCCAAATAGAGGTTTTGCATTGCAACTTTTCTTGTTTAAAGATCAGTTAACCTTTTAAAGATTTTCATATCTGGTTAAAACTATTCTTCTTTAGTTGGGTCTGAAAAACACATCATAGCGGCTCATAGGAATATTCATACTAGAGCCTACCCTGACCCAAACCCACCTAAGATAGTTGATAACTCGGAAAGTATCCTTAGGAAGTCTCCTAAAATAAAATTTTCAACTGTTTTCAGATCACCCTTGAGAGCTAATTCATTCAAAACCCACAGCTCTACACCAATCTTAAGTTGACTTTAAGAAATCCATTTAGAACTAGGTCACTTGATGACATAATCTGGCCTACATTCCGAGTCTTCACTTTCATCCCAAGAAATAAGTGAACATCCTAGTAGTAGAGAAACAAACACCACCCGATTTACACTTCCTTCACAATTTAGGTGTTTCATCCAAGATCACCAAGCACCATCGTTATTCCATCCTAATCGTTCACTCAAAAAACATCCACCGTCCAAACCACTCCACTTAAACCCACTTTCCTTGTTAATCCACCTCTTGTAAATCAACCCCCCACCACATATCATGGCAGCATGGTATGCTCCCCTTAGTCCTTCCGTTCCCTTACCTCAATCTACCACAGGATTATCATCTAAAAATACTCATTGTATGATGCCGCATTTATTAAATCGCATCACAACATGTGGGATAAATGAAATGACTACTTTGACAGAAGTGAAATTGATGATGATTCTGTCAAACTTAGCCTATTTTCTTAGAGTTTGGGGGGAGAAGTACGAAAATGGTTTAAAGGCCTAACCCCCCATAGTATAAATGACCTGTGACTTCCATCAAACGTTCCTAAACAAATGGGAATTAAGGAAAAATCCTCTTCAAATCCTTTTTGATTACAAAAATCTCCACAGAAACACTCGGGAAAGTGTACAAGCTTACTTCACTAGATTTAATAGTGTGTATAATGCCCTTCCCCCAAATTTGAAACCTCCACAAGGCTCAACGTTAAACAAGTTTCCTGAAGGGTTTGACCTTGAAATGGCCTATCAGCTGAGGGAAAGACATCCTCTAACCCTTGAAGATATGCAAAAAGGGGCTCTGGTCGTGAAGTTAATCCTCATGGAGAAAAGAGCAAGAATGAAGAATGAGAAGAGAGTATCCTTTAGAGAAGAGTCCATGCCTTCTACTTCTAGCTCAAATATGGAAAGAATGATGGAGGATATGATGAAGAAAATTGTTATTATGAATCTTTCGTCGTAAAATATCACTTTAGCTATGCATAACAAATAGCCCTAACATCGATTATGGCTACAAAATATCTTTAATTTTGCTGCAAAAATTTAGATCTAAGCACAAAAGACATTAAGCAGATAAAATATAACATGGCTCCATGCATCCAATAGAAAAGACAAAGAACAATGTATTTAAAAGAATCTTATATTATATTAAAGAATGGGGCACCTGAGAGAAAAACAATAAAGGTGTTTTCCATTTCTCCTCAAAGGATGGGTTCTGGAAGTCCTCGTTGTTTCTGCATCTATGATTCTCTCTTGCTAATGTGGAAAACTCCAAAACAAACATAGAACTCAATGGGAGTTCATAAAAAAATGGAAAAAAAGGTGACCAAGAGTAGATCTGTGTGATCTAATGCAATGGAGGTGACTAATGAATGGGGAAAACCCTCTATTTATAACAAAATATTGTGCGTTCTAGAACTCTGCATGAATAAAATATTATTAATCAAATTCTAGAATCACCCTTTAGGAATATTTTATTATATTTGTTGAGGAAAAGGGTTTTTGACTTGGGTCAATTCCTTTATTTATAAATAACAAATAAATAAATGATTCATTTATTATTTAAGGGAAATGAAGGGAATATAATTAAATAAGTAATGGTTTATTTAATTATTTATGTGTGATTTAGTCAAATTTAACTAATAATATTATTTAAATAATGATTTAAATAACTTATTCTTAGGAAATAACCAAATAAATAAAGATTTATTTAATTAATTTCCCTTGCTTAAGTTAAATATGACCAGAAATATAAAAAACAAGTTATCGCATATGGTGAAAGCAATTTTACTTAGGTAAAATTGGTCTTACATGGTGTACTTAGGTTCATCTAATGATAATAGGTTAGATGACCAAAATGGCAAAATTGTGATTGCCCCCCAACGTACGAGTGTTAGGAGAAAATTCAGATGACCGAAGTACGTTGTAAGAACTCAATCACTAGATGACAAAAGGAAAGAGAGAGAGGAATGTAATGTAGTCGAAAGTGCTAAAGGACTAGACCCGAGGAGATGAGACTTACAGTGCAAAAAGTCTCTAGTGTATGAAGTGGTACCTATGCTAAAGTGGGGGAAGGCATACCTATGCCCGCCGAGACAATGCAGACACACAATAAAGCGCCCTTAAAACTACTTGAACGCAATAGTAAAACAAGTGTTGGCCTAAACATGGCCGAAACGAGAATGATGAATCCCACACATGCTATGCTCCGGAATAATCGTCGTGACTTATACAATAATACCGTAGTACATGAGATACAAATACACCCAAGTGCCCCCTACACACGGGGAAGGGCTCGTGAAATCGATCGACACATGCAAATCGAAGAGGCGCCGCAAGCAACCGAGACCGATATCACCCAAACAAGAGGATCTCGCACCGCGGGATGAATGAAGAAGTCATCTGCATGGGGCTACCCAGGACCACCCCTCATGAGGGTTGGGAGGACATCTCACACACACCCTATTTCCACAACTATCACATCACCGAACCATCATGTAGAGATCAGAGCATGTCGAAAAGACAGAACCAAAAGCACATTTCCCTAGACCTCAAGCCTGGAGTAATGAGCTTACAAGCGATGTATAACTGCCATAGGTGAGGCAATAAGGGAACCCGAACTAAGGCACGAGGGAAAATAGTAGTGCGACGAACAGATAGACAGTAATGATGATGATGGAATGAGGGATACGGATGAACGATAAGATGAATGCCCTTGTTAGAGAATAAAGGGCACAAATGGTGTGGCAGCAGCTGACACAATATCAAGGAGAATAAGTGGTGGTGGTACTGAAGGCCATAATGTGCAACACAGAAGGGGAACCGAACGATGAAGGAGGGAAGGCTATGCAGGGATACAAAGGGATTGGATATAGACTTCGATGACGGACTCAACGCGGATGCTCTAAACTAGGGCAACTTGATGGTGTTGCCATGTAGAAAGGTCCAATGTGGGACCGTAAAAGCATGAGTACGATAGGGTAGCTCATGACGAAAATCATCACGAATAAAGACAAGTAAGGAGGAAAAGTGGTGCCCCAAGTACAAGTGTTGTAAGTGAAGAAATTCGATTTTGAGAAGAGATGAAGAGATCCCTTATGGAAAAAATGGGTCCTGGTTAAGTATCAAAAAATGAAAAAATAATAGATACCATTTATGTCAGAGCTCTCTGGAACGTGCGTACGATTTGTTAAACGGGGCTACGGTTTGTCATAATGGTGAAAGAAAAACACGGGTTTTCTCTAATAAGGGATTTCTTCTCCAAAAATCATTCATTTGCTTGTGTAGTCGTGGTGAATGTGGAGAGGAGAGAAGGCCCTAAATCTTGTGGTGATTATAGTAGACAAACCGACCGTTGGAATTACATCCGTTCGCTCCAGGTAAGAGGTCTAATCCTACTCTTTGTTTTTGATGGATTCAAAGCTCGATTAGGGCCTCGAATTCTAGTAATCGCCCCCGCCCTTCCCCGCCGCCGGCCGCACTTTTGGGGCAAAATCGGTGACTTTCGATGCATGTTTGGCCCCGAAAAGTGCGACCTCGGCCTGTGGATTTTGCCAAAAAGTGCGAATTCGTGAGAGAGGTTTCCCAAAGCTTAAGGATGAGATCGCTTGTGTGAGTTAATGAAAATTTGTGGATATGTAGATTGACAAAGAGGATGTTTTTATGCAGGTATGGCAGACATACGGATCAAATGGAGAAATAGGGACCTAGGTACATTGCGGACGGAAATCCAAGCGGATCAGGGTGTCCGTCGTGCACTGGCTAGATTTGGGGTTATAAAATTTTTGGAGAACCCTTTGATGAGGGCTGGAGAGCCCTTGTTGGCCTCGACGCACGCTATTGGGACCGGATCATGAGGCTGGCAGTGCAAAGCACAAGATTGAGCTGATGGTCCAAGACCTATATTTCTTGACTGGGCTCCCACCATTAGGGATGGTGGGAAATACGCAGCCAATGTTACCATGGGGACGTAACATGATGGAGTTTGTTGAGTGACATGGTTGACCAGGTGTCCGAGGCA
The DNA here is from genome assembly GCA_034641835.2 of Pinus albicaulis. Lineage (NCBI taxonomy): Eukaryota > Viridiplantae > Streptophyta > Pinopsida > Pinales > Pinaceae > Pinus > Pinus albicaulis. The sequence continues at coordinate 1,582,197,057 of CM076579.1, forward strand.
AAGGGACGTAGATATCGATTGGGGATCTGGAGAGGTTGGAGACCCGGGCAGTGGCAGCAGCGGTGTTGCGGATTTTGGGCAGCCAGGCATTCCCTCACATCACTGGAGGGCAGATGATGATTGTAGAGAGTGTGTTGGGTGGGACCTACTATGGGTGGGCCCAGATGATGTTGGTGTCATTGAAACGACAAATGTCATCATGTTGCAAGTGAATCTTGATTGTGCATATGGGATGGTATTGTGCTCGTTCTTCTCGAGATCCCAACTCACGACCTCATATACAAGCACCGATGTGGGGCCCAAGAGAGCCCCTATGCACCTGGGGACGACTACATCGAGCAGAGAAGGGGGAGGGGCGGCTTGACTCGGTGTTCCGACCCGCAGTTCTTCGCCCATGGACCGATGCTATTATACATAGATGATTATTCCTATAGTGGGATACACAGGGAGATCAAGAATTTCCTTCCGGGCCAGTCCGTGTTGTGGGGACCTCGACAAGCAGATGTCAAACTAACTGCGAGGGTATTTTAGAGTTTCTCGACTAAATTTCAGTTAATCCTTATACTTTTCGGAACGTGACATAGCTCCCAGAAATCCCGCCGGATATAAGGGACGACCCCGCAAGCCACAGAGCCACCGGTGCAAGTGGATTGAGGACGGGGACACAGAGCGAGGAGATGGCCACACCGGTGGAGGACATCCGTCGATATGTGAGGGACCCACGACCGGTGTGTCGGAGCGTGTTGGCAGGATTTAGACGACCGACACATAGAGTTATGTATTGGGGTCACCCTTGAATGGCGAGGCACGATGCAACGCACGGCGACAGCCACGTACTATGCATGATATACAAGCTGCGGGAGCAGAGACATTGGCTCGGGATCCTCCAGAGAATGATTAGATGTAGGGCAGGGAGTGCCCCCCATTTTTGTAGTTTTGGTTTTGTAACATGCTATGGGCATGACATATGTTTCAAAGTATATGGACTTTAAAAACACATGTTATATGATACATATGTTTTATATGCATTTTGTATTTGTGTGAAATGTTATTGTCTTGTGTAAGATAAATGTTAGTCTAGAACATGGATTTACAGTTGATCTAATGAGGATTTTGGCTTCTAGGTATGTGGTTGTATGTAATGATTCTAAATTCTCGTGTTAAAATTTCTTTCACTTGTGGAAGAATGTTCAATTGTGGTAGGGTTATGCAATACCATAAATGCCATTAAGTTGTAAGACAATAAGCGGGTGGCAAGGGAACGAAATAAACGTGTAGATGGAGGATGATGGGAGAGAGCGCGCCTAGAGACCATGGACTGTGATCATATTCGGCCCGATTATTGCAGTAAAGGTCCCACGTTACCTACCATAATTATCAAAATGCGATATTTTTTTTTTTTAATTTTTATTTATTTATTTATTATTATTATTCTTTATTTTATTTTATTATTATTATTATTATTATTATTTTTTATATATAGAAGTTATTGGTGTCCTTTACACTACACCCTGAATTCTATCAACTTATCTTCAAAGCTACCAAGTTCAAGGTTTATCAAGATCCAAAAAAAAATTATGCTACAACCATAATACTTGCTTCTCAAGACTAAAATCACCTTTAAAATATATAAATTGTTTAGTGGGATGAATAAATGTCAACTCTTATGAATCACAATTTACAAATAACAATTACACCTTCATGGTAATTAAATGTGTTCAAGAGTGACTAATAACATGCTTATGAATTATTTTCTAAAAGGATAATTTAGATTATATAGAGTTGGCATCCCATAATTAGGAATTCATATGTGAGTTTATTATTGTAACAAATTACCTACCTAATTTTGACTTCTTTTCACGAGACCTTTTAACTCAATGAGTTATTACGCTTGTAAATGTTCGATTGCAAATCTTAAAGCAGTCTTGCTTTTGTTTTATGGACGGTTCATAAACGTAATTAGATGCAACCATTGAACATTATGAAAACCAATTTCTATAAGTATGGGAATGTACATCCATTGAAGCATTTGTCAAACACTTACAACCATTATCTTTAAGGTGTTTTCACAACAATTAGCTAACATGAATCCAGTTACATGACTTCAATTTTTTTTTTTTGCAAGTAGTGTCAATAATGGAACTTAAGATATTAGGACTATCACTATATTCATTGTTGAATCTATCCTAATGAATATAAATATTTAGAAATTTCAAACATAGCTCAATATTGTAAGGTATTACCTATTGAGGAATTTTGACAAATATTGAAAATAAAAATGTTGTCAAGGTTATTTCAAATTTTCAAATTATTAACCATTTATACTTAAAACCATTTCCAAGTGGTTAGCCTATATCAGATTCATCACTATAAATTACTCAAAGTACTCTAATATAAAAATACAAAACAAGAAACAAAACAACAGGCGGTTCTACATGCAATGTTGTAACCGCAAAATTAAGAGGCAGATTTGGGAATCGATGTCCGAAACCTTGATTTTTGAAATCAAAGTTGGGGTGAAAATGGCCCATTGGTACGAATACGCCCCTGAAGTGGAGTTGAATCGCAAAACAGAATGCCCCGTAAATGCGATTCTTTAAAACAACAAAATTACAGCCTAAAATGTTTCATTTATGACTTTTGTCAAACATATGGAATGAAAACTTACAACTACACCTCTACATGAGGAAAAAAATAGCCTGCATATGCTACTAATATATGCTCATTGAAATACACATTTCTAAATCCACCATATGAGTTCTTGAAACATTTTACCACCCACAAGCTAATTCATTTGACATGAGTGACAAGCTTTTTGCACCAATTGCCACAATTTAATATAAACATGAAGGAAGCCCTAAATGCGTTGTACCATTAAGGCTTTCCTCGTCAAAATTCGATAGTGCTATTACAACAACTTGAATAACAAAACATTGAAGAATATGAAACATAAGCCATAACTAAAATTTCTATTTCAACTTACCTCAAGCATTTGATCTTCCAAACTATACTTTAGTTGCCATTATTTTTGCATTTTCTTTTAAGGGTTGATTCTAATTCCTCCAAGCATATTTTGGGTACATGTCCATTTTCTTACTTCGATGTAGTTTTAAGTTAGCACTTATTCGTGCATAAATAAATTTATAACATTACTCATTCACAATATTTTGTCAAACACTTTGCAAACTATCCTAAAACCATTTATAAAACATGCATCTATTAATTACTGAAATGTAACCATAAATCATGAAATACTTACCCAAGTCCTTGAATTTATTTATTGGAATTACCTTCTACCAAGATTATTTTCTTCTAAATGCTACAATACCAAGATTAGTACCATAAACTATACCAACATTAACTCCATATTATGATCTAAACATCCATACACATAGATTGATCTAGTCTTCATTTTTAACTAATCAATAACATTTTAATAATTATTAAGTCAAAACGTTTAAAATTAGATGCTTACAACAATTTAAAGGTCTACCTTTTATCTTATGCTAAATATATACTATAATTTTAGGACAATGGAAATTATACCCGAAGAGATATTCACTCTCCACCTGAGAATATGATCCGCCTTAGATCCCTTAACCAACTCATTTGAACCATCCGGTTTTCCACCCAACCATATCCAGGGAGAACTCTCCCCCGATCCCGAGCCGTAAAAGCTCACAACCACATTCAAATACAGCAATAGAGAGAGATGCAAGGAAAACTAATGAAGATATTTTCGACTTCCTCAAATACCACTCATGTTCAACCCGAAGAGATAATTAGTAGGATTAGTAAGAAATTCAGATTTTTTTTTTGAAGTAATTGATACTCTCCATATCTCCCTCCCTTTCACAATATTCCTCAAGTTCCCCTGTGACTCTTGGCATTACCCCCCTCCCCCAAATGAGAATACATGAGACTCATATAGGAGGAGCAACAAATTCATGTCATAAAGGAGAATTAATATGAATGCATTGTATTCCCCTTAGAGGAGTGTAACTTAGGCCATTAAGGAGAGGTATGCATGCCTTATTTAAGGAGAGGTAACATATGCAATAAAGTGAGTGTGTGAGGAATATTCTTACACACATATTTAATGAGTGTAAGAATATTTTATGACATATATTTAATGAGTGTAAGAGGAATATGCCATTCCTTGAAGGAGTGAATAAAAGAGAGTGTAATGTAATATTTAAAATAGAGAGAGTTACATAGAGCCATGAGAGTCATGAAGGAGAGAGGTGTGAAGTGATTGAGGAGATAGAATTTCCCTTTTAATAATAATATCATAGTCTCATAAAAGATAATAATAATATTAATAATATTAATAATAATATTGAGATTAAGTCGAGATTGAACTATTACAGTTAATTAATCATAATTTAATTGATTTTCCTTCAAGTATACTTATTACCCATTGATTGGAGGTGATTTAATATTTTTGGAAAGTCATACGGAATGGCAGACATGAATTTCTATTTTTAGAAATTCACTCCAAAATTGTTAGGAATTAGATTATTAAGGAAATTCATCTACGAGTTGCCCATGAGTGGTATTTTTCTTTCGGATAATAGGGATTTTTCACCCCTATTGTATGCATCTTCATGCCTTAGTAGATTGAGGACTCCGCGCCCTGATCTACTCTAAAGATCCAAGATTCCACACCTTGATCTTTTTAAATATTCAAAGACTCACGCCGAAACATTTTTACATATTCAAGACTCCACGTCTTTATATTTATGGATTTAGGAATTCGCGTCCTAACTTTTTATCATATATCCAAGACTCATCGTCTTTATATTTCTATGGATTTAGGACTCCACCCCAATTTCCATGGCTTCTCATCTATTCTCGCTTTGAAACTCCGTGTTTCACCTTGCTGTACCGATTGTGAGCTCATACCCATCTCGATGGTTCGTTGGTAAGGTCTTCTTCCAAGACCCTCGCACACATCACAATCTCATTGATCAACAAATCAAATGAATTTCATAATTAACTTATTAAAATTTTACCAAAGTATTTTGCATGACTTCCACGCTCATTTTGGTTTTGGAGAAATGACTTCCGCAAATATTTATAACTTGAGCATCCCCGTTGGCAATGACCAAGTCCCCCGCCACATCATGCTTAATACGAAACTATGCACATATAATCATACAAACAATCTATAATTCATAATATTTAACCATATGTTCCACATAACCATGATCATCCTCATGGATCTATGTCTCTAATTAATCACTATTCACGCTACACACTGCAAGTGTCCAAAAATAGGATACCAAAAGAGAAAAACATTGCTAATATTTCTTAACCAAAATCAATTATGGCATGCAACCATAGATATTATCATAACCACAAAACCACAAGTGACCAAGTCATAGCATATAAGCATGTACATAAGTCTTACATACATAATATTATATCAAAATCACCATCTCTAAGTATCAGCAAAGCTATCTCACTATAAGGGACACTACATGGTGGTACCAATGCAGACCCCATTTGCAAGAATAAGGGTATGCAAAGGGGTAAAGATGGCCCAGGCGATTGAGGCAAGGTTTCAGGAATAGCGACTTGCGCCATCGGCATAACCAATGTAATGAGTGGACGATAGGGTTGAGGGAATAGCATCACAAGACAAGAAAAGGGAGGAAGAGCAGGGACTCATGTTGCGAAGTACATCATAGATACAGATGGGAGTATCGGGATTATATGAAGATAGGGAAAGGTGGCGGAAACCACAATAGGTTGCAAAGATACCTAGATCATTAGTCTGGGAAGAAAAGTGCACATACGGGTCATCAGGGGAAATGACAGAGGAGCAAGTAAAAAGATGGTCAAAACATGAAGAGCCCAAGAATGATGCTGAAGGGGGATCAAGTGAAATAGACGGAGTGGATTCGGAGGGGATGTACTCCGAGGGTTGGGCAGATGATGATAGGTACAAGAGAGGAGCAGCAGATTCAGACATCTCAACATCAGGGGGAGGGATGTCAATGGTAGTTGGGGGATCATCAAGTAAACTTGACGCATACTGAGCAAGGATGGGTGAGGTAGATTGATTCTGTTCAACTTCGTACTCGCGAATGACCTCTAAAGAGGCTCGGTAATGCGTGAGGTGAGGACAATGGTGAGAATAATGGCCATGGACACCACATAAAGCATAGGGTTTGTTGGTGCGAAGAGCCTTTCGGTTCTTGGTTGTGGGAGAGGAGGAAACAGAGGTTTCAGAGGCCGTCGATTCAGGGAACGCAAATTTAACCATGGGTTGGATGCGGGGAAACTCAGGACAAGTATGGGTGGCATGATCGATACCATCACACAAGGCGCAAGGCTTGGCGGGTGGAGGGGGAATAGGGTCGGGTGCGGTGGCCTTGTCTTTGGATGCCCCCTTGTGAGTTTTTCTTTTCTTTCCTGTAGTTGTGACGGCATGAGGAGGGTTAGGCGGAGAGGTTAGGGGCACAGTAGTGGTGGAAGGAGTGAAGGGGATCAGTTGGACGGGGGTCACAGCAATGTATGGTTTTGGGTGGCCTGGAGGGGTTTCGGCTAGGGAGTAAGATACCATACTGGGATTCCTGATGCTAAATTAGGGAGGGAAAGGGTGGCCATGACAGGAACCGAATAGACGTCAGGGGGGGACCAAGGAAAGGTATCTGACCGGCGGAGTAATGGCCAGGAGGGATGGCTCCTAAATGGTGGAGGCCTGAGGGAACCGACTCAGGAGGGTGAGGAGGTTCCTGAGTGTGAGGGGGAGGGGAAGGACCAGGTGGGGGAGGTTGAGTCAGCTGAGGCGAAGGGCTAGGAGCAGGGTGCGGAATATGAGGTTGAAGTTGCTAACTAGCCAAAGCAGGCTGTGGAAGGGCAGCCTGAGACGATTGCATCATGCAAACATTTGCTAAGCTAGGATCAAAGGCAGGAGGAGGGGGGGGGACCTGGAAAGGTGCCAAGAAAAGAGGAGTCTTTGTAGATGCCAGGAGAAACACTGGTAAAAGAATCAACAGTTTGCTTATTGGTGATAGTAGAGATAGTGGGCTCAGGTGAGGTCTGAGATTTAGGTTCATGATACGAAAACTGGTCAATGGTGACAATTTTTCCATTATGAGGGAAAAAAATCTTGCGGTGGACTGCAGAGGGGACGGCAGGCATGGCATAGGTGTAACTATGCCCCAAAAGAATGTTGTAGTCAAGAGGGGCGTCGATAACTTCAACATCGACACAAACAGTCTTTCCGGCAAGGGTGATAGGACAGTTACGAAAAAGGCCAATGGGCTGGGAGGCATGGCCATCCCATGCACAAAGGGTGATGGTGGAAGAGGCCAGCTCAGGAGACCTGAGCTGTTTCCAAACTGAAGCGAAAATTACACAGGTAGATGCCCCCTCATTGATAATACATCGAGCTACGTTGGTATTTTGGATTTTGACTGGGATTTGGAAAGCAACGGAAGCAGGAAGGTGGGGATGGTCTGACTGACGGGCGTCGAAAACAATTAATTGGTCATCAGTAGGATCTATAGTGCCCATGGCAGATAGTAGAGCCTTCTTTTGAGAAGGACATGACTGGAGGAGTTCCAGTGTTGAAATGGCAGCAGGAGATTGAGCCAAATCATCTACTATGTTGTATGAATGGGAAGCGCTACTAGAGGCAACATTTCAGCATAATGGGCGCTTAGGAATTTTGGTATGAACCTCAACTTTGGGTGGAGGGATTTGAAAGGGACCATTGGATGTCGACAGAGGCTCTGTAGGACATGAGGATGGGGACTCGGAGATAGACAGAACGGGGGATGGAGAGTACTGACGAGACCGAGTTTGCAGGTTAAGGTCGACGATGAGAGGTTCGTCAGATGACATCATGAGAATCTGGTAATCAGAGGAACCAGAAGGAGAAGGTTGAGTGGTTACCGGGGCATGAGGGGATTGAGTAGCCACAAATCCTTGTTGGGGGAAAGGATCGGTAAACACATCGGGTTGAGAAGTAGGGGTATTGGGAGGGACAGGAGGGGAGGAGTGTTGTCCCCAGATGGTGGCCCGAGACTCCCACATCTGTTGCATCTGTGGTAATAGGGGAAAATCGTGAGTGTAATGACTGAAAATACCACAACATGAACAGGGCTTATTGGTGCGAAGCGGCCTGTCCGGCTTGGGCTGAGAGCCTTGTGGCTGGTTAGCAGTGTTAGGGTCAATACTGGAAGGATTGGGTCCACGATTACTAGAGGCGGATGGATTGCCTCTCCTCCGCTGTTGAGAAGGAAGAGGAGTAGTCGCACCTTGTTGCACAAATACGTGCCATGGAGGGGGTAGTAAGTGCGGATGCGGGGGTGGAGGAGGTAAGGGAGTGGGAGGTCCAAATGCTGGAGGAGCTAGGACACCAGCCTGCGAGTAAGGATAAGGGTGAGAATGGGAAACATTAAGGTAAGCAGGAGGGTGGGCAAAAGGAGGAGGCATGCCATATCCTGGATACATGTTACTAGGAGGGGGGAAGGTGCTGGAGGTGCTGGCCCCTCCGGGAGGAAAACCATAGGGTATAAGAGGTTGATCAGAGTTATGTGACAGAGTTCTGATGATATCGTCGGCAGAATGAGAGGCTCCTGAGGCATTAGGGCCATCAAGCTTGGGGAGGTCAGGAAGGACGGTATAAACATAACCAGACTGAGCATAAATAAGGTCATACTTTAAAGCTATTTGGAGGGTGGCTTCTTTGGTTTGGGGAAAATGGGAGGCGACATCTTTGCCAATGGGAGGTAAGAGAGAGCGAAGGAACCAGTCCATGTAAACCCGATCTTCAAAGGGGGGAGCGCGACACAAGCTCTTTCTTCGTCGCCATTCCTGAACATGAGTGGAAAGACGGGTCGAAGAGGATTGATGAAACAAAGTCAATAGTTCAGTACCAGTGTCGTATCGGAGAGGGAGCTGGAAATAAGATAAGAAAGCTTTGGCAATGGTCGTAAAGGTGGTATGGGAAGAGGTGGCTTGATCAACATACCATTCGGAAGCTTCGCCGATAAGGGTGCGTTGGAACAAACAAAGACAAATGGAGTCATCGGTGATGGAATTGGAGGAACACCACATGTGGAAAGATCGGATATGGTTGGAGGGATCTTCACTAGCAAGGCCTTCGAACTTGGGAATGTCAGAGGGGAGCTTGGTGGGCATAGCAAGCCAACTGACATCATGGCAGATAGGATCATTAATAAGCTGATTGAAGTCAGGGAGACTAAGGCCGGCCATATAAGGGAGCAATGGGGCATTCGAGGTAGGTCCCGTAGTGGTTCCACTGGAAATGGACCCAACAGTAGAACTAGGGTTGCTGCTGGTAGTAGGCCCTGAACTAGACATGGTGAAAGTAACAGGGGGAGAACCAGGAGTAGGGGGAGAACCCGAACAATCAGAGGAAGAGTCGGAGTGCGAACTTAGGGGAGGACTTACTTGATGACGATAGGAAGGAGGAAGTCGACCAACTGGAAACTGAGGGTGAAGGCCAAGAAGTCTCTGGGACAAACGCCTTGGAGGCGCAATGATGACGGGAAGAAGAAAGACCGACAAGGGCAGTAAGGTGCAAAGGAAAGACGGGACAAGGGCATGGGGGTGCAGTGTCAATTGATTTTAAAGTCTTTTCCAGGCAGTGTTAACCAGGCTCTTCTTCACTTACGGTCAGTGTGTGGCGTGCGTTAATTTTAATTTTTTAAACTGAGACGTTTTGAGAGTAAAATAAAAATTGTGCTGCGTAACTGAAAATAAATCTACAGTAAATAAGACTGAAATAACAGAAAATTAACAGCTAAGAATGCATCAATCTAACCCAAGGAGGCGGGTCTCTCAAAACTAGTCAATCAGAGGGAAAAAATGAAGCAAAGCACGCAAAAAATGAGTTCAATAGATCGAAGGTCAAGAGGGACGGGGATCTAAAGGAGAATTCTGCTGAAAAGAGGTGCAGAGAACAGTAAATATGCAGAGGCAAGGTTTCTGCTAAAAAGGAGGAGATCAGCTAACAATAGAAGAGACAAGGTGGTGGCCTTAGAAATGAACCTAGACAAAACAATATGAGGTGATTTGAAAAGGAGAAGAGCTGATCTAAAGGGATCTGAAAATGAGGTATCAGATCTGAGAGAAATAAGGCTGAAACTCTGAAAATTCAGACTTCTGAAATAGTAAAGACCCGCCCACAAAAAGTGGAGGGGAAAAGAGCCCTAAGGGGAAAGATTCCCTCTTAGTTGAGTGAAGCAGATCAGAAACAGGTCTAAACGGGCAGAGACAGAGGCTGTAAAACCCTCACAGAAGCTTCAAACAAACCCAGAAAAAGTGCTGGAAAATTTTCAGAAAAGGTGCAGGTCGTAGGTTTTGACCTATTTTCAGGCCAAGTCGTAGGTTTGGGGCGGAAAAGTGCAACCTCAAAGCCATGTCGCACTTTTTGGGCCAATAAGTGCGACCTGCAGATCTGGGTCTCTCACCGGCAGATTTCGGAAAAATTTGTCATCTCAGCTACTGCTAATTTCTGTCACCTGCGCAATAGGGCCAGAAACACACGGAAGTTAGAAATTTTAATGTTTGAGGGTTTTAGAGGTGAAAACTAACATAAAAATAGGAAGAATAGAAAATGGAAGAGAAACCCCAGGGTCTGAAATAGCTGGATATGCAGGAATATATAAAACGACAGTGGTCGCAAAAGAAAACCCGTGTGGAGTCACCAATTGTTAGTATGAATCTTTCGTCGTAAAATATCACTTTAGCTATGCATAAAAAATAGCCCTAACATCGATTATGGCTGCAAAATATCTTTAAGTTTGCTGCACAAATTCAGATCTAAGCACAAAAGACATTAAGAAGATAAAATATAACATGGCTCCATGCATCTAATAGACAAGACAAAGAACAATGTATTTAAAATAATCTTATATTATATTAAAGAATGGGGCACCTGAGAGAAAAACAAGAAAGGTGTTTTCTGATTCTCCTCAGTGGGATGGGTTCTTGGAAGTCCTCAGTGTTTCAGATCTATGATTCCTCTCTCTTGCTAATGTGGAAAACCCAAACAAACATAGAACTCAATGGAATCTCATAAAAAAAAGGAAAAAGGTGACCAAGTGTAGATCTAGTGTGATCTAATGCAATGGAGGTGACTAATGAATGGGGAAAACCCTTCTATTTATAACAAAATATTGGGGTGTTCTAGAACTCGGTGCATGAATAAAATATTATTAATCAAATTCTAGAATCACCCTTTAGGAATATTTTATTATATTTGTTGGAGGGAAAAGGTTTTTGACTTGGTCAATTCCTTTATTTATAAATAACAAATAAATAAATGATTTATTTATTATTTAAGGGAAATGAAGGGAATATAATTAAATAAATAATGGTTTATTTAATTATTTATGTGTGATTTAGTCAAATTTAACTAAGAATATTATTTAAATAATGATTTAAATAACTTATTCTTAGGAAATAACCAAATAAATAAGGATTTATTTAATTAATTTCCTTGTTTTGGGTTAAATATGACCAGGAAATATAAAAAACAAGTTATCGCATATGGTGAAAGCAATTTTACTTAGGGTAAAATTGGTCTTACATGGTGTACTTAGGTTCATCTAATGATAGTAGGTTAGATGACCAAAAAATGTTGTAACAAAAATGAGCATTCTTGAGAGAGGACAAGCAAGTCAAAACCAAACTGCTCCTCAAAATAGGAACCAAAACCAAAATCAGAATTTTAGAAGGAATGAGCCTCAAAACAGACCAAGGGAAGATGATCAACAGATCACTCCTCCCTTTCATCAAAACTATGTGAGTGAGGTTCAAGACACAGATGAGAAAAGAGAGGAAGATGATATCAACATGCTGGGAGTAGATAATGATGACTTTGAGGTTCATTATGATAGAAGACAAGGTCTATACACACCTTATGATGACAAAAGAGATAATGATGAAAGTTATTATCAAGAAATGGAGAATGTCATCATAGAGTCTCAAAAGGAGTATGACCTTAGAAGTAAAACAAATCAACAAACTCCCAAAAACAAAACCTCTGACAAATCTTCACAAAACAGCACTGTAATTAAACCCAAAATTGTAAAAGAAAAGGACAAAGAAGTGGCTGGAAATTCTGATAAAGGTAAAGAGAAAGGCACTCAAAATAATGTAAAACAGAGCGCAAACCTTAGTAGTACCAGCAACTCAGCTAGTACTCCTGTTAAAACCATTTTTTCAAATGTAAATAGAGAAAATTAGCAAACAGAGTTTGCTGACAGAGTGGCAGTTAATAAGGCTGAGACAAGCACTTCAAAGAATCAAATTCCTTTTAGTTTGGAGCAGGAAATTTCCAAAATTAAAATCTCAGTTCCTCTCTCTGAACTAGCTGCCCAAAATGTATATACAACCCAAATTTTGAAGGCTTTAAACATAGAGGATAATAATGACACAGTCAATCTTAATGATGACCAGCCAGAGCTTATTTTTGTTCCAAATATTGAAGGTAGATATCAAGAGGGACCAGTTCCTCCATTTTATGTAAGTTTAAACGTTCATGACAAGATTTTGCACAACGCTATGCATGATTCAGGAGCCTCTCACAATTTAATGTCGAAAGCTGTAATGCAGAGCCTAGGTCTAGAAATCACCAGGCCTTATAAATACCTTTACTCCTTTGACTGCAGCAGAGTAAAATGTTTGGGTTTAATTAAAGACCTCTACATTAACTTAGCCCAGATTCCAGCCAAATGTTTGGTCATGGATATTGTTGTGGCTAATGTCCCCCCAAAGTATGGAATGTTGTTATCAAGGTCTTGGGGGGCTAAGTTACAAGGGACTATGCAGATGGACATGACCTATGCGACCATCCCTATTTTCAATCAGACAAGAAGACTTTACAGGGAGTCCCATATGCAATACATGGTCAATAGTCAAGACAGACCTCAAAACTCTCCTCTGTATTCTGTAAATACAGGCCTTGATTCTTTTATTCTGTTTAACATTGAATCATTTAGTGAACAAGTCACTTTAACAGAGTTAATGTCCGATAGAGAGGAGGAGGTAAACACCACAGAAATGTCTAAACAGTTTTTTGAACCTGTAAGCTAAAGCAAACCAAACAAGGGTCTTGAGCTACAAATCATTAGTCCATTTATTTTTAACCTTAAGAGTCAATAAATCATTCCTCAACATAGTGAAAAATTAGAGGAATTAAATAAAATACAACAGAGTGTTGTTTTTCAAGAACAAACCGAAAGCACTCTTGTTGAAGAGGACAGTAATTAAACAAAATAACCTGAAACTAGTCCTCTGTGGAGTATGTACTTTGATGGGTCCTGCACTAGGAACAATGCTGGTGCAGGTGTCTGGATACGAAACACTGAAAATAACCACACAGAAAGCCTTTCCTATAGATTAAACTTTCAGTGTTCGAATAACATAGCGGAATATGAATCCCTTCTCTTAGGCTTACATTTGTTGAAAAAATTAGGAGCCAAAAAAACTAGAGTGCATGGGGATTCAGAATTAATCATTAGGCAAGTACGGGGAATACAATGCTAATCACCCCAGACTTAAGGCCTGCTGAAATGATGTCGTGGATCTATTAAAAACTTTTGAGGAGTCCAAATTGATTTTTGTCCCAAGAAGAAAAAATACCATGGCTCACAGCTTAGCTTTTGCAGCTAGAACATGTTTAATGCCATATCAAACCAAAGAATGTACAACTTAGATTAAATTTAGACCAGCCATTCCTAATAACGATTTATATTGGCAAGTGTTCGACGGAGACAAACAAATAGAAGACTTCATGCAGTTCAAAAATGAATTCGAACTACCCAGTTCGGATTCAGATTATGAGACAGACTACCGTAGTGAAGAAAACTTTCTTAGTGAAGAAGAACCATCTCCTGTGCTTGCTGATATAAATCTATTGTCAAGTCAACTTGAAAACAAAACAAAAATGATTGCAGAGATAGAAACAGAGGATTTAGAAACTCTGCAATGTACTGATGAAAGTTTTCCAAAGGGTCTGTCTCCTTTAGAAGAGTTGTTCGAATTCAATGATGTGGCCAAGAAGCCAAAACTGGAGCCCATAGAGACTGAAGTGGAAGAGTGTAATATAGGTAGTAAACTAAAACCGAAAATGATTAAATTGTCTAAGACTTTACTAGCTCACATAAAACTCAAACGCATTGAGTTGTTTAAAGAATTTTCTGATGTTTCTGCATGGAGTTACGAAGATTTGAAATCCTATGACACTGAAATAATTCAGCACAAAATCCCACTCAAGGAAAACCAAAGGCCATTCAAACAGAAGCTGCGTAGAATAAACCCTGTTCAGTTACCTTTGGTTGAGAAGGAGATCAAGAAAATGTATGAAGCTAGTATTATTGTCCCTATTAGATATTCTGAGTGGGTGTCTAATTTGGTGTCAGTTAGGAAGAAAACATGAGAGATTGGGCTTTGTATAGACTTTAGAGACTTAAACAAAGCTTCACTGAAAGACAACTACCCTTTACCCAAGATGGACCATATTTTGCAAAGGGTAGTTGGTTCAAAAATAATTTCTTTGCTTGATGGCTATTCAGGGTACAATCAGATTTTAGTCCACCCGGATGATCAACTAAAGACAACGTTTACTACACCTTGGGGCACTTTCATGTATGTGAAAATGCCCTTCGGTCTAATGAATGTTGGAGAAACTTTTCAGTGAGCCATGGACACAGCATTCTCGGAAGAATTAGGCTACTTCATCATTATTTATCTTGATGATGGTATTGTGTTTTCAAAGACAGATGAAGAGCACTTAGAAAATTTGAGAAAGGTTTTCTAGAAATGCAGAAAGTTTGGGATATCTTTAAACCCTAAGAAAACACTATTCGAGCTTCAAGAAGGTAAGCTCCTTGTGCACATTATTTCAGAAGAGGGTATAAAGATAGATCCAAAGCGGTTTGAGGCCATATTGCAAATCTCTCATCCTCAAAACATCAAGGAACTACAATCTTTCATTGGAAAGATTAATTTCTTGAGAAGGTTCATACCCAACTTGGCTGAGCTCCTTAGGAATATAACAAACATGTTGAAGAAGGAGCAAGGGGTAAAATGGACCTTGGAAGCAAATAAGTCCTTTGATCTGGTGAAACATGTAGAATTTAGCTGAATAAATCACTTATTCACTGAATTCTACATGGTATCAGAGCGAGATTAATTGTCGAGATCTATTACGGTGATTGCAACCACTTACGCAGTCTCCGCATACAATGTAGCTCCGAATATTCATCCTTTCTTTGTAAGGTGAAAGATCCGGTGAATGCCTCTTTATACTAACCCTGATTTGGAATTAATTTGTTTTCACATAGATCTGCTTAGAGCTGAGCTGGAATTAATCTAAGGCATAATGATTTTTTCTGAAAGCGGTGTTGAAAGATGTCTTCTTTCAATGGATTTAAGGACGAATATGTTCTTTGAAGGCAACACTAACTATATTGCATGGAAGGATCGAATGGAAGTGTTGTTAGAAGATAATGGTCCGAAGGAGTTCGTGGATGCGGATGTCCCAAAGCCCACCGATGCGCCTTTTGGTCGATGCATGGCAAAAGAAAACCGCGAAAATGTCGAAGGATCCGTTGAGGGCGTCGATGATCATATTGTATCCAGCTCCGCATGGTAAGGCTACTCCATATTTAATGTGAAAGCTTGGACGATCATTCCAGGTAAGAGTGGACCAAAAGGAAGTCAAGGCGCTCAAAGATAAGCTCGTGAACATCAAGATGGAGAAGGCGACAGACGTCAAATACCTCACGAAGTTCACTCACGCAGAGATGAACCGGGAAGTGTGGGGGTTATCACGATGAAGAGGATAAGGTCGACTCCGGCTCTCCTTGGTCTTACGAAGGCTTGGCACTCATATCAAGATAGTGTCAATGGTCGAGAAGTCGCCGGGATGGGAGGCGCCTTTGGGGGCGGATCTCATAGTGGAGGAGATAAGGAGGACTACTCGGGGATGGATCTTCATCAAAGGGAGCCGATGAAGAAAACTCGCGCTTTGGTGTCCAAAGCCAAGAAAGCGGGAAGGGTAAGAAAACCTCCAATTTCGGAGCTAAGGGCAAGAAGCAAAGATATGGCGAAAGTGAAATGTTTTCACCAAATATGATCACGGACATTATGCTACAAATTGTCCAAAGAAGAAGAAGAACAAGCAAGCGTGAATATCTTAGAGTGAAGCTTTGGCTTCACAAATAAGCTGACTTTCAACGATTGCATGCTTGGTTTCAAGTATGATGGGATCGGTGTGGTTCTTGGACAGCGTGCGTCATTTCATATGACGGGAGACCTGGAGTTGTTCTCAGATCCGGAGGAGCAAGGATTTGGGCATGCACATCGAGATGGGCGATGACGGTAGATACGCTATGACTCGGTATCGGTACCGTATCCTTTCGCAGGGAGTCTCAAACCCTTTGTCTTAAAGGATGTCATGCATGTACCGGATTGGAAGAAGAACCCGATTTCCCGTAGCGATGTTGAGGACAAGGGAGCAGATGTGTCTTCGGGGCCGAAGGAAAAGCTTCCCGTTGCAAGAAGACTACCGGGAGATACCCCAAGACAGGGGTTCGAAATCAGAACCTTTATCAAATGTGGCAGAGATGACCCATGTTGTGCCTATGGCATGCAAGGCTGGAGATGTGGTGAGCCGTGATGATGAGGCGACCCCAGGCACGGTGAGATTGGGCCATCTTCACCATGGAGCTTTGAAGATCTCCCCGCGTATTTCACTTCCGGATTTCAAGGGCACCCTGCGTGTACTCGCATCAAGGCAAGGGGTGTACTTTAGGGAAGTATGTGAAAGCCACCTTTCACGAGAAGGATAGTCGCGCCACGACGCATCCTTGAGAGAGTTCACACAGACGTGTGTGTCCTTCGCTGTTTCGACAAAGAAGCACAAGTATTATGATCTTGTTGATGATTTCTCTCGAAGTGCCGGATCTTCTTCACGCGAAGAAGAGCGATACATTCGCGAAGTTCGTGAGTTTAAAAAAGTAATCGGTCGAGAAGGAGCCTGGGAAGAAGGTGATTGCTCCGAGGAGTGATAACGGTGGTGAATTCATCTCGGCTAATTCAAGGAGTTCTCGTTAAAATGTTGTATGGGATTCGAGAGAGCTCATCGCACCCCATAACCCACAGAATCTGGGGTGGCCGAGCTTTCGAAGAACAACGATCGGGTGCCGCACGGCGATGTTGCATGATCGTGGCCTACCCCTCACTTGTGGGCTGAGGCATGCAACACAAAGAAAGGTATGTGCTAACCGTTGTCCTCACAAGGTTCTTGGCATGAGTACACCGTAGGAGGCTTTCTATTTCGCAAGAGGCCTCGATATTTCCATTTGCGGATTTCTGGGATCTCCGTTCAAGCATGCATGTATGGCATGATGCAAGAAGGAAGTCGGGATCCAACCGGCCGAAGTTGGAATATTTGTGTACATCGATACACCTCATAACTATCGAGTATAAAGCACACGCAAGACTCGTTGTGCGACTAGATATAAAATCTCCAGAGTGGAGAAATCCATGCAAGTGTTCGCTGAGAGGGAGCTACACTTCGTTACGCATGAGGAGCCGTTAGTTCCTAAGGAGGGAGCTTCTCTCCGCATGTGGATCAGCCACAAGAGGAGGTTCAGGAGGTGGAAGAAACCACCTGTGCGCCGCCAACCATCGCAGGGCGCACGCACGGCGAAGCCGAGCGACCTGCTCGGGACGCAGAAGGTTGTAGGACCACCTACAACATTGGGGCTGCTGCTGCTGGCATGGGGACAAATACCTGATCGGCACACCGGACATGGCTCTTATGAGTCAATGTATCGTGATGAAGAGCCATCCTCTTTGAGGAAGTCGTGGAGGAACCCGGTGATAAGTTGATGCCATGATCGAAGAATATGATTCGATCATCGTGAACAAAGGCATGGGAGATTGTCCCAACACTGTATTGGGGAATTAGTCGTAGGTTCGCGATGCATCTGGCATAAGGTGAAGCAAAGTGTCGACGGGGAGGTGGGAGAAGCACAAGGCGAGATTTGTCGCCCGGGGCTTCCTGCCGTATCGAGGGGATTGACTATGAGGAGACTTTTTGCACTGCCGCAAGGTACTCTTCCATACGACGATCCGTTCTCTCGGGCCGTTACATGGGGTGGCACATTCATCGATGGATGTGAAGACCGGCGTTCCTCAATGGAGTTATTGAGGAAGAGGTGTACATAGAGCAGCTCCTCGAAGGTTTTGAGATTCTCAACAGCTGAGTCGCATGTGTGCCGACCAAGAGAGCACCGCACGGCTGACAAGCACCGTGCTTGGTACACCTGACAGACAACATTTACCGGCTTGGATTCTCCAAGAGTGAGAAGCGGATCCAAACTCGTACTGCATTGTGGTGGAGGGAAGTTGTTGATCATCGTACCGTATGTAGATGATCTGATTTTGATCGGCGACGAGCGCTGATACTTTCATGCAAGGATGATCTTGCACGAGAGTTTGAGATGAAGGACCCGGGCATCCTTCATTATTTCCCGGGATTGGAGATTTGCGTCGCAGCTGGAGGACTCATGAGCCAGGGCAAGTATGCCCTGAGATTCCGGAGAGGTTCAAACATGCAAGGCCGCAAGCTCGTTGATACCCCTCTTCCGGAGGATGGAGGAAGGGATTGGTGGAATGCTACTTCGTGAGGAGGCTACTCACCATCGTCTACTCCACGCTGGTGGGGTCGCGTGATGTATCCGGGTCAATACTCGACCCGACATATGCTATGCGTTTAACCATCTTTCGCAAGCCATGCCTTTGCTGTAACCTCACCAGCCTTTTCGGGAATGAAGCATGTATCACAAGCATCGCAGGCACATCGGGATATGGTTCATGGTACGTACAGGAGGGGATGAGCTGAGTGCGCAGTGTTTCAGCATCGTACTCATCACATCGTAAGATTGTGTTCAATGGAGAATCATGATGCTTTCATATGTTCCCACGGAGGATCAGGATGCCGACATCCTGACGAAGGCGCTCACCAGGAGCAAGTTCGAATTCCACAGAGGCAGGATAGGGGTTGCAGATAATCCATATCTTGCCGAGAGGGAGTGTTGAGAATGCAGCAAGATGATGGAGCTTAGTGAAATGAAGTCGCCTTCACTAAGTGGGCCCGCAGGCAAATTCTGGCGCAAAGTCTATTTTTAGACTATGTCTATTTTTAGACATACGGAGCATAATTTGGGAATTCTACTTAGAGATTCTTGATGGATGCGACATGTCGGTAAAATAGATGAGACCCTATTTTTTAGGACCCAGGCTATTTTTAGACTGATCTCCTAAAAATATGGAAGTCAAATATTATTTACCCTTAATAATATTTTGACTATAAACAGCAGTTTACTCTCTTGGCGCACTTCAGTTTGAGTCATGGAGGTGACTCATGCAACTGACACAAGGAATCACGTGGTTCCTAGGGTTTTATGGCATCTTGCATGGTTGGCTTCAGTTAGACTTCAGTGGCAGGAGTTTTAGAGGAGTTAACGAGACAGATAGTGGAGTTGTGTTCTGTTTGCTTTAGTTGAACTAGTTGGGATTAGTTAACTAGCTAATCAACTAGATATGAGTGGAGTAAATTAAATAATATTTAATTTACTAAATATTAACTCATTAGTCAACTCAAGAATACTTCAGTTCACTACAGTGCATGATCAGTTCAGTGGAGACCAGTGGAAGAGGTAGATGAAAGGGTGAGTAAAGCTATCAGTTGGTAGATTTGTTTTGCATGAGATTTGCATTACACTTGGAGGAATTGTCCATGACAATTACGAAATCAAGGGAAGGGGATTCGAACCTTGAACCTCTTCATATACAGGCCATGATTGCGCAATAGAGGCAAGGCAGTTAGTGGTGTGTTTTGAACCCGAGACTTGTTCAAAATCAAGCTAGATTGTGAGTAACTTCATGAGAGAGTACTGAGTACTTGTGAGGAGTATTGTACTTTATTGGTTACTTGATTTCTCCATTATAATATACACAATAGCTGCGGGGTTTTCAGCTATAGGCTTTCCCCATACATACTGAGTTAATGTGTGATTGATTTGATGTGAGATTGCTTCTGTTATTTCCGCATGTGACAATTAATTGTAGAAGAAGGTTATGTGTTATGTATGCAATTCGAAATTGATATATGACCAGGTTAATCTTCAGTGAATAAGTGATTTATTCAGCTAAATTCTACAAAACAAGCGTTAACCAAAACACCGGTTCCAATAAGTCCTGATTTTTCAAAAAAAAATTATATTTATTTATTTGCATCAGAACATACAATAGCTGTTGTCCTTTTACAGAAAAATCCACAAGGACAAGAGCAGCCTATTGCATTCTTTAGCAAGGCATTGAGAGATGCTCGTTTGAAGTATAACATTATGGAAAAACAAGCTTTTGCTTTGGTTAAAGCTTTAAAACACTTCAGAGTATACATCCTTCACTCACACATCATTGACTTTGTCCCAAATTCAGTTGTGAAAGACATTCTAACACAGGACCTAGATGGTAAGAGAGGTAAGTGGATAGATGTTATTCTTGAATATGATTTAGAGATAAAGCCCACTAAACTCATCAAAGGCCAAGGTCTAGCTAGATTAATGGCTGAATCAAATTTTGAAGTTCTTGATATTAATATTATGATTGCCTTAGATAACCAAGAAGAATTCTCAACTCCCATTGTTGAAGACCATTTTATGAATTCCTCTTGGTATGCTGATATTTTATTTGTTTTACTTAATTTGAATACACCTCCCGATTTATCAAAAACAAAGGCAAGGTTTTTGAAGTTAAAAGCTGTAAACTATTGCATTATAGATAAATGTCTTTATTGGAAAAATGCAAGTGGGATATTGCTTAAATGTTTGCCTGAGTTTGATGCAGAGAAGGTTAAGCATGAGTTCCATGAAGGATAATGTGGAGGCCACATCTACTCGAAGACAACAGCCAATAAAATCTTAAGGGCTGGTTACTAATGGCCCACTCTCTTTCTTGATGTACACAAGATGATAATTTCCTGTCATAAATGCCAACTTTTTTACGGCAAAAGGAAGCTGCTACCCTTACCTCTGCATCCAATCACTGTTGAAGCTCCTTTTCAACAGTGGGGACTTGACTTCATAGGAGAAATCCATCCACCATCATCTGCCCAGTATAAATGGATTCTCACTGCCACAAACTACTTCACCAAGTGGATAGAAGCCATCCCTTGTAGGCAATCCAATGATTATGTCATTATAAAATTCATAGAGACTAATATTCTCTCTAGATTTCTCTGTCCTACCAAGATCATCACTGATAATGCGACAACATTTGGATCAAAGAAAATGGTTGAATTCTGTCACAAATATCAGATTACATTGGGTCATTCCACGACCTATTACCCTCAAGGTAATGGACTTGTAGATTCCTAAAACAAGAGTTTGGTGAACATAATCAAGAAGCTATTGGAGGACAATAAGAAGTCTTGGCACACAAAGCTAGTTCATGCACTTTGGGCTGACAGATTTACTTTGAAGAAACATATTGGTATGTCACCCTTCCAGCTTGTGTATGGTACTAATGCAATACTTCCAACCAACCTTGGTGTACTAGTTATGAAGTTGATTTAGGAGTTGCAAACTAAAGATAATGACATGATCAAAAGAATAAATCAGACCATTCACCTTCAGCAAACTAGAGAGGAGGTTTATAACAAAGTATTACAAAAGCAAGACAACATTAAGAAGCTCTTTGACAGAAGAACAAAGGCCACCAATTTCAATGTTGGGGACAAAGTGTTAAAGTGGGACTCAAGGAGAGAAGACAAGGGCAAGAATTGGAAATTTGATAACTTATGGCTTGGCCCTTATCTCATTCATTCTGCTACTGGTAACAATGCCTTTTTCTTACATGAGTTGAATGGAACTAAACTGTTTGGGGGTCCTGTCAATGGCAGGACGCTTAAACATTACTTCACTTGATCCATGTTATGTTTTGAAGCCTTTTTATATTTTTTCTCATTATAAATATTTCATCCATCATTGCATTCAAAGTTAGAAAAAATCAAAAATACAAAAACAATAGAAGAAAGAAAAGAGGGCAGATTGTAAAAACAATAAAGGTACAACCCCATACCAAAAAAGAGAAGCAAATCTGAAAGTGTGCAAGCTCAAATGACACTCCTGAAAACACACTTCTAATTAGTCAAACAGCCTAATCTTGACTAACTAGTTTTAAATTTACTGCTGATAGGTTAGTGAATTAGATTTGCCAAACAGTTTAATCTTGGCTTATCAGTTAGGCAGATTAGGATAGAAATTAAAGGTTCAAACATGCTCAAACTCTGAACCTAACTTTTCAAATAAAGAATGACTCCTATATTTTTTAATTTCTGAGACAAAACAAAAGTAAAACTGGTTCTAAGCAGCTCAAAATCTGAACCAGAGAACAAGGAAAAAACAACTCAAACAGAAGCAAAAACAAAGCTGAAGAAAAAAGAAGGCCATGTTTTGAATTTTCAGATCTTAGGCCTTCCATTCTAATTTAATTTTCTATAAAATAATATCTATGTGCAGCTTTTTTTCTATGCCATAGATCATCAACAAGTTAGACTGCTCAATCCTGACTTTTATGCTTTTAAATTTCTGTTTTAGAAATTAGTGAATAAAATCTGTTAGGTTGTTTAATCCTAACAGATTAGTAGATTAGGTAGAGAAGCATATGAACTCAACTGTTTAATTTGAATTCATGGATAAATAAGGAGTAGAAATAGATTAGATGTTTTGCTTTCAAAAGAATAAAATGTTGTAAGAGAGTTTGCCAATGCAAGTGCACTCTAAAGAAGAAAAAATGTTAGATCGATAGGATTGGGTAGGTAGAAAGCTTATTGAGGAAGATCCATTGTTTTTCATGGCTGCTAACATGTTTCAGAGCAAAATAAGATCATCCAAGTAAAGAAAAGAAGCCCAATGGATAAGGCACTGATCAGCCTCCCAAAGAATGCAAGTCTAAAGTTCTTGATGCCTTCATGAAGGCACCATCCCCAAGTGGAGCCACTGTTAGCCACCTATAAAATTTGTTATATCGAAAGGTGGCTAAAACATTTTTGGAGCCTTCAATGACAAGTTTTATTGCAAAAAAATGTTATCCCTTGAAGACTCATAAAGACATCATGCCCTCTGTTTTATCTTCACTGTTGTTTCCTTTTCAAAACTTAGAAAAATTCTATTGATTTCATAGAGAAAAGACTGCTGCAAAACACCATTTCTCCCTTCCTTTCACTTCAAACTAACCTTCATTTTTTCCCCATCAAAATCCTCTATTTTTCATGATTTCCCTTCTTCCCTTCATGAAAATCCTTTTACAAAGTTTAAAAACTCATTTTTAAACTTTACTGAAACCCCCAAATCCATCAAAAACTTTAAAAAATTTCATAAAAAACAAGTATTTTGACTATGGGCTTAAGTCCCTTTGCGCTAAGTCCTAAAACCACTTCCCCACCATATGCCCCAGCACTAGAACCAAGTGCTAAACCCTTTCGAAGCTTATCGCATCGGAACAATCGGAGTGCGCAAGTCAAATTGTTGTGTTAAAAGCCTCTGATGCGATTAGCCCTTCGTTTATGAACCCCCGATCTTATTGATGTTTCATATAACCATATATTCCACATCTGGTGCTTAAGTCTTGTGAATAAACCCATCTCTGATGCATATTTTCCTTTTTTAAATAAAAAAACCTACTTTTTGTAAGTTTTGGTCTAACCCGCCAGAACAATGTTTTTTAATGAAAATGGGTAGATTGAAAAGTCCCACATCATTGTTCCGATGCGATTGAGCCCCATTGTATAAACCCCCGACTTCCGCTTCTCTCCATATAAACCTACACCCGGGACCAGGAGTTAAAGTCGCGAAGTGCTAATCGCATCGGGGATTTTAAAAATGGATAGATTGAAAAGCCCGATCCGAAGTCTGGATCCCGATTGGCCCTTTCTATGTATAAGTCCCAGGCCTTTTGTTTTCCATATAAACCATAGGCCCCACAACTGGGTGCCTTTTCATATATATAAACCTGCCCAATGTAATTAAACCTTTGTATTTTTATTAATTTTGGGTTTTCATATAATATATATGGTCCCGCTCATTCATTAGTCGAAGCCCTTCTCCGTCGTTGATCGTTGTGCCAATTCGATGGCCTGTGCAAAATCACATCGGGAGTTTTTCATTAGCACATTAATATTTTATGACACCCCCCCCCCCCCCCCCCCCCCCCCCGATTATCGGTTCCTCGATTAATCCTCCATCATCGATCTGATCTGCAGATCGACAGCCCACAATCAATTGCTTCGGCGCTGTTCAAGTTTTGTCCCCCACCGATCGCATGCCTCTTATCGCATCTGGGTCATCCATGTGTCCAGATCAGACAGTCCAGATTGCATCTCCTGACTTTGGTTTAAAATCATATACCCGCTTCATAATGTTTTAGGTCAAATCCCGGTCGTTGATCTCTGCAGATCAACGGTTCTTATTAACCCATTCTCCGCCTTTGTATTATTTCATTTAAATCACAGATCACATTTGAGTCGTTGATCTGTTTCATCCAGCGGCCCCTATTAACCCCGACAAGCCTTACCCTTGTGGGTCCTACCCCCCTTCAGATCTAATCTCTACCGTCCAAATCTTTGATCTAACGGCTTATATTAAAACTACCTTCCTCTGCCCCCACCTCATTCTGCCCGCGCATCTTGCCAATTTCGCGCTCACTCTCCACCGTTTGATCTGAGGGCCTAGATCTGACGGCCAACGTGGAGTTTCGCGCAACTTTCAGTGCAGAGGTTAGTTTTCAAAAATTATGTGATATAAGTTGTTTTCTAATGCCACGTGTCGGGCAGGGATGCATATTGCATTCAAAAAGGCAATACCACCTACCTGCCTTTTTATCATGCGAAAACAATTATTTTTCCCTCCAAAACCGCCTTTCCCTATTTCTATTATGATTTGTCACGTGCGCTCCCCGCCATTGATCTCTGTAGATCAACGGCTCAGATCTAATCTGGCCTTTCACTATCGCCCTCCACCTCTACCAAAAGTTTTCAATGTTTAATCTCCACCGTTGATCTCGTAGCCTGATCCCATCCGACGGCCCACGATCATCCCGAAACCCCAATTTCAATTCTTAATAGATTTCCTCCGCCAAAGGGATTTTTCCCTTTTTCTTTGCATTTTCTAACATTTTACACCTATATTATTATAAAGTGACTCATTCACTTTGTATATTCACAACCAATCCCCACCATTGATCTCTACTAGATCGATGGATCCAACTTAATCTCCACCATTTGCTCCTAACCACAGCCTCCTATGCAGTTTTACCACATAAACGCAAGATTTATTAATTTTTATTGTTTTGTGCAAGTTTTTACGGTTTTTTCATTATATTGGAGAAAATCCAAAGGCTGGGGATGATGATCCCCATGCCTTTATTCATAAAAGGGGAACCATCCACAGGGATTCAAATCCACGTTTCGTCAATGTTTCATGGGAATTGATGCTATACGGCCCTCTGTATACCTGCACATCAACAAGACACAGAGTATTAAATCAAAACAAAAGAGTATCAATGTTGAAGAATTAAATCAAGCCACAAATGAAGAATTGAAGCTGATTTACACAGTTTGAATATATTATGGCTAAGATCAAAATCAAAAGCCTAATCCATTCAATTAAACATAGTTCAGGAAAAAAATCAATAATATCTATCAGACAGAGAGCCCCCACTGCCACATAAGAGGCAAATTGATTCCTCTCAGCTACCAGATTGCCACCTGTGGCTTCACAGCATTCAATAGAGGCCGAGTAATGACCAGAATAGAGGATATTTTCCTCACAATAGCCGAACAGTTAATTCAGTTGAAGAAATTATTGCAAAATATTTGCTGAGTTACTACAGAGATGACACAGAGCCTCAAAGTCAACAAAATCATCCCACCGAGCTTAAATACTTAATGTAAATCAATTAATACAGGAAAATATCTGTAAACTTCTCCATTGAACCCCTCAAAGGCCGAGAAGTACTAAACTATATTAATTGAACCCTTAGATCTTTTCTCTTTCGACCTCCTCATACTTCTATAAAATCTTATTGAGGAGTTCATTGTAAACGTTGGTTGCAGAACTTTGAAATATACTTGAGCTTGAAACTTCTACTTGTAAATAGTGTTCACGGGCTCCTGAAGCTTTGCTTGTGATTAAATAAGTTAGGCTGAGAAGTGAAGATGGTTGCTGAAATGAAACATTGGACTTAAAGCTATAACTGGTTTGAAGCATCAATACAAGCTGATTTATGGGATCCTAGTCTATGTCAACAGTCATGTTATTTCTTATTGTAAATTGTTATTTTATTTCTATTTTTTCTTTTTCCATATTCTTTGATAAATAATAACAAGCATAGAATTAGGATTTATTGTATATCAGTACCCTTCTCTGACTGATAAGCTTTATCTACATGTTTTCTTCCAAATTGTGTTGTTTAGGAATGATTTAATTCAGTTTAAGCAGTTAGGAACGCTGGTGTTCCCTCATCCTACTGTCTAAGCAAAATATTGTTCTTAAATGTTATTTTAAGTTTATGTTAAGTAGAGATGAACTCAGGAAGCAATGGTGAGCCCTATCCTTTAGTTTTATCCCCAAAGACTATCTGAAAGTTTCCCTAAGGTGTTGAATGCAGGCTAGGTTAAAAGTCCTTACCTGATCTTAAACCATTCTTTGTTATCTTTTGTGTCAGTCTTGAAAGTTTACTAAGTAAAGCAGAACTAGGGAAGTTTATGGTGAGCCCTGTCCTCTAGCCTCTTCTCCAACAGTTGCTTTTAAAGTTTCCCTTCATGTTTAAATGTTTTTCTATTGAAAGCGCATCAAAAGCTAACTAGTTTCGAAGTACTTACCAGAGCTTAGATTACTTTTATGTCTCTCTTAAGTGCATGCAAAAAGCAGGATAGTTTCAAAGTACTCACTTGATCTTAGGCTGCTCTTTGTTCTTCATTTGTTAAAATTCGCCTTCTTATTGAATCATTTCATTCCATAAAATCAACTTTAAAGAGATCCTTGGACATAGATGACTTGCCCCATGGACCACTCTTGAACGTTTTTATTTAAATTAAACCCTATTATGACTCCATAGCCCAATGGACTAAAAATTAGCACTATATCTATCTTTTTGGCTAAAACTTGTTCTGATTGCTTGCAACTTCACACCTTTGAAACTCTTTCCATTTAGGAATTTCCCCTCAAACTAATAATCATGCTCAATCATCCAAAACAAAACCCTCGGTCTTCATAACTAGCCTAATATCATTACCCAAAAGCTTTAAAGATAAATCAATCTTTTCACCTTATTGGAGAGATCCCTCTCCGGATTCAAGAGGGCTAGATCCTAGAATCCCAAAGTGGTTGAAATAGTGTTCTCCCTGCAGTTGGACTTTGCCAATCTTGCTAATTAAAGGGAGCTAACAACCTCTTTTCAATCTGCCCTCTTTTTCAATTTTTTTTTATGTTTTTGTGTTTTTTCTCTCTATATCTTTTATTTAAAACAATGGTATGTACAATGAGTAAGAAATTCAAATTAGGATTCTTGACAAAAGTAGTGCTTGAGTGTCCTACCATTTACAGGACCTCCAAAAATCTCTCCTCCATTCAGCTCTTGTAAAAAGAAAGCATTATTCTCTCTAACTGAACTGATGATGTAAGGTCCATTCCACAGATTTTCAAACTTACCATGTTTACCTTTGTCTTCCCTCCTTGAGTCCCACTTCAGTACTTGATCTCCAACTTGGAAATCATTTTCTTTGGTCCTCTTGTCAAAAAATTTCTTTATATTTTCTTGTACTACTTGAGTCTTTTGGTAAACCTCCTCCCTTGTCTGTTGTAAATGAATGGTTTGATTCAGCCTCCTTTGCATGTCATTCTCTCCTCATTGTGCTTCTTGGAGAAGCTTCATCAGCAGGACTCCCAAGGATGTTGTGAAAATGGCATCCATGCCATATACTAGTTGATAAGGAGACATACCAATGGATTTCTTGGTGGTTAGTCTATTAGCCCATAATGCATGCACTAGCTTCGCATGCCATGCCTTTTGATTCTATTCTAGAAGCTTCTTGATGATATTGACTAAGATTTTGTTGGAAGACTCGGCTAACCCATTACCTTGAGGGTAATAAGCTGTGGAATGTCCTAATGTGATGTGATATTTATAAAAAAAATCAACCATTCTTTTTTATGTGAAGGCAGCAGCATTATCTGTGATGATTTTTCTGGGGCAACCAAATCTAGAAAGGATGTTGGTCTCAAGAAATTTGATAATGATTGAGTCGGTGGAATTTCTGGAGGGGATGACTTCTATCCACTTGGCAAAGTAATCAGTAGCAGTAAGTATCCACTTGTGTTGGGCAGATGAAGCAGGGTGGATCTCACCAATGAAGTCCAAACCCCATTGTTGAAAAGGAGCCTCAATAGTATTGGGATGTAAATGCAAAGGTAAGAACTTTCTCTTGCCATCAAAAATTTGGCACTTATGGCAAGTAATGACTAGTTTGTGGGTGTCGGGAAACAGGGTAGGCCAATAGTATCCAGCCCTAAGTATCTTGTTAGTTGTGGTTTTCCAGTAGAGATGGCCTCCACATTCTCCCTCATGCATCTCATGCATGATCTTTCCTGCATCATCCTCCAGCAAAAATTTAAGAAATATGTCTATAGAGTTTTTCCAATATAACATTCCATCTATAAAGCAAAAATTCAAAGCTTTTTGTTTCAGGAACCTAGTTCTTATCTTTGATAAAGTAGGTGGAGCATTAAGATAAAAGAGGACATACAGAATATTAGCATACCAAGATGAATTGAGAAATGTTTCTTCAATATAAGGAGTGGTGCACTCTTCTTGTTCTTCTAAAACATCAACCATATTCATATCTAAAGCTTGGAAATTTGAATCAACCATAAGTTTTGCAAGCCCTTGTCCTTTGACTAGTTTGGTTGGTCTAATTTCCAAGTCATATTCTAAGATAATGGAAATCCACTTTCCCCTTTTACCATCAGGGTCTTGATTCATAATATCTTTGACAACAGTATGTGGAACAAAAGCAATGATGTGAGAATGTAAGATATAGACTCCAAAATCTTTCAATGTTTTAATCAAGGCATAACCTTGCTTCTCCATGATGTTATACTTGAGGGGAGCATCTCTAAGGGCTTTGCTGAAGAATGCTATAGGTTGTTCTTTCCCTGTCATGCTATTTTGTAGTAGGACTGCAGCAATGGTGTGTTCAGAGGCAAATGAGAAAATGTAGAAGTCTTTGGTAAAATCGAGACTGATTAGGACCAGTGTTTGAGTGAGGGCTAGTTTAACCAGTTCAAAAGATTGATTAGCTTCTAAGGTCCATTTAACCCCTATTTCCTTTTTAAGCATGTTGGTAATATTCCTCAAGAGTTCAGCAAGGTTGGGGATGAACCTCCTTAAGAATTTTATCTTCCCGATGAAATATTGTAACTACTTAATGTTTCTGAAATGGTTGATTTGTAAAATGCCATCAATCCTCTTGGGGTCTATTTTGATACCCTCTTCTGAGATGATGTGGCCTAGGAGTTTTCCTTCCTGGAGACCGAATAGTGTTTTCTTGGGATTCAAGGAAAGGCCATACCTCCTACATTTTTCAAAAACTTTTCTTAGATGAATCAAGTGTTCTTCATCGATCTTAGAGTATACAGTGATGTCATCAAGGTAAATGAATATGAAGTAGCCTATGGCTTCTGAGAATCCATTAAACCAAATAACATTTTAACATACATGAATGTACCCCAAGGTGTGGTGAAGGCAGTTTTGTGTTGGTCACTGGGGAGTACTAGTACTTGGTTGTAGCCAGAAAAACCATCAAGCAGTGAGATTCTTTTAGAGCCAACTACCTTTTGAAGTATGTAATACATTTTAGGCAGGGTGTAATTGTCCTTTAAGGAGACTTTGTTTATATTTCTAAAGTCAGTGCAAATCCTAATCTCTCTAGTATTTTTCCTAACTGACACAAGGTTGGAAACCCACTCTGAGTATCGAATGGAAACTATGATCCCGGCATCATACATCTTTTTGTTCTCTTTCTCAACCAGAGGCAATAGGACGGGGTTTATTCTTCTTAATTTTTGTTTGAAAGGTTTCTGATTTTCTTTAAGAGGAATTTTATGTTGAATAATGCTTGTGTCATATGCTTTTAAATCTTCATACCCCCATGCAAAAACATCTCTAAATTCTTGGAAAAGTTCAATACATCTTTGTTTTATGTGAGGGGGAAGAGTTCTGGAGAGTTTGATCATTTTAGGTTCCTTCAGGCTACCAATGTTACACTCCTCTACATAATTTTCTGTGGATTCCATTTTGGGTTTTTTAGCTACATCATTAAAGTTAAAAAGCTCTTCTAATGGCGCAAGGCCTCTTGGTAATGTGCCATATTTACATTCTAAAACCTCAACGTCCCTTTGGTCTAGATTCTAAATAATTCCTTCCTCATAAGGATGTGTAAGCAAGTTTATATTAGCAATAGATGGTAATTTTATTTCTAAGTCTTTTCTTTTGTAGAGACATCTTCCTCGTGTCCTAAACTTGGTTCTGTTAATGTAAATTCATTCTTAGATTGTAAAAAATCTTCAAATTGTTCATCACCCTCAATCACCTACCAATAGTAAATGTTGTCAGGTATTGTAGGTTGGTGTTTGAATTTGACAGTGTATTGTTCACTTGCAATTGGTATTTGACAGTTGCTAGCAGTGAAGGCAAGCTCATTTGCAAGAATATTTTGGGCTCTAGGAATGTAAGCTAGCTCATATTTTTTAAAATTTTTGAGGAGATCTAAGGCTGCATTTCTATATTCTCTTAATCTTGGATTCTTAGTTGAATACTCACCTTTGATTTATTTAATGATTAGTTCAAAATCTCCTTGAGCAGATATTTTCTTAATTCTTAAGTCCTTGCGTGGGTGTAAGCCAAGGAGGAGAGCCTCATACTCTTCAATGTTATTAGTGCACTGAAAGTCCAGTTTGTAAGAATGAATTTCATTTGTGTTATGTATCCACACACCAGCGCTTGATCCAGCCTTTCCACAATAACCATCAAAGGTTATGTTCCATAGTGTTTCTATTTCGTGTTCATCACTTTTTTTTTTTTGGGTTTCTAAAGCTTGGGGTGATATTTTCTTTAGCTGAGGGTATGTTTGGTGGTTCTGGTAGCACTAGATATTTGTCATCTTCACTCACCTATTCCACAATGTCATTTTCATTATACAAGATAAATGAATCTAAGTCTGAATGAATGGAACAACCAGGGGTGTTGTTTGGCATGCCCAAGTTACTCACCATATACTTCATGTGTGATTCTCAGTAAAGTTTTCTTCTCTAGTTGAAAACAAGGATAGCAGCATAGGACATATCTAGTTGAAGATTACCCTGAAGTTTGGCCACCCAAGATCTGGATAAAAGCATGCCATATTTAGGAGGAATGTCTGCTACCACTATGTCCATGACAAGACTTTTGGCAGGAATCTGGGCTAGGTTGACACAAAGGTCTTTGATTAGGCCTAAACACTTAACCCTACTCAAGTCAAAGAAGTAGAGGTGCTTGTAAGGTTTAGTGATTTCCAAGCCTAAGCTTTCCATCACAACTTTAGGCATGAGGTTGTGTGAGGCTCCAGAGTCTAGCATAGTATTGTGTAATATCTTGTCATGTATGTTAAGACTGATATAGAAAGGAGGGACAACTCATTCTTGATACTTTCCTTCAACTTTGGGTCCAAATAACAATTCAGGACCATCATTAGTTAAATTTAGTGTGTCAGTATCATTTCCTAAGTTTAAGACCTTCAGCACTTGGGATTTATACACTCCTTGGGTTACCAGTTCAGTTAGATGCATGGTTTTCTTAAGTTTATTAATTTCCCCTTCAAAGTTGAAAGGGATTTTGGTCTTAGTCATATTTGCATCAATTTTATCAGCCATAACCTTGTCCACAAGTTTGATCTATTGATTTTGATCAAGGGTTTTAGATAACAAAAAAAATTTAGGACCACTATTAGAGGTACTAGGGCAGCTTGTGTCATTGTTTGGCTGATTGTTTTTTCCTTTGTTTGTTTCAGCTTTCCTAGCTAGGTTATTTACATTGTCTGTTGTGTTCTTATGACTATTTTCTGGAGCTTCCCTAGTTGTAGTATCAATTTGGTGTTTCTTAGAGGCTTCTTTACTTCTTTTTCTCCTAAGGTCATATTGCCTATGGACCTCCATGATGGCATTTTCCAGTCTTGATTGGTAATCTTCAGATTTTTCATAATCTATTTCAGTTTGATCAAAGGCACAAAAACCTTGTTCTTCTTCTATGAGAAAAACTTCATTTTCATTATGAAAGCTTATTAGGTTTACATTATTCTCTTCAGTTTCTTCCACCTCTCTTACTTCTCTATTTACATAATTATTTTGGAGAGGTGGCCTAATGTTTTGATAATTGTATCCTGGCCAGTTTTAGGGAGGGTTGCTTCTGAAGTTTTGAGCTCTGTTTTTTTTTTGGGAATTAACTTGATTTTCCCTAGGAGGGGTCCTTTCATTCAAGTTTATCTTTTCTATCATTCTCTCCACAGTTCTCATTAGGATATCTATTTTAGAGTTCGATGAGGATGTTGAGGGCATGGTTTCATCCTTGTAGGTTATTCTTTTTTCTGATTTCAACCTAGCTCTCTTTTCAATCAAGTTAACCTCCACACTAATAGCTGCATTTTGCATTTATTCTAAGGTTTCAGGGTCTCTTCCTCTTAATTTGAAATTCATGTCAGGGTCAAAACCTTTAGGGAATTTCACTAGTGCTAGGCCTTGTGGAGGTTTCATGTGAGGTGGAAGGGAATTGTACACATTATTAAACCTGGTGCAATAGTCTTACACACTCTCCCCTACATTCATTTTAAGATTGTTATATTCAAACATGATTTGGAGGGGGTTTTTCTTGATTTCCCACTTGTTAATGAAAGTTTGATAGAGGAAAGGGAGGTCATTTATTGAATTACGAGTTAATACTTTGAAACATTTTTTGGCCTCTCCCCCTAAACATTGTGAAAAAATCCTCATTTTAATAGTTTCTTCTTCTATCTCCATATAACCAAAAGAATCATTGATCCTATCTACATGCTATTGGGCAGTGGTGGATTCAGCCCCTGTGAAATGAGGGATCTTGGACTAATAGTCATTCGGCAAAGGCACTAGAGGTTGAGGTAAAACCAAGGGTGCATACCAAGCTGCCATGGTGGGAGCTAATGGAGGATTTACAAGAGGTGGATTTGTGAGAGGGGGTGTATGATGAAGTGGATTGGTTTACACAGTGGTGATATGGATGGGTGTGGCGGAAGTACTTGGACCAACAAACTAGTTTTTAGTAGATTTGGTATGGAAATATTTGAAGTGATGGAGAAGCCGAAAATCAGGTGGTGTGGAAGGAGAGGCTTCTTTGCTAGAACTCTGCTGCAAATCTAAGGGTTCAAGGTCAGTTTGGTCAATATCAATTTGAGGCCTGTTTCTGAAGAGGTTTCTTGTATGGTGCAAGTCAAACTGGGGATATTGCAAAGCTGTGAGATGTTCAGGTATAGAGATTACTCTGTGGATGATCCTAACAGTGGTTAAGTTTCTAGATCTAGAATTTTGCCACAAAATATTTTCTGGGTCATCAACTATGTTGGGAGGGTTTGGGTTCAGATGAGATCTGGTACTGATCATATGTGAAGCCAAATTTCAAATTTCAAAATTCAGAGAGGCTGAAATTTTTAGTACTTTTTCTGAAGGATGACCTCTCTTAATGTCTGGTAAATTCATACAATATATAAGTGGGGTCAAAAACTTCTCATGGTTGGTGTGAAACAAATCTAGGAAGCCAAATGAATGATAATGAAGTAATAGGCCTACTGAAGGCTAGTGGAGTCGCTAGGTGGAAATTTTTAGCTTTTTTGAAGGTAAAATATATTATGGTCCACCATCAATAAGTAATAAAAACCAATATAAGTGTGTTTTGGGGTTTTTTGAGTTTCCTATGGTTTGTGTGAGTGGCCTATAGCTAAGTCATCATTTTTCTAGGATGGTGAAACAAATAGAGTGTACTCTTTGGAGAATAGTCTGAGTTTTCAATGATTTAATAAGGGTATCTGGAATCCTAAGGGTTACTTAGTTTTTCACAGACTTAGAAGGTCCCACCATGATTGCCAGAATGTTAGTGTCCAGTGATTTGGAAGATTGGTAGACCAAATGACAGGGTAACTTGGAACCAAGCCTTGGAGTCCTAGTATCTAGCCTTCCTGGACTTAGAGAGGGATCTCTCTATTGGGTGCAAAGGATGTATTCTTTTTTCTCTAGGGTTTTTATTTTATGCTAGTTATTAAGTGTAGGGTTTTTAATTGTTTTGGTTGGGAAAGATGGCCAAGTGTAATAGGAGGAGTGAGAGGATGTCAAAGCCATTGGGCTGTGGAGTCAAATAAATTCAAGGATGTATAAATGATGAAACAAAGTGTATTGCAGGGCCAATTTAGCAATTTTAATGGATCCTTAAGATGATGTATGAGGTGTAATGAACATTAAGTTTGGGAAAAGACTAAGAGGTCTTAAACACATATATTTTGAAGCTACAAATCATGAGGTAGGAAAAACCATTAAGCTCTATGAAAAATACTCAAACTGATAATCATATAAGATAAACATTCCATTGAAACATGGAGAGCATAAGAGGTTCTAACTTTAGAAATTCACCTTCAGATTTTGGGAAAACATATAAGACAAAAAAAATAACTCAATTTATGAAGAGCGAACTCCTAAACATCATAATTCAAGCTATTGGGAACTCTGAAACAAGTTGACAAGCATGGAAAAAGGGCAAGATCGAATGAGACCTCTTTGACTTAACCTAGCAATGAATATTCCTCGGGTTTAAGGCTTCAATATAGGGTTTTGAAAACTTCAAATAAGCAAGGCATACCATGAATCATACTTGTAAGCTAGCATAATAACCATACATGAAACAAACAAAAAAAACTGGTGGACCTAAGGAGCAATCAAAAATTCCTTAAGATGGCGAGAAGAGGAAAACATCAAAGCTATAAAAAACAGGAGAATTGAGGTGCCTCAAAGAACATATCTCAACCTATACTTTTATGATATGTAGCAGCCAAGAAGAATGAAACAAAATGAGAACAACAAAACATTAAAAAGTTAAGAAGACATCACTATTCACCTAACTATGGAATCTTGCAAACAAGCTTCTCCATCATCAAGCCAAACAAGCCATTCATCCACTTCACAAAACCAATTTCTTCTCCAAGCTCATAAAACCATGTATATTGCTCTCCAAGCTCATCAAATGCCAACAAAATACATAGGGTCCTCATGCTATATTTATGGATCAAATGAGGACTAAAACCCTAAATGTGGTAGGAAAATGTCAAATATAACCATAAATGTCATTTATGGCCAAGAGACCATGCAAGGCCTAAGGCACATAATATCCTA
Organism: Pinus albicaulis; assembly: GCA_034641835.2. NCBI lineage: Eukaryota > Viridiplantae > Streptophyta > Pinopsida > Pinales > Pinaceae > Pinus > Pinus albicaulis. The sequence continues at coordinate 1,582,232,621 of CM076579.1, forward strand.
AGAAATAAATGCCAAAATAACTATTTGCACCTAATTCTAGAGTGATTTTCCTTGAAAAACTCAAAAATATCTATTTGCAATAAATGAGTGTGTTTTTTTTACTTTTGGTCCAAAACACACTAGGCAATGTCTGTGCGTAGCGCCACTTCAGCAGAAAATAGAGTCTCTTGTAGCTGAGTTTTTGACCCCTTCCTGACACCAAATTTGTCTTCGTGATGGTGCGTTGGAAAGCCCGATGAGTCGAATTTCCATAAGTGCTAGAGTTGTGTTGAGTGGATGCCATTTACCTATTCAGAAATCAATTTCCCCAACACTTCTCTGTGCGCAACACCTAGTCTGAAAAAGAGGCAGAAAGGTCAAAAGTTTGATGGTTTTTGACCTTTTGGGGAGGAAAAAATGCTCCAAATGATCTGAAAATTGGTGATAAGAATGTTGGTGATGTAAGAAATCCAAAAATGTAAACTTTGAGAGCTTAGGATGCACCAAGTTTGTACGTACCACCTAGGGTGTTGCGCACAGACAGGTCAAAATTTGGAAAAGACAAAATTTTGGTCAAATTGCCTCAAACTTGGTGGAGAGGTCCCTCAAGAGGTCTTGGACACCTGTTGAGAAGCCTCAGTGAAAAATCAAAGGCTGTCATGCACTTTTTCCTTTCTTAGGTCTTATAGCTCTATGTGGGCCTCCTTCAGTTTGGCACAAGCAAGCATGTTTTTCCTTGCATAATGTTTGGTCATTTTCTTTTGTAGAGCAAGGTCCCTTTTCGCCTTCTTGAATGCTTGTGCTCCTCCTTGTAATATTCAATGACACCTTGTGCCATGTCAAAGTCTTTTTCCCACTCCTGAAGCTGTGCATCTTTCACCAAGAGAAGCAATCTAGTGGTCATCTCCTTGTCCTCATTGTCGCTTCCTAGATCAATGTACTAAGGTTCTTGAGGAGTCTTCTTGATCCTTTTGCTTCTCCTTACCTTTACTTGCTGCTCACCTCTGTCCATATTTTCCTTGCCTTTGTCTTTGTGCTTGATAGCTAGAGGAGAGATGGCCCTTTTCCTTTTTGAGGCAGCAAACACATCTCTTTGTCCTCTGTGGTAGGTGTATGGGAGAGGAATGGTGATGGTTTTGGAGGTGTTTCCATCAGGGCCTTGACCCTTGTTATTTTCACTAGCCTTTTCATCCTTTCCATTTCTTTCATGGGTCATTTCATGCCTGATTGGGTCACTGATTTCTTGATCTTTAGCATCATCATCATCATTGTCTCCCTCACTGTTTTCTTCACTATCACTTTGGCCTTCAAACTGATCACTACCTTCCTCACTTGCCTCATTTTGGCTATGTTTTTCATAAAGGTCCTCTTCTCTGTCACTTTCTGCACTGTCACTTTCAATTATTTATTCATTCAGAGGTTGATTTGTGTCATGACAGTCATGATAGTTGTCATGACTTTCATGACTATTTTCTAAGTTGCCTTGCTCATTGACTATCCTCTATGTGCCTTTGTATTGGTCACTTCCTGCCTTCTCAAACTCTGTATTTTCTTCATCAATTTCTTGTGTTTGATATTTCACTGCCTCATCATCTTCATTTGTTTCTTCACTATTATCATCTTCAGTCATGTTTTCACTGTCTGCACCATTATTGTGCTTACTGTCATGCCCATGCTCATCCTTCTCTTGGTTGTCCTTTTCATCTTCTTGTTGACTATCATATTCATCACTGTCTTCATCACCCTCTTGGTCCTCATCTTGTTCATAATTAACACATTTTTCTGTGTTTCAATGAGGTTCATTTGTGTGATCATTATCACTGTCTTCCTCAAATTCATCACTATCATCATCTTCAATTAATGCATTAGGAGAAGAGGAAAGAGGTGTGTTTCTTAGTGGAGAATGCATAGGAGGAGCTAATGAAGGAGTGGAAGTAGTTGGGGGGAAATTTTGCTGAATGAAGGCTTGGGGATTTGTAAATGCCTCATGTGAGATAAAAACTTCCCAAGGGATTCCATGCTGCTCCAGCTGGTGCAAAACAATGATATTGTTAAAGGAGTGGTGAAAAATTCTCTACATTTGGTGCCCATAGCTTCTCTTCTTGACTATTGAAGCCATCTTGTCAATGCTCCGGAAGAGATAGTATGGTAGGTTTAGCAATTTTACTTTGGTAAAGTACATTGGAAGCCTTATATGATATGAATAAACCCTTTATTACATCCCCTCACAAGTGAGATATTTGATGATCTGCCTCATCAGTAGGGCATACCTCTGTAGCAGGCAGGAGAAGGGGAAAACAACCTTGCAGCCCTGTTGACAGCTAGGTTTGAGGAAGGGCTGATAGTAGCTCAAGTCCAATTTCTTCTGTTTAAACCATCTCTCACCAATTTCTGGTATACCTGTGGCTTTAGCAATGTATTCAAATGAGAGTTCAAATTTTACTCCTGCTAGGATGACTTGGTGGTTTTGTATGCTGAGAAAAAACAACCTAGTCAAGACTGGATGGCTTTGGACTTGTTTAACCTTCTCACAAAACTGGTAGCATCCAACATCTTGAAAATAGGTAAGTATCATTGGAGAGGAGGTGATTTGAACGGTATCCATGGGCTCAAACCTATTAGTCCTTCCTCCCTTGTGCTTTGGCTTGACAAGCATTTGGCCTTCATCACTGCTGGTATTGTTCTCTTCCTCGGACATGGTGACTTGCCTAGAACAAAAGGTTTTTAGTTTCTTTGAGAGCCTTTAGGTCTAAAGAGGGTAATGAGTGAGATGAGGGAAAATTGAGGCATTGAAGGAGTGTTTTCAGATTTTTAGAAGCAGGTTGTTGGCCCTGAGAGTCTTTGCATGTATGACAATCTTTCAAATTTTCAAACCCTACCCTAGGAGGTGAATAAATTGATTTTTTTTTGCAGACTAGGGTTTGGTCACATTAGGCCTTTAAATACCTTCTTAATTATGAAAAAAAACTACATGGAAGGTAAGGAAGAAAACCACCAACCTTGCTTTGACTATTGCAGGGGCTTTAGAGGTAAGAAAATGGAATTTAGACCCTTTTTGAGAAATTTAGATCAAAGACCATCGGTGCGTAGTGCCACTCGACTGCTCGTTCAGGTCGGGTTGGGCTAGCAGGTCTGTGTGCAGCAATGGAAGTCTTCTGCGGACATGTCGGCCTGCGAAACAAGATTTCCGGCCCGTCGAAGCGTAGCATCGATGTGCAAAGGTGGGAAGTCAAACTGTTCTGGGCCCATGCATAGCACCCTAGTCGGAGCGTAGCGCCGGCCTCCCGCTGTGCAGCGCAGTTTTAATTTACACTGTCGCTACCTCTCCTATGCGCAACACTAATGGACAGGTGCGTAGCGCATGTGCTAGTGTGCAGCGCCTACAATGTTTTAACCCAAGTCCCCCAGAAACCCTAAAAATGTCTTCAACAACTCTCTCTCCTTTTTCAAATGAAAAATGAGGTGGGGAAATACTCAAAGAGACCTTTATAACTTTTTGAAAAATACATTTGTAAGCCAAAACCCAGTTTTATAATGTTTGTTTTCTCTTTATTTTTCTCACTGTCTTTTTGGATTTTTTCTTTTGGTCCTCTAGGTGATAGTTTGACAAAAATATGGTTCTTTTCTTTGCTGGAAGCCTCTTAATGTCACCCCTCTGATTGATAAACTTCCTAAAAAAGCTAAAACTATGTCTCTTATCTATATTCGGAAAATTAACCCCTTTCATGAATTTTAACACATATACATAGCAAAATTGTCATATTTTCTCATTTCTTCCTTTGACTGATATTCTGTCATGTTTTCTCTTTAAAACAGTGAACAACCTCCTAGTATGAAAACCCCTAGCAGTAAGTATCAATGACCTCTTTAATGTTTATGTGTCATCATCACTAGAAAAATTTATCTGGCACTTATGTTCTTACCAATTTTTCCTGTAGGTAACCATCCTTGACAGTTTGTAGAAGTGTCATTCATGGCATAATCTATCTATTGCAGAATATTCATTTGATAAGGTGACCCTTGTTGGAGGTTTTACTGCTCTACTGTAAACCAGTGGTATATTTTTTCCTTAGACCACTTTGATAATGATGTATGTCTAGTGAGGGAGGTGAGCTATTTAAACCATTTTTGTGTCTTTCATGGCCACTTCTGTTCTTGCAGGTGCCTATACAACTTTTTCTTTTGATCACTGTCTTTTGGAGTTCAACACCTTTCTTCTTCAATAGTGAAAACCATGCTTATCCTATTTAACTCTTTAGGCATTTTTACCTCATGCCTGCCTTCTTTGATCCTCCGTTAAGACCTCTAGCTGTACCTTTGAATCTTCTGGCTTTTGCATTGATATTCCTTGCCCTTTTCTCCCTTTGGTGAAGTGGTATATAGTACCCTTTTTTTGCATGCTTTGATCTTTTTGAGACCTCTGATCTTACCTTTTGAAAACTCATGCCCCTGTGCTAATAATTTTTGGCCCTTTTGTTGATACTCTTAATCATCTTTCTTCCTTTGGTGTAGTGGAGTATTGGTGTTTATGTCTGCCTCCTTTGATCCCTTAAGTTTTCTGCTTTACCTTTTGAAACCTCATACTTTTGTACCAATACTCTTTTCCCTTTTGTACATTTGGTGAGGTGGAATCAATTCCTCTTTGCCAAACCATAGAGGGCAGCTTGAAATCCTTTTGTAGCAATCTATTGTGATGAAGGAGGCCCTTTGTCATCATTTGACCATTTTTTTCCATCTCCTCAAACTTCTAGGTTTTAGGGCTACTTAGAAAAAAGTAAATAGTGTTTTCCTCTAAGTTCTCAAAAACTTATCAAAACTCATTAATTATTTCTAAAAGTCTTCAATGAGCATTTGAAGGAGTTCAGGTGGCCTTTGCCTTTGTAACCCTAGTACTGATTCCCTGTTTGGTCAAAACTATTACAAACCCTGATTCCCATCAAACATATACCTTGTTGCTTTCTTCTTTGCTATGAATGGTTTTCCTGTGATGGTCTTCCCATGTCCTTACTTCTTGCTAGGTTGATGTCCATTTGATTATTTTGCAGAAATGTAAGAAAAGGGAAGCTGTCCCCTTACAAAATTTGTGCTCTAGACCAAAAAGCCTTTTTGAGTGATCCTTTTGAGGAGTTTAGGAAAAAATGAATTTTCCCTTTCTTCTTTGAATGCAGTCTCCTTGTAGATATAAAACACATATTTGTAGGATATCAAATCCACCCTATGACTCATGAAACCCTAGGTGACCTAGTGGAGGGTTTCTTGGACTTGGCTTTTGGACTGAGACCTAGAATTTGGGATCATCAAGTGTAATATAGAGTTTATGATAAACTAATGTTTTGAAGATCCAAAATCCAATGTACTTGATTTATCTAAAGAGCCTACAGAGATAGTTTGAGACCATCAGTGTTTGGGAGTATTTTTAGGAGACATAACAAAGCTATTTGATTGGTGGGTTAGGTAGCAGTGGGGGTTTTTAGGCATAATAAAACAGAGGATTTGGGCCAAGGATGGAAACATATACACAAGATGAGTGACATTGGCTCCTAATGGGTTTTCTGAGATTGGTAAGAAAATATAGATAGGATGAAATGATAAAATAGTGAAAAATTCTCTTAAGGATAATGAAGGCAGTAAAATTTCTAGAACTCACAATGTCTATGAACTTTGTTTCTAGAAATCTTGGGATAATAATTTAGTCATCAACAAAGGAAAAAATTACTGATGACTAACACACTGGCAAACTGATCAAAGGAACAAAAATGTAATTTCTCTGAGACCAGTAAAGCCTCCAACAAAGGTTTTCCTTATCAAAAGCATATTCTACAAAAGATAGCTAAACATAAATGACACTTCTACAGGACTGTAAAAAATGCTTACCTACAGGAAGATTGATAAGGTCAAAGCAAACCTAAATGTTTCTGATGATAATGGCACACAAAAAAACTAAAGGAGTTGTTGACACCACCTTCTAGGGTTTTCACACTAAAAGGTTTTCCACTGATTCACAGTGAGATACATGACAGAATGTCAGTCAAAGGTAAAAATGCCAAAAATGATCACATTTATACTGTTTACAATTTTTAAACATCATGAAAAGGGTCAGGTTTACAAATGAGGGTAAAGAGCACAGGTTGAGCTGGTTGAAGGGTTTGTGAGTACAGGGAGACATCATGATGATCCAGCAAGACAAAAAACCATTTTTAGGGACTCTGCGATCTACAAGACCAAAAAGAGCCAAAAATATAGTAAAAGGTAAGAAGTGAAATAAACCTTACAAAGTGGGTTTTTTCATGAAATTATTTTTTCAAAAAAGGGGTATAAAGTCTCCTTTCCCTCTTCCCTAAAATCATTTGTGTCTATGAAAAGGAAATAAGATTCGTTGAAGAAGTTTCTTTAGGGTTTTCTATCCAAGTTTGGTAAAAATTAAGGAGTTGTGCACCAACAGAGGTGCTACGCACCAGGTTGTCAGTGCTGCGCACAGAGGGGGCAGCCACAGTTCAAAAATACGCTACGCTACGCATTGGGAGGGCAGCGCTACACACCTGTGAAGGCGCTGCGCATAGGCTCAAACCAACCTGACTCACCCATAGAAGTTAGCGGCGCTGCACTTTGATAGGGCCTGACAGCCCTTTCTCACCACCCAACTCGCCCACCACAAATCAGGAACTACGCACAGACTAGTCACAAGCCCGACCCGACCCGGCACTATGCACAGGAGGGCTCGACAGGAATAGCCTGTCAGGTGGTGCTACACACTGGAAGATTTTGTCAAATTTTCCCAAAAAATTGCCTAAATCCAATTTTTTTTCCTCCAATCCCCTGCACAGAGTTAGATAAGGTTGGTATTCTTTCTTCCTTGACCTCCAAGTGATATTTTTCATAATATAGGAAGGTATTTAAAACCTAATGTGACCAAACCCTAATCTTCATGAAAATCAAATTATTGACCTTCTAGGGCAGGGTTTAGAAATTGGGGAGTTGTCATTAGCCTAAAGACACTCAAATACAAGCAAGCTTCCTCCTAAAACTCTAAAACTTTCCTAGACCTACTTCATTTTTCCCTCATTGGATAAAATCTACCCTCACATCACTCATTTTCTATCCCTAAACCTAAAGGCTCTCACCAAGCTAAAAATAATTTTGTCCTATAATCAATCACCATGTCTGAGGGAGAAATCAGTACCAGCAGTGATGAGGGACAAAGGCCTATCAAGCTAAAGCACAAGAGAAGAAGAACTAATAGGTTTGAGCATTTGGATACCATTCAAGTCACCTCCTCTCCTATGATCCTTACATGTTTTCAAGATGTTGGGTGCTATCAGTTCTGTGAGAAGGTTAAACAAGTCCAAAACCACTCAGTTTTGACTAGGTTGTTCATCCTCAACCTACAAAACCACCAGGTCAACCTAGCAGGAGTAAATTTTTAACTCTCATATGAATCCTTTCTAAAGCCACTGGAATAACATATATTGGTGAGAGATGGTTAAAGCAGAAGAAGTTGGCCTTGAGCTACTATCAGCCCTTCCTCAAACCTAGTTGTCAACAGGGCTGCAAGGTCGTTTTCCCTTTCTCCCACCTGCTAGAGAGATATGCGTTACTAATGAGGAAGATAATCAATTATTTCACTTTTGAGGGGAGGTACTCCATGGTTTATTCATATCACATAAGGCTTCTGATGCACTTCACCAAGGTAAAATTGCTAAACCTACCATACTATCTCTTCCGGAGCATTGACAAGATGGCTTTAGTGGCCAAGAAAAGAAGTTATGCCCATCAAATGCAAAGCATTTTCCACCACTCCTTGATTAATATGATTTTTTTTCACCAACTGGAGTAGCAGGGAATCCCTTGGGAAGTTTTTATCTTTCATGATGTATTTGAAAATCCCCAAGCCTTCATTCAACAAAATTTCCCCTCCACTTCTCACTCACTTACCTCCACTCCTCCATCATCTCCTCCTATGCCTTCTGCACAGGGAAACATACCTCTTTCCTCTTCTCGTGATGCTTCAAGTGAAGGTGATGATAGTGGTAATGATGGGCAAGGAGGTGGCAGTAGCTATGAAGAACAAACAGATGATGATAGAAATGAAGAAATCAGTAGGTCGGATCCAGGGTTTGATGAGGAACAAGGAGGTCACAGCAGCAATAAGGAACAAGAATATGATGATGGAACTGATGAAGACACTAGGCAGAAACAGAGTCTAATGAAGAAGAGTAGGGTGATGATGACAAGGAAGAGGAAGATGAACATGACAGCCATAAAGGTAAAGATAGTGAACACTTGGAGCAAGGCAGGGATGGTGATGATACAAATGAATCACTCCCAAGTGCAGAAAAAGGTATTGCTAATGAACAGGATGAAGACCAAGAGAATGATGAAGACAATGATGAAAGTGACAGTCAGTAAGAAAGTGAACAGGACAACCAAGATAAGAATGTACATGAGCATGACAATAAGCCTATTCTTAGTGCAAACACTGACACTATAAATAAAAATGATGAAGATGAAGACACAGAGGGAGATGATGAGGAAATAGAAGACCAAGGAAAAGGAAATTATGAAGCTGAAACAAATTTTGAAGATATATGAAGTGACCAAGGCAATAGCACATACAGGATAGTCAATGAGCAAGACAGCCAACAAAATAGTCATGATAGTCATGACATCTGTCATGACTATCATGACACTAATCAGCCTCCAAAAGACAAAGGAAATCAAGGTGACAGTGTCGGGAATGATAAAGAAGAGGACGTTGATGAAGGGTAGAGCCAAAGTGAGGCAAGTGAAGAAGGTAATGATCAATCTGAAGGCTAAAGTGACAGCATAAAAAACAATGAGGAAGACAATGATGATGATGATGCTAAGGATCAAGAAAGCAGTGACCCAATGAGGCATGAAGTTACTCATGGAAGCCATAGCAAAAGTGAAAAGGCTTGTGACAACACCAAAGGTCAAGGAAATGATGGAAACACCTCCAAAACCATCATCACTCCTCTCACATGCACCTACCACAGAGGAAAGAGAGATGTGTTTTCTGCCTAAAAAAGGAAAAGGGCCATCCATTCTCAAGTTAGCAAGACCAAGGACAGAGGCAAGGAAAGGATGGAAAGAGGTGAACAATAGGTAAAGGTGAGGAGGAGTAATAGAATCAAGAAAACCAATCAAGAGCCTCAATTCATTGATCTAGACAGTGACAATGAGGACAAAGAGATGACCACAATATTTCTTCTCTTGACCAAAGATGCACAACTTAGGGAGTGGGAAATATATTTTGAGATGGCATAAGGTGTCCTTCAATATTAAAAAGAGGAGCACAAGCACTTCAAGAAGGTAAAGAGAGGCCTTTCTCTAGAAAAGAAAATGACCAAGCACTATGCAAGGAAAAACGTGCTTGCTTGTGCCAAAATGAAAGAGGCCCTTATGGAGCTAGAAAACCTAAAAAGGGAAAAGGAGCATGATAGCCTTGGATTTTTGGCTTAGGCTTCTCATTAGGTGTCCAAGACCTCTTGAGGGACCTCTCCACCAATTTTGGGCCCAATTGAACAATTTTTTGTCTTTTTGAAAATTTGAGGCCTCTATGTGCAACACCCTAGGCACTATGCACAAAATCGGTGCATCCTCGGCTGGAAAAATTTACATTTATAGATTCCTCTCATCCCCAACAGTCTTCTTACCAAATTTCAGATCATTTGGAGCATTGTTTACCCCCAAAAAGGTCACAAAACATCAACATTTTGACCTTTCTGCCTCATTTTCAAACTAGGTGTTGTGCACATAGCAGTGTTGGGAAAATTGGTTTTTGAACAGGTAAATGGCACCCACTTAGTATAACTCAAGAATTTCTAGAAATTCAACTCATCGAGATTTCCAACGAGCCATCACAGAGCCAAATCCAGTATCGGAAAGGGGTCCAAAACTTAGCCACAAGAGACCCTATTTTCTACTGAAGTGGCGTTGCGCACAGAGACTGCCTAGTGTGTTTTGGACCAAAAGTCAAAAAAACACACTCATTTATTGTAAATAGATATTTTTGAGTTTTTTAAGGCAAATTAATCTATAATTAGGAGCAAATAATTATTCTGGCATTTAATTCTTAAGATATTATGTGCCTTGGGCCTTGCATGGTCTCTTGGCCATAAATGACATTTATGGTTATATTTGACATTTTCCTACCACATTTAGGGTTTTAGTCCTCCTTTGCTCCATAAATAGAGAATGAGGCCCCTATGTATTTTTTTGGCATTTGATGAGCTTTGAGAGCAATATACATGGTTTTATGAGCTTGGAGAAGAAATTGGAGTTGTGGAGTTGATGAATGGCTTGTCTAGCTTGATGATGGAGAAGCTTGTTTGCGGGATTCCTTAGCTTGGTGAATGGTGATGTATTCCTAATTTTTCTATTGTTTTCCTTGTTATCATTATGTTTCATTTCTCTTAGCTGCTATAAATCAGAAAAGTATAGGTTGATGCATGCTCTTTGAGGCACCTCAATCCTTCTATTTGTTATAGCCTTGATGTTTTCTTCTGTTTGGTATGCTTAAGGAATTCTTGATTGCTCCTTAGGTTCAATAAAACTTGTTTTTGTTTCACAAATGGTTAGTATGTTAGTTTACAAATATGATTCATAGTATGCCCTGCTTGTTTGAAGCTTTCAAAACCCTATCTTGAAGCCTTTCTTTGACATATTGTCTGCTAGGTTAAGTCAAAGAGGTCTTGTTCAATCTTGCCCTTTGTCCATGCTTATCAACTTGTTTCAGAGTTCTTATGGATTTTTTTTATGATTTTTAGGATTTCCCTCTTCATAAATTGAGTTATTGTGCTATCTTGTGTGTTTTCCCCATATTCTGAAGGTGAATTTCTAAAATTAGGAGTTCTAATGCTTCTATGTTTCACTAAAATGTTTATCTTGAATGTTTATTGGTTTAATATATTATCATAGAGTAAATGGTTTGCCTTAGCTCATGCTTAGTATCTTGTGTTTTGACAAAGGATTCTTGATTGCCCTTTGCCCTATCTAATTCACAAACTTGATGTCCATTCCACTTCACCCATAAATCATAAGGATCATTTCACCTTGCTAAATTGGCCCTGCAGTGCACTCTAATTCAATATTGAAATACCCTTGACTTTTATTTGACTCCATAGCCTAATGGCTTTGACATACTCTCACTCCTCCTATTACACTTGACCATCTTACTCATCCAAAACAATCAAAGAACCCTACACTTAACAACTAGCCTAAAATCTAAACCCTAGAGCAAAAAGAACACATCCTTTGCACCCAATAGAGAGAGCCCTCTCTGAGTCCAGGAAGGCTAGGTCCTAGGACTCCAAAGCTTGGTTCCATGTTACCCTATCATTTGGTCTACCAATCTACCAAATCACGGGACACTAACATTCTAGCGATCACGGTGGCACCTTCTGAGTTAGTGACAATCTAAGTATCCCTTAGGACTCCATAATCCCTTGTTAAAGAGTATCCAGTGATTAATCTACCACCTCATCTCCACACTAACATTCTAGCGATCACGGTGGGACCATTCTGAGTTCATAATAACCTGAATATCTCTCAAGACTTACAAAAAACCCCTGTCAAACTAAGAATTCTATCCGGTTGATTCATCCTACCGGAACACTAACATTCTGGCAACCACAGTGGGAGGTTCTGAGTTCATACTAGCCTAACAAACTCCTATAGACTCATTTAAGCCTTCAGTTAAGCTTAAAAAATTCACTGCTAGTATTTGGTGGTTTATTTGCTACCTCATCACCACACTAACACCATGGTGATCATGATGGGACCTTATTAGTCAGTGAAAAACTAAGTACCCCTTAGGACTTCAGATACCCTTATCAAATCATTGAGAACTTACACTATCAACCAAAGAGTAGACTCTATTTGTTTCATCATCCTAGAAAAATGACGACTCAGCTATAAGACACTCACACAAACCTTAGGAAACTTAGAAAACCCAAAAACACCCTTATATTGGTTTTTATTGCTTATTGGTGGTGGACCATAATATATTTTACCTTCAAAAAAGCTAAAAATTTTCAGTTTGCGACTCCACTAGCCTCCAGTAGGCCTATTACTTCCTTAGCACTAATTTGACTTCCTAGATTTGTTTCACACCAAACTTGAGAATTTTTTGAGCCCACTTATATACTCTAAGAGTTTAACAAGCATTAAGAGAGGACAACCTCAAGAAAACAGTCCTAAAACTTTTAGCCTCTCTAAATTTTGAATTTTGAAATTTGGCTTCACATAGGATCAGTACCAGATCTCATCCGGACCCAAACCCTCCCAACATAGTTGATGACTCGGAAAATATTTTCTGGCAAACTTCTAGATCTAGAAACTTAACCACTATTAGGACCATCCATAGAACAAGCTCTGTATCTAAACATCTCACAGCTTTACAAGATCCCCAGTTTGACTTACACCATACAAAGAACCTCTTCAGAAACAGGTCTCAAACTGATATTGACCAAACTAACCTCGAACCCTTAGATTTGTAGCAGAGTTCTAGCAGAGAAGCCTCTCCTTCCACAACACCTGATTTTAATCTTCCCCATCACTTCAACTCTTTCCATACCAAATATACTCAAAATTAGTTCGTTGGTCCAAGTACTTCCACCACACCCATCCATACCACCACTGTGCAAACCACTCCACTTCATCATACATCTACTTCCACAAACCCACCTCTTGTAAATCCTCCATTATCTCCCATTATGGCAGCTTGGTATGCACCCTTTGTTTTACCTCAGCCTCTAGTGCCTTTTCCAAATGACTATCAATCCAAAATCCCTCATTTCACAGGGATTGAATCTATCACTGCCCAACAGGATGTAGATAGGATCAATGATGCTTTTTATTACATTAAGATAGAAGAAGAAACTATTAAAATGAGGATTTTTGAACAATGTTTAGGAGGAGAGGCCAAAAAATGGTTCAAATCATTAACTCCTAATTCAATAAATGATCTCCCTTCCCTCTACCAAACTTTTATAAATAAGTGGGAAATCAAGAAAAATACCCTCCAAATCCTGTCTAAATATAAACATATTAAAAGTAATGTTGGGGAAAGTGTGGAAGGATATTGCACTAGGTTTAAAACTGTGTACAATTCCCTCCCACCTCACATGAAACCTCCACAAGGCCTAGCATTAGTAAAATTCCCTGAAGGTTTTGACCCTAACATGACTTTCCAATTGAGAGAAAGAGACTCTGAAACCTTAGAGGAAATGCAAAGGGTAGAAATTAGTGCAGAGGTTAACTTGATTGAAAAGAGAGCTACGTTGAAATCAGAAAAGAGAGTAAGCTAGAAGGATGAAACCATGCCCTCAACCTCTTCTTCTGATACCAAAATAGACAGCCTAATGAGAACAATGGAGAGAATGATAGAGAGGATAAATTTGAATGAAAGGACACCTCCTAGGGAAAAACAGGCTAATACCCAAAACATAAATAGAGTAGAGAACTTCATAAGAGACACTCCTCAAATCAAACCAAGGGAAAGTGATCAACACATCAGACCTCCCTTTCAACAAAATTGTGTAGATGAAGAAGAAGGAGAAATTACAGAACTTGAAGAAAGACATATAAATCTAATAGGTTCTGATAATGAAGAGGATGTTTTTCTCACTGAAAAAGAACAAGGTTTATTTTCTTCAGATCAAACTGACACAAACTATGAAGAATTTGAAGACTACCACTTGGGGTTTCAAAATTCCATCATCGAAATCTATAAGCAGTATGATCTTAGGAGCAAAAAGTACCTAGATTCTGCCAAGAAAGACCAAATAGACACTGTTGTTTGGAAAGTATCCGAAAACACCCCTAAGAAAATAACAGAGAATTTCAACACCATGGCTAAGAAAGCTAAAACAAACAAAGGGAAAACCAGCTAGCCAAACAATGACCTTAGCTGTCCTAGTACCTCCACCAGTCACCCTAAGAAAACCATTTTGTCTAAAGCTCCAAGTCAGGATCAGCAGATTAAAAATGTGGAAAAGTTAATTGCTGATAAAGCTGATGTAAACATATCCAAAACCAAAATCCCTTTTAGCTTTGAAGGGGAGATTTCTAAAATTAAGATAAATATGCCCCTCACTGAACTGGTTACTCAACCAATGTATAGGTCTCAGGTTTTGAAGATACTAAAAATAGGAAATGATGCTGACACCTTACACTTGGATGATGACACACCTGAGTTGTTGTTTGGACCCAAAATAGAAATAAAGTATCAGGAAGGAGCCATTCCCCCTTTTTATGTCAATTTGAATATACATGACAAAATCTTACATAATTCCATGCTTGATTTTGGTGCCTCCCACAACCTCATGCAAAAATTTGTGATGGATAGATTAGGACTAGAAATAACTAAACCTTACAAGGACCTCTACTCCTTTGATTCGAGTAGGGTCAAGTGTTTGGGCCTGATCAAGGATCTTTGTGTCAACCTGGCACAAGTGCCTGCTAATAATCTGGTAATGGACATAGTAGTAGCAGATATTCCCCCCAAGTATGGCATGCTTCTATCCAGATCTTGGGGAGCCAAGCTTCAAGGGAACATTAAGCTAGATATGCCCTATGCTACCATCCCTATTTTCAATCAAACTAGGCGATTATATAGAGAGTCACATATGAAATATATGGTTAGTATTCAAGACAGATCGAATAATACTCCTCTTTACTCTATTCATTCAGGTCTTGATTCTTTCATCTTATGTAATGAGGAAGACTTTAATGAGTAGGTGTATGAAGTTGAAACACATCAAGATACAGTACAATAACCAAACCAGTCTTTACATGAAGAACTCGCCATTTAGAACTATAGCATCCCTAAACAAACACATAGTGATAAAAATAAACTTGACTTTCTACAAACTGAAAATGAAATCTCAAAATAAAGAGTCGGCTTGAAATATGAATCAGGCTGCTCAAAGGGAGGACAAATCTCAGAAACACAACCCTTCCCTTTTTCCTATCCCAAAATTCTAAAATGCCCTCACAGGACAAAAATATTGGGAGATTTGAATCAAAGGAGCCGGATGTTTTTACCTTATTTAGAAACCTTATTATCAACAATTTATGTCCCTTCAAAAAAACTATTAACTCTCACTGATGTTGCCGTCAATCCTAGAGGGATTTCTATTGAAACTGATATAGAGGGATATAATGTAGGAAGCCTAAGAAGGCCCAAACTGATTAAGTTATCCAAAGCCTTGCCATTACATACAAAAATGAAGTACTTAAGGTTGTGCAAAAAGTTTCAAGATGCTCTTCTATATAGGAGTAAAAGCTCAAATCCTGATGACATAGGAATTGTTCAAAAAGGGCCTTGTTCCAAGAAGAACTATGACACCTTTGGGCAGATTCTAGCACTAAAAAAGAAAGCCAAAGGATGCAGACTATGTATAGACTTTAGACACTTAGGAAAAGCCTCCATGGAGTCCAAATACCCTCTTCCCAAGACGAACCATCCTATGCCAAGAATAGGAATTTCTAAAAAGATGACATTGATTGGTAGTGTTTCAGGTTTTCATGAGATGATACCACTTCAAATCAATCAACACAAAGACATTTTCAAAGTTCCTTGGAATGACTACATTCTTGACCAAATTTTTCCTGGAATAAGGGATGCTGAAGACACCTTCAAAGAGGCCATGGCACCTGTTATCAACTTTTTCACTATGATATACATTGATGACATTGTCAGTTTTTTGGGAGCTGATGAAGAATGCCTTCTTCACCTAAACAGTTTCTTTCACAGAAGCAAGGTTTGGAAAGAAAACTTAAAGAAGAAATATAAAGGAGAACTTGGCCTGTTAGAAAATTTTTGGCAGAAATCTTGTACAATGCCCTCAAAAGTAGATAGCCATGTTCCTTATCTACAAGAGCTAAATGAAAAAGGGTTGGTAGATGATCCTATGGAGGACAGGGTAATCAAATACCATAGCCATTTTGGGTCTTAGTTTGAATTTCTCATTCATTATACATACCACTGTGATGAAAATATATAGAAAAAAAAAAACACAAAAACATGAAAAAATAGAAAAGAGGGAAAATTTGAAAAGAGGTAAAGCCCCAAACCCAAAAAGTAGAACTACTGAAATTGTGTAAGCCTAAATACCACTACTAGTACATAAACAAGTCTTGTTTCAGTCATCTAGGCTAATCATGGCTGGAACATGTTTTAAATTTATTGTTGATAAGTTAGTGAAAGATAGTTAGTAAAAATACTGAAGCTTGACTTATCAAAGGATAGATTAGGGAGAAAGATGTTGGTTCCACATGATTAAAACAGAACCAAAGAGAAAAAATAGGGATGAATAAAAAACAATATATCCTAGCCCTGATTTTTCTAGTCTTATTTTGTACAAAAATAACATTTGCGTGCAACTTGTTTTTATGCCACAAACCCATGGTAAGTCAGATTGTATAAATCCTGATTTGACCATGCTTTCAATTTCATGTTTATAGCTTAGTGAATGAATCCTGTCAAATAGCTCAATCTTGACATTTGAGTAGCTTAGGTAGGGAATAAGAGGATTTCATTAGCATAATCTGAACTCCTGGAAGAAATAAGATAGAAATAGATAGTTTGTTTTGCTTTCAAAAATAAAAATAAAAATGTCAAGTTTTCTAGTCCAAATGCACGTAAGGAAGAAAAAAATGATAGGAAAGTAGGTCGGGTAGGTAGAGATAAATATGAGCTAATCATGTCTATTAGATTGTTGAGATCATAGCTTCAAACAAGCGTCGACAAGTGAAAAGAGGTAAAAATCTTCCCAATGAATGAGGCACTGGTCTCCATAAAGCTAGAGATCTGAAGTTCTGGACACCTCCTGAAAAGGAGCTGCCCTCCCCAAGTGGAGCCACAGTTAGTCATCAGTAAGTTTTGCCTTTGTTGATGACTGAATGATTATCCAAATATTTCTAGAAACAAAGTTCATACACATTGTGAGTTCTATAAATCTCACTGCCTTCATTATCCTCAAGATAATGTTTCACTATTTCATCATACCATAATGTCTAGCTTTGCTTAGCAGTCCCAGAAAACCCAGTAGGAGCTCATGTCACTTAGTTTCTCTATATCTTATCACCTTTGACCCAAATCCTCTGTTTTTGTTTTTCCTAAAAACCCCCCATAGCTACTTGAGGCCACCAATCAAACAGCTTTGTTGTGTCTCCCAAAAATACTTCCAAACACTTATGGTCTCAAAACTATCTCTTGTAGGCTCTTTAGATAAATCAAGTATATTAGATTTTGGATCTTCAATACATCAGTTTATCATAAACTCTATCTTATACTCGATGATCCCAAATTATAAGTTCCAGTCCAAAATCCAAGTCCAAGAAACCTTCCACTAGGTCACCTAGGGTTTCACAAGTCACATGGTGGATTTGGTAACCTACAAACTCTGTTTTTCCTGTATGAAGAAACTACATTCAAAGAAGAAAGGGACAAGTGATTTTGTCTAAAACTCATCAAAGAGATCATTCAAGAAAGCCTTTTTGGCATAAAGAAAAAATTTTGCAGGGGGACATATGCCCTTTTCTTACATTTCTGCAAAAGAATCAAATGGCCATCAACCTAGCAAGAGGTAATGTAATATTCCCAAAATTTAGACCTCATCTAAATGGAGTATTATGGTTGATTTTATCTTTAGATAAATGAATGAATGGGTAGGGAGGCCCATTGACAAAATAATAGCATTCCTCACGTGAAAAGAGGAAGAATAAGAAGCTGGAAGGAGCACATTTAGGTGTGAACAAGGAGTATATCAAGTTGATTCAGTCATCTTTGACCAAATCAACATATGTTGTCTAGATACATTGCATCTCCTTGATAAACTGTGCAGATTTGGTGGAGGACAACTTGCATGAGCTTGGAGGCAAATGTGGATGGGACCCAATGAGATAAGGTTCACTTGCTATATATGGAGAGGATGGAAGCCTTTTCCATTCATGTTATGTTTTAGATTATTATTTGTATGCTTAGACTTGGCTTCCTCTTGTTGTTTAGCAGGGTTGCAGTGCTATTGAGCACCGGGTGTTCTCGAGCGGGAATCCCACCTCTTCCCTTGAGAGGCCTCTTGGGAGAGTATTGTACTAATTTTTTCCACATCTAGGCTTCAGGCCAAGCAAAAATCTTCACTCACAGCGTTATTTCTGTAGGGTGTAATGTTGTGTTGCAGGGTGTTGCATTGGAAAATTTATCATTCCACTCTCGGATCTGTTTCTAAGTAGAGGGTGCCTTCCTTCTCTTGAGAGATCAAAAAATGATATTTCTGAGCTCATTTCATATCTTGGCACTTCGCCAAAGCACCTCTTCTCTCCTACAACACAGTCCCTGGCAGGAACTGCGTCCTTTTTTAGAGAGTTGTTGCAGCAAGGTTATAGGCCTTGTTTTTGAGCTAGTTTCCTAGGGAAAGGGACAACACTTCTCCCAAAAAGCTAGAACAAGGGATTATTATCCCTCTTATACATTATTTAGCCATTTCCATGTAATTTTGCAGTGAAACTGTGTTATTTCTAAGCTGGATAAATCAGATCTGCTCTTTTTGTACATGTGTCTCAAGAAACCCTTGCCGGGTTATCTCTATAATGCAATAAGGAGGCCAGATCTTGTTTTCTTAGCATATTGTGCCATTAGTCTCCAGATCTATGTTTTTCTATTATAATGTTGTAGAAACCCTCATGAAATAACGCTATACATGCTTTAGTATTTTCTTCATAATCAAAGTCATGGGATTTGGGTGTTTCTAAGCCATTGAAAGGCCAGGAGACCTGTTTAACATATCAAAAGGGATTTGTTTCTGATCCCCTTTGTATGTAAGGTCCTTAGTCTACATTCTAAGGGAGAAAACCATTATTTCCCATGGTTATAACGTAGCTACCTGGAAATAACGTTTTGGGGATCTATTTTACTGCTTTTCCCCACTAGGAGACAATGTATAAAGGCATACTTTTGCTGATATGTTCATAATCTGATGAAAGGGTATTCAAGACACATTTTATGAGATAATTTGCTGCAGTAATTTATTTGTACTCATGTATTGTTGTAGCTCCACATTTGGAATATCTTAAGATATTCCCAATAGTGTAGATTTTCCCTATTTTGGGATATTACAATGGTATCGGAGCTTCTTTCTTGGCACAGCCTGTGGATTTCAGCCATTATGCCATATACAGAAGGGGAGATGTATAGAAAAGAGAAGGCTCCATTATGTGGAGGAAGAAAGGAAGATAGGCTTACAAAGCTTCTTCCAAGATCTATACAGAGATTTCAAGAAGATCTGAAGAAAATAAGGATGGAGATGGAATCTCCAGAAGAGCTTGGATCTAGAGCTAGATCTAGATTGGCACATGGTGAGTGTGAGCATGCAGCTACACTCCATGATGCACAGCACAGTTAAATACCCAGATCTATCATGAGATGGATGAAAAGAGGGAGAATGCCTAAGAGGAAAAATCTTAGTGATTTTTTGCAGGAGTATGAATCTCAAACTAAGAGGTTTAGAGATCATACCACTTTCCAAGATTTTTGCAAGATCCAGGTGAAGAGAAGCAAGCAACAGAATATGGATAGATTCTTTATGTCTACCTTTGATGGTTCACCTACATGTTCAGCTAGGGCTTGGGTCGAAGAGCTAGAGACCTTTTTGCAGCAGCACCAAATTTCTGAAAATGAAGCCATCAAAGTAGCAGTGCTACATTTTGGAGGTAAGGCTTTTGCATGGTGGATTTTTGAATATTGTTCTTTGAAAAATGAAAATACTTCCTCTTATGAAAGATTCATTAAAACATTGGTGGGAAGGTTTGATGGGAGACTTCCTAAAACACATGTATTAGAGCAAGAAAAACTTAAGAAAACAAAACCCTTGCATGAAATGGAGGAAAATATAGACCTTACTCCACTTCAGAAAACCATGGGGGGAGCTAAAATATTGCATCATAAATTGTTAGATACAAGACCTCTATCTCATATTCCTAAACAAGAGGGCATGGGGATCTATTTTTCACAAGAGGATCCAATTATTGTAGGGTTGTCCATACACATTGATGAAGATGAGGGCAACAGTGCTGTCATATCTAGAGTACATCCAGTACCTCATGCAGAGGAAGGAGGAGCACATGCTCAAGCATAAGGGATTCTTGTATCTTTGCAAGAAGTTCCCCAAGATCTCATACGTGGAGGTCAAATCATAATCAATGAGCAGCATGATTGTGAATCATTGCAGATGGGAGGAGAAGGTAGGAAGGAAGAGAAGCATCACTTAATGAGAGGCACACACCCTTCTCTATTTCAGAAAGCTAATGTAAAGGGGAGGCAGACTGTACTATGATGTGAAGTAAATGGCAAGATTGCCCAACCTCATGTACAGTCTACTCTTGACATTGATGTCTCACTACATGGAGGCATTCCACCTGGGAGGCCACCCAATCTAGGATTGATGAAAGACGTCTTGTCTTTGGATTCACCACTCTTGGATTTTGGAGAGGTGAAAAGTTTGGAGGATGACTTTGGCATGGGGGATTTCAAAGTAATAGGCAGCAACATGAGGAGAGCTTCACATTACAAATCACCAGCGCTGTCTCTTGAGAGGATTGATCCATATTGGACGTCTCAACTCTTGGTAGAGTACTCCAAGGATCTTGGTGCTTGCATGATTCTTGATGACCCTGATGGAGATGATAGATATATGGTGGATGATATGGTCATCTATTATTATGGCAGAGTCTTCTTGAATAGAGCTTCTAAGCTCAAGGAGAAGCTGCTACATGCAACACATGAGGACTTCTTTTCCATGCATTATGATGCCTATCTTTCCTTGATAGAGGAGTTCATTTGGGAGGGCATCTAGCATGAAATATTTCAGCATATGGATAGATGCATAGCCCGGATGATGATAGAGAGAAGGTCACAACCACTTCCCTACTCTTTGGAGGTGAGGGAGAATTTCCCGTTGATCCATTTCAGCTCAAGATATCAAGTACATGATGGAGGATGTACAATTTCACTTTATGTTTTGTACTTATTTTCTTTATATGAGTAGTATATTTTACCAAGGAGGATTATACCTTCTTTCATATTGTATAATGATGTACTTGAACCCATTTTTAGCGTTGAGATTGGCTATCTCATTGGTGGTTTGTGGGGGAAGCCACATGATTTTTGATGTGCACCATTGAGACCAATTTGTACTTTCATGTTGCTATCTTGTAAAATGATTGTGGCAGAAAAAAAGTGGCTGGAAAAGCACTTGCTATTGTTTGGTTTGATGTAGGCAAAGAATGTACTGCGCTGGTTCCATGTGAGGAACTATGATCCACTTCCCGGTTGTCATGTGACAGCTTGTTTTCAATTGTTTTTTCTTCCATATATTGTTGATGTTCCTATCTTCATGGGAAGCTTTGTTTGGAGAGTGGGATATGAGATGGAGATTCCCATTGGGAGTATGATTCTCCCTACTATTCATGTTGCATGTTTCAGGAGGAGCAATGGGCAAACCATGATTTCCACATCACAAATCTTTTCTTCATATGGAGTGAGCCATTTGAAGAACTTGAGTGCTTGGGGAAGGTACTTCATGGCTGAATTATTTGATGGGGTAGCTTGGGCCATTCTTGGAGGCCATATTTCTTCAGCCCAAAGACATAAACAGCCCCACACTTATCATAAATGGAGAGAGAAACAAATGAAGAGGGGAAAACTAATCTCTCCATGCAGCCCCACTACATTACACAAACAGGGGGTTGATGATTGTTTGGATGAGCTACCTAGGATGGCTCATTTCATTTGGATGATAGCATGGGTGATGAAATCACTCATTGGGAATAAGATTCTCCATGTTGGTCATCACTCCTACCTTGAGGAGGCCATTGGACAACAAGGAGATTTCCACTTGCACCTTCCACTTTCTCATGTTTTACACACTTGGGAGGATTTGTTGCTGAGCTATGGTGAGATCTATTGATGAGGAGGCCATAAGAAGAGGGAAGGAGAAATTTTTCTCTACCTTTGTAGTTGCTTGAGGACAAGCAACATTTTGGAGGGGGAGGATGGTAATATTCCCAAAATTTAGACCTCATCTAAATGGAATATTATGGTTGATTTTATCTTTAGATAAATGAATAAATGGGTAGGGAGGCCCAATGACAGAAGAATAAAATTCCTTATGTGAAAAGAGGAAGAATAAGCAGTTGGAAGGAGCACATTTAGGTGTGAACAAGGAGGATATCATGTTGATTTAGTCATCTTTGACCAAATCAACATAAGTTGTCTAGATATATTGCATCTCCTTGATAAACTGCGCAGATTTGGTCGAGGAAAACTTGCATGAGCTTGGAGGCAAATGTGGATGGGACCCAATGAGAAGAGGTTCACTTGCTATATATGAATAGGATGGAAGCCTTTGCTATTCATGTTATGTTTTAGATTATTATTTGTCTGCTTAGACTTGGCTTCCTCTTGCTATTTAGCAGGGTTGAAGTGTTGTTGAGCACTGGCTGTTCCCGAGTGGGAATACCACCTCTTCCCTTGAGAGGCCTCTTGGGAGAGTATTGTACTGATTTGTTCCACATCCAGGCTTGATTCCAAGTAGAATTATTCAGTCACATCATTATTTCTATAGCAATGTAATGTTGTGTTGCAGGGTGTTGCAGTGGAAAATTGATCATTCCACTCCCAGGTCTGTTTCTCAGTAGAGGGTGCCTTCCTTCTATTGAAAGATCACAAAAGGAGATTTATGAGCTCATTTCATATCTTGGCACTTGACCAAAGCACCTCTGCTCTCCTATAATGCAGTCCCCTGCAGGAACTACGTCCTTTTTCAGAGAGTTGTTGCAGCAAGGTTATAGGCCTTGTTTTTGAGCTAGTTTCCTAAGGAAAGGGCCAACCCTTCTCCCAGAAAGCTAGAACAAGGGATTTTTGTCCCTCTTATACATTATTCAGCCATTTCCATGTAATTTTGCAATGAAACTACATTATTTCTGAGCTGAATAAATCATATCTGCTCTTTTTGTACATGTGTCTCAAGAAACCCTTGTCGGGTTATCTCTATAATGCAATAAGGAGGCCAGATCTCTGTTTTCTTAGCATATTGTGCCATAAATCTCTAGATATATGTTTTTCTATTGTAATGTTACAAAAACCCTCATGAAATAACTTTGTACATGCTTCATTATTTTCTTCATAATCAAAGTCATGGGATTTGGGTGTTTCTAAGCCATTGAAAGGTCAGGAGACCTATTTAACATATCAAAAGGGATTTCTTTCTAATCCCCTTTGTATGTAAGGTCCTTAGTCTATATAATAAGGGAGAAAACCATTATTTCCCCTGGTTATAACGCAGTTATCTGGAAATAATGTTTTGGGGGTCTATTTTACTACTTTTCCCCACTAGGATACAATGTATAAAGGCATAATTTTGTTGATACGTTCATAATCTGATGAAAGGGTGTTCAAGACACATTTTATGAGATAATTTGCCACAGTAATTTATTTTTTCTCATGTATTTGTTAAACACAATGTTAAACACACACATGGTGTATGAGAAAGATAAAGACACACACAACAAGAAACTCAACACACAATGAAGGATAAGCGTGCAGCTCTCTTATTTTTCCATTATACATGATGTACATTTATAGTACAATGGTGTGACTCTTGGTTTCACATTCCAAGGTCACTTGGACTCCATTGTGACTTTTCACATTCCACACCTACCCATGGAGGATTAGGTGTTCCAACATTCCCCCCCTTAATCCGAAGGGGTATGTGTGAGTCCAAGAAGAGATTCCTAATACAAATATGCAAAGTATACGTGGCAGCACTTGGGCTGAATCAACTCTCTGAAATGTTGGAAAAAAGAGGTGGTTTAAGGATGACCACCAACACTGGAATGCAATACTTGTTGCAGTTCTCGGAACTCTTCCAAAACTAGAAAGAAGCTGAAAGCTTCTGCTAGAGGAATTGTCCCTCGTAAAAAAGGGAGACCTTCAACCTAAAATAAGGGAGGTCTACTACCTGTGATGGTTTAAGGATTACCAACAACTCTGGAATGCTTGAAGCATTTCCTAGAACTCAACCAATGCTGGCAAGAAGCTGAAGGCTTCTGCTAGAGGAAGTGTCCCTCATATATGAAAGGGAGACCTTCAACCTAAAAGAACAGAGGTCTACAACCTATGATGGTTTAAGGTTGTCCACCAACCAAATATGATGGTTTAAGGTTGTCCACCAACCAAGGACATGCTCATGGGCATCCGTGTCTCTGGCTACAACTCTGAATCTAGAATGACGAATTGTGGCTCAGGCTTGCTTGAACTGTTGTGTCTCTGGCTACAACTCTGAACATGGAATGAGAGATTGTGGCTCAGGCTCGCTTGATCTGTCGTCAAAGCTTGTACATGACCACCATTTTCCCCCTTGTCAGGGACAAGGTGAGATGATGGCGAAAACTCAACTGCAAGTTTGCTCAATATCCGTGAACAAGTTCTAACATGTGTCGTAAACATCTTCTTGGCTGCTGATGCCCATTGCCAAGAAGCGATCCATCCAAGATGAATCTTTGTTCTTGCAGGAGGCTTGTTTCTGAAGCATCTATCTGAAGAATGAGTGTGCCGACCACAGTGCTTGCATGGATGAAGATCAAAACAGTGATCTTTCATATGGCCAACTCGATGATAGTGTTGGCATTTTACAATCTGTTGTTGTTGTGGAGTAGGATCTGGAACAACTGCAGGTGAACTGTCATACAGGAATCCAACACTCTGAAATATGATGGGCTTGATGTAGTCTGGAATATGAAAGGACACATCCTTTTCATATCCAAGACCAGTTCTGTGCTTGTTGTGGACAAGCTCTTCCCAAGGTCTGATGATGGGCTTGAGAAGTGCAGGCTGAGCTGCTGTATCTGCATGTAAATATGCTCTTGTACAAGGAACTGAATGTGAATCAACTTCAACTTTACTGACTTGCTACTGATGGGGGTCCTTCACAATCTTCTGAATAGAAATAGGTTCAGAATGGTGACCCTTTTGCTGAAGTTCATCTTGTTGAAGCTGAGATTCCAACTGCAAAAACTCCATCTTTTCTTGTGCATCTTGCAAACAACTTTGAATGTTACATAGAGCATTCTTGCTCATTTTTACCATATCATGAACATTTGAATGAATGAGGTTATTCAACTTAATTTCAAGAAATACAAATGACTCAAGAGAACTTCCAACTATGAAATTCTCAAAGTACAAAATCTGCTCCTCAAATGATGGAGGATAATCAACAATGAGTTACATCCGCAACTCAAATTTACGGATTGCAACTATGAAGAAGAAATATTCACTCACAATACAATGTCAGTTCAATACAATTTCTCTGCAAAAATATTTTGTAAATGTGCAGCTGAAAACACTGTGCAAGAGGCCTTTAAGGAAACTAATTTTTCTTCTTCAAAGAGCTGTTTTTCATCAAGAACAACTCGTCTTCACATGTCAATCTCTTTTAGAGAAAGTCACCCTTATGTCAATGCCACAAATCACAATGCAAAACTTCAATTTTCTCTATGTATTCAATCCATTTGCTCACATGCCATTTCCTCTTTCATGCTGTTCATTTCCTCTTCTTCCTCTGTCTCTGTTGTTTTTTTTTTTTGAAAAAAAAAATTTGGGGACAAACAGAGGTATTAACTGGGGGAGGTATTTACTGGGGGGAGTGTTAACTGGGGATGTTTTACCTGGGGGAAGTTTTTACTAGGGAAGTGTTGTGACCAGCAACAACCCCCCTTTTTTATTGTTTAATATTAGTAATAATACTAAATAAAAGGGAACCCTTAGTTAAAAAATTCAAAAAAAAAAATCAATTAGGATTTGTTTTCCTTTTAAAATAAAACTTTCTATCATAAACCTATAGAAATCCCTTTGAAAGAATATTAATAAACACTTAAGTTTATGATAGATCATAATAAAATTGCTCTTTAAGCAAGATAGCGCATCTATAACAAAAATGGTATATATCCTTTATAAAAAGCATTGGTCGCAGATCGCATAACGCATAAAACAGAAATGATTAATGAATATCTTTTGCGATATTTTCAAATATGCGCTTTTGTGACTTTGCGTTATGTACTTTTTTCAATTATGCGCTCTTGCGATAGTACGATTTTGCGATTTTGCGATCATGCGATTTTGCAATCATGCGATTCTGCGATATGCGCTTTTGTGCTATTGCGCAATTTTCGCTTTTGCACTATTTTTATGACTGTGATGATTTCATTTTGCGATATTGCGACATTGCGATATTGCGATATTGCATAGCAAATCGCAGATCGCAATGTCCCAGATTCATGTAGGCGCGCTATCCCAAGGCAATCTTCCCATATGTCAAATCCGTTATGCGCTTTAATGATTATATTAAATGATTGGATTGATTATTAATGTGAAATGAGATTGTGTTTAGATTGAAAGTCGTTTCATAATTAAAATATTATATTTCATCCGCGTTCATATTCAAAACAGTCTCATCACCTTTCTAATATCATTACTCTCATTTATTCGTAAAACGCAGGCACGAAGGAGCGAACGACTATACAAAGCTTCCGCTAAACACTATGGGTAAGAACGAGAAGAGCTCAAATTCTGAGAACAAAGAAATGGCTTCGCTATACGCAGAAACCGCCTGTAACAAGGATGTCGGCATATCCACTTGGGAAGGAATGTACAATCTGTTGGAAGATGAAAACCCTGTGGTGATAAAAGTTGTAGCTACAGCAGGTTCCAAGGATTCGTCTGAAGCAACTCTTAGAGACTTGGCTTGCTCATTTCTGCATAGAATAGCAGCAAGGCCAAGGATTCTCCCATACATAGACATGGTGAGATGGGTCCTGGACATCGTTGATATTTCAGACAGGCAATTCAAGACTCCATCCGAAGAGCTAATTGGGTCATTCACCATAGAAGATGTGAGATTAATGTATAAGTTGCCAGAACCTCAGGCGACTTACAATAAACAATTCATGGAAGAATTTGCCAAAGAACATGCAAATTTGGCAGAATGCACAAAGGAGTGGACCAAAAGAAGTGAACCATTGAAGAAAAACAAACAAGGTATGTACAGCACGGGCTCACTTACCTCTACTTATTGTTTTACTGCTGCCATGTTATGCAGGCTTTTTGGAAAGCCTGACATAAATATGATTTTACTCGAATGGCTTCCCTTGTTGAATGCGGTTGTTAATTCTACAATTGTAGACTGGGCCAAAATCCTATCTGATAATCTCACCACTGCTATTTTTCAATAACCGGTCTAAACGAAATGTTTCCCAGCGGGTTTATCTGCCTTTTTATTTATCTGCTTATGTCATGGACGCCATCTTCTATGTCTCTAAATTCCCTGTAATGGGCTGGAAATGGACTATCCACGACCCTTTGCCCATTCATGTGTACCATAAAGAACTATGGGAGTCTAAGTTTGTCCCTCATTTTTACCAAATTTGTCATGGAATAATGCTACCATTGTACAGAACATTGTATAATAAGGATGCCCCAAGGTTATCAACAGAAACAGAGGTTGATATTCTCCCCGTCGCGAGATGGTTTGGAGAAGAATTGTTCACCTATATTAGGGTTTTTGGAAGTTATGCTTCTCCCCATGTATTACCCCTATATGTTCCAGATAGGCTTGTAGCTCGGGAAATTGCTTATCAGACCTGTGGCCAGGGAGGTATAACAAAAGATTTGAAAGAAAAGAAAAAGGGCATTTGGCCACAATTTCTCGTAAAATGTGGAATATTTTCACTGTTTGATATTGGTCATGCATTTCAAGAGATAGGCAACGTTACATTCCTACAGCTGTTCAAATTCTCGAGAAGGTTATTCGACCCCAATGATATTGTTAAGAATTTTACCAATGCAATCAAAGTAAGGGAATTTTCCGGGGAACAGGATCTTTTTGATGATATGTTCCAAGCAAGAAATTCATTCAAAGAGGTTTTGAATTCAGCTAAAGCGCAGCTATCTCCAGAGGATTTTCAGGAATTCAAGCTGTACAGAGAAAGGAGACTAATTCCTATTCCTTTAGATAATCTACGCTTAGAGCCCGCAAGGGAGAAAACTCCTAGTGTTAGTCTTAACGGCAGTTCAAGTACAGGTAAATCTAAATCAAAATCTGACAGAGATTCTGAACACTCCAATAAGTCTAAAGAAAAGGAAGATAAAATGGAAGAATCCATTAAATATTCTGCACAATCAAAAGAACTTACTCAACGGCAAATTTTGACTTCTCAACAGACAAATCCTCCTCCAACCAATGTACAACAACAACCAGTCACCATTGAGTTAGACAAAGAATGGGAAACCTTTAACCAATTGATTAATGTAGAAGGACAGAATGTACAGACCCCTGTCCAAACAACCAAAGTTTTGAGCACAGGAACAAGCAGCACAGCCGCAGTAACAGAGCACATACCAATCACACCCTCCTCTGAAATTGTACTTAATGTAGAGGACATTCCTCCTCTGGATGTATTCTACAGCCCAAAATACAAAGCAGTAGTGAAGAGACAGAGAAAAAGGAGAAAAATAGAAAGCGGAATTGCTACAGAACCAGAACAAGTAGATGTTTTGTGGAAAGATCCTGCTACAAAGCCTACTCGTAATCTCACTAAGCTAACTCAAATGACAGGAGCTTATGCTTCTGCAACAATTGATAAAGCAGTTGAGATACAACTTTTGTTGGATGAAAAAGAAGAACAGGTAAAAGCTCTGCAACAGCAATTGCAACAGGTACAGGCCAACAAGGAAGCACAATTGAAACTTGAAGAGTTACAACAACAACTTCAAGAAATACAAATAGGGCATCAAAAAAGCCTAGCTGATAAAGACAAACAAATACAGATTATCCAAGATCAGCATAAAGATGACCCTAAGCTTCCAGAATTCATTTCAGAAACCATTTCTCTGAACAATCAACTACTGCAACAAGAGGAAGTTTTCTGCCAAAAAATCTTGCAATGGAACTCTTTATGCCAAGAGAGCGATAGAATCACAAATCATGTCGTAGATTTACGAAATGATTATGATTTGATTAATGAAAAGATCAATGATTATCTAGCATGGAAAAAGATAGAAGAAGGCAGAAAAGCTGGTACACCCATCATTAATGAAAACCACAAAGAAATACTGTTCAGTAACTGGGATGCACAAATCAGAAGGGCAGAAAAGGCAGCAGACGAGGCGGCTACAGCGGCAAACACTCTCATTGATTGTATAAATGACAATTTACATAAAGCTAATTTGATCCCAGAAACTGTTCCAGGTTATCTCCCACAGGCAAATCAATTGCAAGCAGAATGGATGAAAAAGGCAGAAGAAAGAGAAAAATCCATCCAAGGGCTGACAAGATTGAATTGGGACTCATACTGGATGTAATTGGTGAAGCCACACAGTCAGCGCAGTGCACTCAATTGTATCATCAATGCTACAGAGAAGATTGCTCCTACGCTTGCCGACTCTGTCTTTTCAGGACAGCTGAATTCTGAAGTCGGTCAACCGCATCTTCTCAAAACTATTCTAGATGCCTGCAAGAGCAAAGATCAAGTTCATAGATAGATAGATTTAGTTTTAATTTCACTGTATTTTAGCCTAGGAAAAGGACGGTCATTAAACCGAATCCTTAATTTTTGTAATAAACTATTTTTAGAAATTAGTTAAGTAGTATTTAAACCCCTCTCATGCATTTAGAGAGGGGTCCTGGATCTTAATATTTTTTGACTTGGAGATTGCATTTCTGTACTCCATTGTCTTATATATTTTTTGAAAAGGATCACATCTGGTGATTTTCATGCAAAATTATCTTTGAAGTGTTGCATTTCTGTACCTTTGGAATTTGATTTTGCATTATAGTTACTGGATAGAGTATCAGATTGCATCTGGAAGTCATCAAGATGAGCAAGGTATTTCTATCTGTTTACTGTTGATTTCTTTTGTCTTATGATATTCGTCTTAAAATTGCTATCATTTATATGTATTTTTTTTCACAACGCTTCCTTTTATATATCATTTTTTAGTATAATTGAAACGTTATTTTTCATAATTACATGTAGATGGTATACAATGATGAATGCAATATGCTAATATAACTCTGTTTAATTTCTTAAACAGAGTTATCTTTATTTGTTTCTGCACATTTCAATTTGATTAATAATACATTTTCATGGTTATTGTTGAATTGAAACAATCTTAAGTTGTATTCACATATAATTACTCGGGTTAGTATTAGAATTTCTTTATCAGTATTTAGCTTAGATTAGATAGTTTTATTTCAGTTAATTTAGTCCCATTTCCACCCATCCAATCCAATCCATTTAGTTACAAGGAAACTGGTCCTTTAAATCCAGTCAGAGCCACCATTCCAAATGGAAAAGGAACTGTCTTAAGGTCCTGACCGGGTGGTTTTCCCCGATGTTTGAAGCAGATATTTTCTAGGCTTCAACATTTTTGGCACTAGAAGGAGGGCATGAGCTATTAATGGCAAGTAAATCTTTATCCACAAGCCATTCTGAGAGCAAAACACCCTTATTAACTTCTTCAATTTCTTCTGAAATTCAAAATCCTAGAGAAGAAATTGCAGAAAATATTCATACACCCACTACCAAAATCTCAAAACATTCAGACAATCAACATCCTGAGTCTCCTGAAGTTCAAGATTTAATTCATAAATTGAAAGGATTCTCATTATCTCTTGAAGAGTCTGAAATATCTGAAGGTAGTGTAACTTCAAAATTTGTTTCTTCCAAACCTCTTACTAGGCTTCAAAGTGAAAAACTTGGTATTTCTCCCAAAGAATTCCCTTTACCTAGTAGAGTCAAGACAAGAAAAACTCAATCGGAATCAGTAAGTTCAACCTCTAATATTCAAATATCTGTTTTCGAAATCCCAACTCAACAAAGTACAGTTGTTTCCATATCATCTCCACAAACATCTTCTCCTCAATCCTCATCAATCTCAACATCATCTATTCCAACAACTTCTATACCACTAGTTTCTACTATTCATCCAATAGTCATCCCAACAATGGCACAGAGACCATGGTCTACTCCAGGAGCAGTCAACATGGCTGCACCTTTACATGATTTTCCAGACAATCCTGGAAAATGGCTTCCAAAGTTTAGCCCAGATCTTAACATTCAAGCTGAAGAACATATCAATAACTTTACGCTGGCTATTAATTTGAATGGAGTCACATAGGAAGATGTTGTAGTTAGACTATTCCCTTATACTCTTCAAGGAATAGCAGGATCATGGTATTTTTCATTACCATCAGGATCTATAACAAGTTGGGACATTTTTGCAGATCATTTTTTAACCAGATTTGGAGATGATCGATCAATTGCAACTTTACTCAATGATCTCTCAAATTTGAAAATAGAACCCAAGGAACCCATTAAAGAATTCAACGCTAGATTCAACAAACTCTTGAACAAGATTCATGTAGATTCACAGCCTAGTGAACAGGTCAGAATTGAATGGTACATAACTGCCTTACCCTCAAACATAGCAATTTTCGTGGACAGAGCTGCAAAACCTACATTAGCTGAGAATATGAAAGAAGCTATTGCAGTAGAAAAACGTATTACTTCTTTGGAAAAGAAAAATGCTATTGAAGAAAGGAAATCAAAGAAGGTCAGCTTCAGAGATGATTCAAAGAAAAAGGCCAAAGATCCATATGACATGGAAGGTTTACAGAAAGTTCTTAAAACCATGTCAAATGAAATGGTTGAAATTAAAAAACAAGTGGCTGAAACTTCTACCAAGAAACCATTCCGAAATTTCAGAAGTAATCAATTTGAATCTAAACCTCAAAATGCAATCTAAAATGCAAAATCAGAAGAAGAGGAATAAGAATAAGATACATCTGTAGTATCAGATCAAGAAGACGAAAATGAAGAAATAGCTGAATTAAATGGAATGTGGGATTTTATTCTCCCTAATTCTGATAGTGAAGAAGCCATGCCTGTAAGTACTAGGAGTAAATCTACAGCAGAACCAGTGCAAACAGTTCCTAAAAAGAAAATTGCAACTCCAAGTACCAAAGACAAACCCACTGTAAAGAAAACTTCTTCATTACCTACTCAAAATCAGCCATCTTCTTCTAATCCTCTCACATCAACAGCAAAAACTTTAGTAGTGTCAGATCCTATGGAATACAACATTGTCGAGGACATGAAAAAGATCAAAGCTAACATTTCATTACATGAACTCAGCAAACTAAAACACCATCAAAAGCTGTTATTGAAAGAATTAAATGCTACACCAATTGCTCCTTTACCAAGCAGTGTAGTTGCAAAAGAAGCAAGAGGAACTGGTAAGCCACCAGATAAGGTAGATGCTACTGATACTGTGCTCATTGGGGAAAAGTCAAATTCTCAAACTCCTCCTTTTCTTTTAACTTATGAGATGTACAATAAAAATCTGCACAATTGTTTGATTGATTCTAGAGCTTCCTCCAATATAATGCCTACCTATGTCTGTGCTAAATTGAATATTGAACCACAAAAATCAGCAGTTCATATCGTTCAGTTGGATCGCTTAAAAGTTCAAGTGGTAGGAGAAATCAATTCAGTTACTATAAGATTAGCCTCAGATCCTAGGATTGTCCAAAGAATTGATATTCTGATTGCTAATATTCCTGAATTCTATGGATTAATATTGAGCAGGGACTGGTCTGCGAAACTTAACGGTTATATCTCAACTGATTATTCACATATGTGGCTTCCCTACAAAGGGAAACCAAATCAAATCAAAATTGAACGAGAAAAACATATGAAGCACACTGTCACTGAATTTGAACAACCTAATGAACCTGTGGCATTCAACAGCAATATTCTTGGAGGTTATTCTACTGAATCATTTCTTGGAAATTTTAAAGCTCCTCAGTCACCTTTCTCTGTTAATACTTTTGTTTCTCAGATAGAAAATTTTTCACAATCTGATTCTTCCAGAATTGTAAATATTTCTGATGTAATTGTAGATAAGCCAATAGACAAATCTTTATTTTGGTTGTTATATTTTGATGGATCAAAGTCTAGTGATGGAGCTGGAGCTGGATGCATTTTCATTGATCCAAATGGGGAGAAAACCATGTTGTCATGCAGGTTAGAATTTGAGTGTACTAACAATACTGTAGAATATGAAGCCTTGGTTCAAGGACTTTATAAAGCTATAGGGTTAGATGTTAAATACTTGCAAGTCTTTGGTGATTCCGAGATTGTTATAAAACAAGTTAGGAATACTATTCATTGCCTTTCAGGACATCTTAAACACTATCAAACCCTAGTACAAGACCTCACCACTCATTTTTTAGCATTCAATATTTCTCCTATTCCTAGGAATCAGAATACATCAGCTGACTTGTTAGCTAATGTTGCATCTAGAATCCTACCTGCTGAAGATTGTAGTCCTAATAGGTTTTCTGTAGAATTGATTTTTCGTCCATCTGTCCCAGATAATGTTACAAACTAGAGAGTTTTCTATCATGATCAAGATATTCTAAATTTCATGACTTCAGAGAAATCATATGATGAGAAAATTATTGACAAAGATGATCATGATTTACAAATTGATTCAAAAGGTAATGAAAACCCCATTCCAAAATCTGTTGTTAAATTAGAGGATTTATATGACATTAGAGACAGATTCAAGAAAGTTGTTAATTCGAAACTTCAAAGTTCCACTTTGAAGTTTGAATTAGTAAATCTTGGTTCTGATTCTAAACCTCAAAACATTAACTTAGGACTCAATTTAACACCAGAGGAAAGGAATGCATTCATTAAACTGCTGAACAAGTATAAAAATGTTTTTGCTTGGAATTATGATGAGCTGAGAACATATAATACTTCGGTTATTCAACACACAATTCCAATGCTTCCTGATGTTAAACCTGTTCAACAGAAATTGAGAAAGATCCATCCAAATCTCGAGAGTCAAATCAAATCAGAACTCAATAAACTTTTGAAAGCCAAAATCATTTTTCCATTCAGGCACTCTAATTGGGTTTCCAATATGGTACCTGTAAGGAAGAAGAATGGTGATATAAGAATATTTATTGATTTTAGAAATCTAAACAAGGCATGTTTAAAAGACAATTTCCCATTGCCAACCATGGAACAGATACTTCAAAAGGTAGCTGGTTCTGAACTTATGTCTTTTCTCGATGGGTTTTCGGGCTATAATCAAGTTTTAGTTCACCCAGATGACAGATTGAAGACAACTTTCAGAACAAAATGGGGAACTTATGCTTATCAGAAAATTCCTTTTGGTCTAATAAATGGAGGAGCAACTTTTCAAAGAGCCATGGACATAGCATTCAAAGGTCTGATCAACAAATCAGTTGTTGTTTATCTTGATGACATAACAGTATTTTCAAAAAATAGAGCCAATCATCTACATGACTTAAAACAAATATTTGAAAGATGTAAAAGGTTTGGTATTTCTTTAAATCCGAAGAAATATTTCTTTGCTTTAGATGAAGGAAAACTCTTAGGATTTGTTGTGTCAAAATATGGTATATATATTGATCCAGATAGAGTGAAAGAAATTTCTAATATTTCTTTACCACATAACAAAAAATCCATGCAATCATTTCTCGGACAGATCAATTTTGTTAAAAGATTTATTCCTGATTTTTCTTTTATTGTTTTACCTATGCAAAATATGATCAAGAAGAATTCAACATTCAAATGGACGCATAAAGAAAAAGAAGCTTTTGATTCAATCAAACAAGTGATCATTAATGCACCAGCATTGAATACCCCGGATTTTTCTAAAGATTTTACTTTGTATACTCTGGCCACTGAAACATCCTATGCAGCCGTTTTAACACAACTCAATGATCAAGAAATCGAAGCACCAATTTCTTTCTTTAGCTCAAATCTGCAAGGAGCTGAGCTTAATTATTCCGATGTTGAAAAACAAGCCTTTTCTGTGTTTAAATCAATCAAACATTTTAGACCTTTTCTCTTGAAAACACATACAAAAATCATTGTCCCATTCTCTGCAGTGAGGCAATTATTAATTCAAAAAGAAGTAGGAGAAAAGAGAGCTAACTGGGTAACAACCTTGCAAGAATATGATATTGATATTAAACCAGCTAAGATTGTTAGAGGACAAGGGTTTTGCAAATTATTGGCAGGAGCTCATAACATACTAGAAAATCAAGAATCAAATCAAGATATTCAAGTAAGTCGGATAAATGTTACAAATTTTGTATCTCAGTATGTTGATCTTATCTATTACTTGAAAAATGGGTATGCTCCTTCTAATCTCAGCTATAAGAGTAAACGCGCTTTAAGGTTAAAGGCTATTAAATATGAGATCATTGATAATGTGTTATTTAGGAAAAATTATGATTCAATTTTATTAAGATGTCTTGAAAAGACTGAAGATGAAAAGGTTTTGCAGGAGTTGCATGATGGACCAGAAGGAGGTCATTTTGGAGGTGATACCACAGCTCACAAAATAATTCGTGCTGGTTATTACTGGCCTACCCTTTTTAAAGATACGCATGATTATGTAAGAAAGTGCCAAATTTGTCAAACTGCAAGTGGAAGACAAAGGAAACCAACTTTTTCTTTGCAACCAGTAACTATTGAGCAACCATTCGAACAATGGGGGCTTGACATTATTGGTGAGATAATACCCCATTCTTCCAAACAGCACAAGTACATCCTTACTGCAACTGATTAATTTACAAAATGGGTAGAGGTAATTCCATTGAAGGTAGCCAATTCTGATGCAATTATTGATTTCATAGATCAATTCATCATAACCAGGTTTGGTGTACCTCAAGCTCTTGTTTTTGATAATGCATCTTACCTCTCTGGAAATAGTTTAATTGAATTTGCAGTCAAAAGAGGTTTTAAATTAAAATATTCAGCAAATTATTATCCACAAGGTAATGGTTTGGCTGAATCCACTAATAAAAATCTTATCAAAATCATTAAAAGGACCGTTGATCAAAATCAAAAGAATTGGCACAAATCTTTAATCTTTGCGTTATGGGCTGATCGTATCACTGAGAAAGCTTCGATAGGGACTTCACCTTTCAATCTGGTTTATGGAAAAGAAGCTATGATACCATCAAATTTAACTCTTCCATCATTAGCCCTAGTGCAGTTTATTGAAGAAAATCCTTCATCATCCATTCAATTGAGGTATGATCAAATCCTTAAACTAGAAGAAGATAGGGATAAAGCAAAAATTACTCATGAAAAACATCAATAGCTTGTAAAATCTTCTTTTGATGCAAGTTCTACCGGCTCAAAATTTTTATCAATTGGTGATCTCGTTTTGAAATGGGATAAAGCACATGAAGAAAAAGGTAAGCATACCAAGTTTCAAAGAATGTGGCTTGGACCATTTCAGATCGTTGAGAAGATAAGCCCAAATACATTCATACTCCAAGATCTAATAGGTAAGAGAGAATATCTTCCTATAAATGGGCTTATCTTGAATAAATTCTTTTCATAAGAAGGTAATCCCTTCTTAAACTGTACATATTTCTTTCCGCAAAGTTTTTGATTGTTTTTGTTTTTACAAATAAAGGTTGTTTATGAGTCTCTTATTGACTGTTTACTATTTAAGAAAATTTCTTCGGAAAAATATTATAAATATTTATTTTATGTAAATAAGAATTTTTAAAGTAATGATTACAGTTTTTGAATAGTTTAAAATAAGATGTTGGACTTTGAAAAGATTATTTCAATCATTTACATGATCTTTTGAAAACTTGAGGAAAATGTAAATCATCATAAGTTTATCAAGCAGAGAAAGGTTATCTATAAAAGTAAATATTTTTCAAAGTTTTGGAACTCAAAAAACTCTAAAAATTTTCATCCATTGATTCTTAAGGATAAAACTATTTCACCCCATCCAGTTAAGTTGTGATTTTTTAGAATGTAATTCTAAGAAATTTAAAATTTTTTAGAGATAAGAGGTCGCATTATGAGCTGACTTACCATGTTCATAAGGAGTAATAAAACTGACATTACCAATACTGCATACCAAAACAGGGTAATGGCTTATAAATATAAGACAAGGGGTCTCATCACAAGCCAGCTTGTTCAGTTTAATTATAACTAGTGAATGGCATTGTTATTAACTGGCTACCAAACCAGAACAATGGCTCTTAAAATAAAAAATAAATAAAAGAAAAAAACATGAGATAATAGGTCTTATGAATTTATCTTTTAAAAAGTCATAATTTTAGTTGGATGGGACAATGAATGGTTAATGGTTTAAAGGTAACCCTGTCGAGACTATGAACGTTTGCTGGCAGCAGAGGCAATACCTATGGCAATAGAGTATATTATAACACCAAAATTTGGAGAGATCCACTTACTTCATTATTAACACCAATCAAAGCTTGAGATAACCCAAAATGTTTTTATTTTTCTTGAGGAATTAGAAAGAAATTATGAAATGATTTTTATTTCCCTTTCATAGTTACATTTTATTTGAATTATCCTAAGATAGTTTTCATTATTTTTAAAAACCTTTACTTACTAAATATAGAATGTTCATTTTATTTTTTCAGAGATAACTGTTTCTTTCAGTGAATCGCCAATTGTTGTGACCAGCAACAACCCCCCTTTTTTATTGTTTAATATTAGTAATAATACTAAATAAAAGGGGACCCTTAGTTAAAAAATCCAAAAAAAAAAATCAATTAGGATTTGTTTGCCTTTTAAAATAAAACTTTCTATCATAAACCTATAGAAATCCCTTTGAAAGAATATTAATAAACACTTAAGTTTATGATAGATCATAATAAAATTGCTCTTTAAACAAGATAGCGCATCTATAACAAAAATGGTATATATCCTTTATAAAAAGCATTGGTCGCAGATCGCATAGCGCATAAAACAGAAATGATTAATGAATATCTTTTGTGCTCTTTTCAAATATGCGCTTTTGCGACTTTGCGTTATGTACTCTTTTCAATTATGCGCTCTTGTGATAGTACGATTTTGCGATTTTGCGATCATGCAATTCTGCGATATGCGCTTTTGTGCTATTGTGCAATTTCTGCTTTTGCGCTATTTTTATGACTGTGATGATTTCATTTTGCGATATTCTGACATTGCGATATTGCGATATTGCGCAGCAAATCGCAGATCACAATGTCGCAGATTCATGTAGGCGCGCTATCCCAAGGCAATCTTCCCATATGTCAAATCCGTTATGCGCTTTAATGATTATATTAAATGATTGGATTGATTATTAATGTGAAATGAGATTGTGTTTAGATTGAAAGTCGTTTCACAATTAAAATAGTATATTTCATCCGCGTTCATATTCAGAACAGTCTCATCAACTTTCTAATATCATTACTCTCATTTATTCGTAAAACGCAGGCACGAAGGAGCGAACGACTATACAAAGCTTCCGCTAAACACTATGGGTAAGAAGGAGAAGAGCTCAAATTCTGAGAACAAAGAAATGGCTTCGCTATATGCATACACCGCCTGTAACAAGGATGCCGACATATCCACTTGGGAAGGAATGTACAATCTGTTAGAAGATGAAAACCCTGTGGTGATAAAAGTTGTAGCTACAGCAGGTTCCAAGGATTCATCTGAAGCAACTCTTAGAGACTTGGCTTGCTCATTTCTGCATAGAATAGCAGCAAGGCCAAGGATTCTCCCATACACAGACATGGTGAGATGGGTCCTGGACAACACTGATATTTCAGACAAGAAATTCAAGACTCCATCCAAAGAGCTAATTGGGTCATTCACCATAGAAGATGTGAGATTAATGTATAAGCTGCCAGAACCTCAGGCCACTTACAATAAACAATTCATGGAAGAATTTGCCAAAGAACATGCAAATTTGGCAGAATGCACAAAGGAGTGGACCAAAAGAAGTGAACCATTGAAGAAAAACAAACAAGGTGTGTACAGCACGGGTTCACTTACCTCTCCTTATTGTTTTACTGCTACCATGTTATGCAGGCTTTTTGGAAAGCCTGACATAAATATGATTTTACCCAAATGGCTTCCCTTGTTGAATGCGGCTGTTAATTCTACAATTGTAGACTGGGCCAAAATCCTATCTGATAATCTCACCACTGCTATTTTTCAATACCGGTCTAAACGAAATGTTTCCCAGCGGGTTTATCCGCCTTTTTATTTATCTGCTTATGTCATGGTTGCCATCTGCTATGTCTCTAAATTCCCTGTAATGGGCTTGAAATGGACTATCCACGACCCTTTGCCCATTCATGTGTACCATAAAGAACTATGGGAGTCTAAGTTTGTCCCTCATTTTTACCAAATTTGTCATGGAATAATGCTGCCCATTGTACATAACATTGTATAATAAGGATGCCCCAAGGTTATCCTCAGAAACAGAGGTTGATATTCTCCCCGTCGCGAGATGGTTTGGAGAAGAATTGTTCACCTATATTAGGGTTTTTGGAAGTTATGCTTCTCCCCATGTATTACCCCTATATGTTCCAGATAGTCTTGTAGCTCGGGAAATTGCTTATCAGACCTGTGGCCAGGGAGGTATTTCCCGTAAAATGTGGAACATTTTCACTGTTTGATATTGGTCATGCATTTCAAGAGATAGGCAACGTTAAATGCCTACAACTGTTCAAATTCTCGAGAAGGTTATTCGACCCCAATGATATTGTTAAGAATTTTACCAATGCAATCAAAGTAAGGGAATTTTCCGGGTAACATGATCTTTTTGACGATATGTTCCAAGCAAGAAATTCATTCAAAGAGGTTTTGAATTCAGCTAAAGCGCAGCTATCTCCAGAGGATTTTCAGGAATTAAAGCTGTACAGAGAAAGGAGACTAATTCCTATTCCTTTGGATAATCTACGCTTAGAGCCCGCAAGGGAGAAAACTCCTAGTGTTAGTCTTAACGGCAGTTCAAGTACAGGTAAATCTAAATCAAAATCTGACAGAGATTCTGAACACTCCAATAATTCTAAAGAAAAGGAAGATAAAATGGAAGAATCCATTAAAGATTCTGCACAATCTAAAGAACTTACTCAACAGCAAATTTTGACTCCTCAACAGACAAATCCTCCTCCAACCAATGTACAGCAACAACCAGTCACCATTGAGTTAGACAAAGAATGGGAAACCTTTAATCAATTGATTAATATAGAAGGACAGAATGTACAGACCCCTGTCCAGATAACCAAAGTTTTGAGCACAGGAACAAGCAGCACAGCCAAAATGACAGAGCACATACCAATCACACCCTCCTCTGAAATTGTACTCAATGTAGAGGATATTCCTCCTCTAGATGTATTCTACATCCCAAAATACGAAGCATTAGTGAAGAGACAAAGAAAAAGGAGAAAAATCGAAAGTGCAATTGCTACTGAACCAAAACAAGTAGATGTTTTGTGGAAAGATCCTGCTACAAAGCCTACTCGTAATCTCACTAAACTAACTCAAATGACAGGAGCTTATGCTTCTGCAACAATTGATAAAGCAGTTGAGATACAACTTTTGTTGGATGAAAAAGAAGAACAGGTAAAAGCTCTGCAACAGCAATTGCTACAGGTACAGGCCAATAAGGAAGCACAATTGAAACTTGAAGAGTTACAACAACAACTTCAAGAAATACAAATAGGGCATCAAAAAAGCCTAGCTGATAAAGACAAACAAATACAGATTATCCAAGATCAGCATAAAGATGACCCTAAGCTTCCAGAATTCATTTCAGAAACCATTTCTCTGAACAATCAACTACTGCAACAAGAGGAAGTTTTCTGCCAAAAAATCTTGCAATGGAACTCTTTATGCCAAGAGAGCGATAGAATCACAAATCATGTCGTAGATTTACGAAATGATTATGATTTGATTAATGAAAAGATCAATGATTATCTAGCATGGAAAAAGACAGAAGAAGGCAGAAAAGCTGGTGCACCCATCATTAATGAAAACCACAAAGAAATACTGTTCATTAACCGGGATGCACAAATCAGAAGGGCAGAAAAGGCAGCAAAAGAGGCGGCTACAGCGGCAAACACTCTCACTGATTGTATCAATGACAATTTACATAAAGATAATTTGATCCCAGAAACTATTCCAGGTTATCTCCCACAGGAAAATCAATTGCATTCAGAATGGAGGCAAAAGGCAGAAGAAAGAGCAAAATCTATCCAAGGGCTGACAAGATTGAATTGGGACTCATACTGGATGTACTTGGTGAAGCCACACAGTCAGCATAGTGCACTCAATTGTATCATCAATGCTACAGAGAAGATTGCTCCTACGCTTGCCGACTCTGTCTTTTTAGGACAGCTGAATTCTGAAGTCGGTCAACCGCATCTTCTCAAAACTATGCTAGATGCCTGCAAGAGAAAAGATCAAGTTCATAGATAGATAGATTTAGTTTTAATTTCACTGTATTTTAGCCTAGGAAAAGGATGGTCATTAAACTGAATCCTTAATTTTTGTAATAAACTATTTTTAGAAATTAGTTAAGTAGTATTTAAACCCCTCTCATGCATTTAGAGAGGGGTCCTGGATCTTAATATTTTTTGACTTGGAGATTGCATTTCTGTACTCCATTGTCTTATATATTTTTTGAAAAGGATCACATCTGGTGATTTTCATGCGAAATTATCTTTGAAGTGTTGCATTTCTGTACCTTTGGAATTTGATTTTGCATTATAGTTACTCGATAGAGTATCAGATTGCATCTGGAAGTCATCAAGATGAGCAAGGTATTTCTATCTGTTTACTGTTGATTTCTTTTGTCCTATGATATTCGTCTTAAAATTGCTATCATTTATATGTATTTGTTTTCACAACGCTTCCTTTTATATATCATTTCTGAGTATAATTGAAACGTTATTTTTCATAATTACATGTAGATGGTATACAATGATGAATGAAATATGATAATATAACTCTGTTTAATTTCTTAAACAGAGTTATCTTTATTTGTTTCTGCACATTTCAATTTGATTAATAATACATTTTCATGGTTATTGTTGAATTGAAACAATCTTAAGTTGTATTCACATATAATTACCCGGGTTAGTATTAGAATTTCTTTATCAGTATTTAGCTTAGATTAGATAGTTTTATTTCAGTTAATTTAGTCCCATTTCCACCCATCCAATCCAATCCATTTAGTTACAAGGAAACTGGTCCTTTAAATCCAGTCAGAGCCACCATTCCAAACGGAAAAGGAACTGTCTTAAGGTCCCGACCGGGTGGTTTTCCCTGATGTTTGAAGCAGAGATTTTCTAGGTTTCAACAAGAAGGTAAAGCTGGAGAAGGTATTTTCTGGGGGAGGGTTTTACTAGGGAAAGTTTATCTGTAAAAAAAATTATAAAAAATTATTTACAGATTTAAAAGGGAAGGGAATTAATTTGAAAAAAAGAGGGGAACTTTTAACTATAGAAAAAAAATTTAAAAATAAAAAAGGCTGAGCTAAAAAAAAATTTTAAACACAGAAAAGGTTGTGCATTGAGGGGAGACGGGGGTTTGAGGAAGAGGGCGAGTGTTAGAGAGGGCGTAGAGCTGTGAGGGGACAAGACGGTTTGGAGGGAGTTGAGGGGTGAGGGGTGAGTGGTGTTGGTGAGAGGGGAGGGGCGTTTGCAACGCGAGGGGGTGTGGAAAGTGGGGGCTGAAGGTCGTGGGGAGGGATGGGTAGTGTAGGCCGTGGGGAGGGATGGGTAGTGAGGAATGAGGAGAGGGGGCTTAAGCGGCGCGAGTGTGGGTTGTAGGTTGTGTGAGGTGTGTGAGGGTTGGGGAGGGTAGGGAAGCGGTAGAGGGGTAGTGATGGTGGGCCGTATGTAGGGGGGATGGGTAATTGCAGGGGGGGCCCGGGAAGGTTGCGAGCGAGGGGTGAGGAAGGCCGCGGGGAAGGCCGACCAGCAAGGGGGATGGGT
Source organism: Pinus albicaulis (assembly GCA_034641835.2). Lineage (NCBI taxonomy): Eukaryota > Viridiplantae > Streptophyta > Pinopsida > Pinales > Pinaceae > Pinus > Pinus albicaulis. Next base: position 1,582,275,538 of record CM076579.1, read on the forward strand.
ACAAGGTTAGGGAGTGAGTGTTTGAGTGTAGCGTGGTAAGGGGGAGTCGAGGCCGAGTGCAAGTGGTGTGTAGCAACGTAGGCTTTGGGGAAATGCCACGGGATGGAAGTGATAAGGGGATGGGTAGAGGTATTGCAGAATGTGCAGGTCGGTGAGGAAGGACGAGGGGCTGAAAGGACTGAATCAATTCTTTTTTTTCTTTTTTCTTTTTTCTTTTTTTAATTTTATTTTATTTATATATATATATATATATTTTTTTTTTTTTAAACAATAACAGAGGAGAAATATACAGAAAAGGAAAAATGGAGAATTTGCAAAATCAGAAATTTTCTTTCAGTAGCAGAAAATGTACTTTTTCCAACAGTAGAGAATTGCAGAATTTTCACCAAGTTTAGTAGAATTTTCAGAATAATGTGCAGAAATTGCAGAAAATTTTCCAGTAAAAACTCAAAAATCTGTTTAGAAAATTCTTCAGAAACCCTCTTTAAACTATTTTTCAGTAGCTCTCCAAAATGCAGAATTTAATAGGTAGAAATTGCAGGAAGAAATCAGAATGAAAACCTCCAGAATGCATGGTGCTGCTTTTCTTCAAAACCAATGCTACTCTTATTCAAAACCACTTTCTGAATGCGACAAAATATCTACTGCAGAAACTCTCTAAATGCTGCAAAAATGCCAAGAATTTTTGCAGATATGCGTAGGCCATAAACACAAATGGCTCACTCAAGGTTGAGTTGGTTATGAATGTATCAGCTCTGATACCATGTTAAACACACACATGGTGTATGAGAAAGATAAACACACACACAACAAGAAACTCAACACACAATGAAGGATAAGCGTTCAGCTCTCTTATTTTTCCATTATACATGATGTACATTTATAGTACAATGGTGTGACTCTTGGTTTCACATTCCAAGGTCACTTGGACTCCATTGTGACTTTTTGCATTCCACACCTAACCATGGAGGATTAGGTGTTCCAATAGTATTACTGTAGCTCCACACTTGGAATATCTTAAGATATTCCCAATAATGTAGATTTTCCCTATTTTGGGATATTAGAGGTATGGTAATGGGAAGATCATCACAAGAAAACCATTCATAGCAAAGAAGAAGGTGGCAAGGCCTACTTTTGAAGAAGATCAGTGTTTGTGATTGCTTTGGCCAAACAAGGAATCAGTACTAGGGCTACAAAGGCAAAGGTCACCTCAACTCCATCAGGCTCACATTGAAGATTCTTTAGAAATGATAAATGATTTTTGAGAGGTTTCAGAAAACTTAGAAGACAACACTATTTACTTTTTCTAAGAAGCCCTAAAACCTAGGACTTTGGGAAGAATGAACAATAGGTCAAATGATGACAAAGAACCTCCTTCATAACAGAAGATGGCATGTCAAGGGTTGCAAGCTGCCCTCTAAGGTTTGGCAAAGAGGCAATAATCCCACCTCACCAAAAGACAAAATGACAAAGGGTATGAGTGCAAGGGTTTTACTTCTCAAAAGTACAGTCAGAGGCATTTTCAAATATTCAAAGGAGGCAAGCATGAGATAAAATTTCCTAAATAGGTAATTATGACAAGTATAGGTTCACTGTTGATAAAAATAAGGTGTCCAACTCCAAAGGGACAGTGATCAAAAGCAAAAGTTGTGTAGGCACCTGCAAAAACAGAAGTGCCCAGGAGAGACACAAAATGGTTTAAACATTTCTAGTTTTTCCCACCAAAGATATATCACTGGCAAACTGATCAAAGGAACAAAAATGTAATTGCTCTGAGAGAAGTAAAGCCTCCAACAAAGGTTTTCCTTATCAAAATCATATTCTGGAAAAGATAGCTAAACATAAATGACACTTTTCCGAGACTGTAAAAAATGCTTACCTACAAGAAGATTGATAAGGTCAAAGCAAACCTAAAATTTTCTAATGATAATGGCACACATAAAAAATAAAGTAGTTGTTGACACCACCTGTTAGGGTTTTCACACTAAGAGGTTTTCCACTGATTCACAGTGAGATACATGACAGAATGTCAGCCAAAGGCAAAAATTCCAAAAATGATCACATGTCTACTATTTACAAGTGTTAAACATCATGAAAGGGTTTAGGTTTACAAATGACGGTAAAGAGCACAGTTTGAGCTGGTTGAAGGGTTCGTGAGTATAGGGAGACATCATGATGATATAGAAAGAAAAAAAATGAATTTTAGGGACTCTGCCACCTACAGGACCAAAAAGGGCCAAAAAGACAGTAAAAATTAAGAAGAGAAATAAACCTTACAAAGTGGGTTTTGTCATGAAATTATTTTTTCAAAAAAGGGGTATAAAGTCTCCTTTCCCTCTTCCCTCAAATCATTTGTGTCTTTGCAAAAGAAAGAAGATCCGTTGAAGAAGTTTTTTTATGGTTTTCTATGAAATTTTGGTAAAAATTTAGGTGCTACGCACCGACAGAGGCGCGACGCACCTGGCCATTGGCACTGCGCAGAGAGGGGGTAGCTGCAGTTCAAAAATACACTGCACTGTGCACCGGGAGGGCGGCGCTACACACCTATGAAGGGGCTGCGCATAGGCTCAGACCAGCCCAACTCGCCCATAGAAGTTAGCGGCGCTGTGCTATGACAGGGCTCAAAAGGCCGTTCTCATCACCCGACTCGCCCACCACAAACCCGGCGCTACGCATAGACCGGTCACAAGCCCGACCCAACCTGGCACTATGCATAGGACAACTTGACAGAAATGGCCTGTCATGTGGCGCTACGCACCGACATTTTTTGTCATATTTGCTTAAAATTTTTCCTAAATCTAAATTTTTTACCTCCAAGCCCCTGCACAGAGTTAGATAAGTTTGGTCTTCTTTCTTCCTTGCCCTCCAAGTGATATTTTTCATAATCTAGGAAGGTATTTAAAACCTAATATGAACAAACCCTAATCTTCATGAAAATAAAATGATTGACCTTCTAGGGCAGGGTTTACAAATTGGGGAGTTTTCATTAGCTTAAAGACACTCAAATACAATCAAGATTCCTCCTAAAACTTTAAAAGTCTCCTAGACCTACTTCATTTTTCCCTCATTGGCTAAAATATACCCTCACATCACTCATTTTCCCTCCCTAAACCTAAAGTCTCTCACCAAGCTAAAAATAATTTTTTCCTATAATCACTCACCATGTCTGAGGGAGAAATCAGTACTAGAAGTGATGAGGGCCAAAGGCCTATCAATCCAAACCACAAGGGAGGAAGAACTAATAGGTTTGAGCCTTTGGATACCATTCAAATCACCCCCTCTCCTATGATCCTTACATGTTTTCAAGATGTTGGGTGCTATCATTTCTGTGATAAGGTTAAACAATTCCAAAACCACTCAGTTTTGACTGGGTTGTTCTTCCTCAACCTACAAAACCACTAGGTCAACCTAGTAGGAGTAAAATTTGAACTCTCATCTAAATCCATTGCTAAAGCCATAGGAATACCAGATATTGGTGAGAGATGGTTCAAGTAGAAGAAGTTGGCCTTGATCTGCTATGAGCCCTTCCTCAAACCTAGTTGTCAACAGGGCTGTAAGGTTGTTTTCCCTTTCTCCCACCTGCTAGAGAGATATGCCTTACTAATGAGGCAAATCATCAAGTGCTTCACTTGTGAGTGGAGGTACTCCAGGGTTTATTAATATCACATAAGGCTTATAATGCACTTCACCAAGGTAAAATTTCTAAACCTACCATACTATCTCTTCCAGAGCATTGACAAGATGGCTTCAGTGGCCAAGAAAAGAAGTTATGCCCATCAAATGCAAAGCCTTTTCCACCACTCCTTGATTAAGATTATTGTTTTCCACCAACTGGAGAAGTAGGTAATCCCCTGGGAATTTTTTATCTCACATGATGTATTTGCAAATCCCCAAGCCTTGATTCAGCAAAATTTCCCCTCCACTTCTCACTCAGTTATCTCCACTCCTCCATCAGCTCCTCCTATGCCTTCTACACAAGGAAACCTACCTCTTTCCTCTTCTCCTGATGCATCAAGTGAATATGGTGACAATGGTAATGATTGGCAAGGAGGTGGCAGTAGCTATGAGGAACAAACAAATGATGATAGAAATGAAGATATAAGTAGGTCAAATGTAGGGTTTGATGATGAACAAGGAGGTGACAGCAACAATAAGGAAGAAGAAGATGATGATGGAAGTGATGAAGACACTTGGGAAGAAAAACAGGGTGATGATGACAAGGAAGAGGAAGATGAACATGACAACCATAAAGGTAAAGACAATGAACACTTGGGGCAAGGCAGGGATGGTGATGATACAAATGAATCACTCCCAAGTGTAGAAAAAGGTATTTCTAATGAGTAAGATGAAGACCAAGACAATGATGAAGACAATGATGAGAGTGATAGTCAGCAAGAAAGTGCACAGGATAGCCAAGAGAAGAATGTACATGAGCATGACAGTAAGCCTAGTATTAGTGAAAACATTGACAATATAAATAAAAATGATGAAGATGAAGACATAGAGGGAGATGATGAGGGAATAGAAGACCAAGGACAAGGAAATGATGAGGCTGAAATAGATTTTGAAGATATAGGCAGTGACCAAGGCAATAGCACAGACAAGATAGTCAATGAGCAAGACAACCAAGGTAATAGTCATGATAGTCATGACAGCTGTCATGACTGCTGTTATCACCAAAATATGATCAGATAGGCTGCTAATCAGGCTACCTCAGTGTAACTATTTCAAACCAGACTTTTAGTTGAGGCTTAGCCTCCTCAACCTAAGAGGGCTCTCTCACTAGGTTTAAGATTTTGAATTAAGGATTAGATGGCTAACTATAGGAATAAATTGGATAAAAGTGTATGACTGGTTGAATTACTGATCAAAAAACATCTATTTTTCTATGGAGTCAAGGCATGTTTCCGCAAAACATCAAAATTATCTTATCATGGAAGTCAGGGCATTTCAAAGTTCTTAGATATATCGATAAAACAATAACAAAGTGAACAAAACACAGTTTACTAACATATGCAGGAAGTTAGAGCATTTTCCAATGAATTCTAAGTAACATATGTTCATACCACTGCAAATAGGTAGATAAGGAAAGCCATAGGAAGATCAAACATTAAAAACTCTTTCTGAATCTTGAGTAGTAAGCCAATATATGTATTAAGATAAAAACACACAGTCTGCTATAGTGACATAGTTTGCTTGTTAATGAAAATTTCCAACCTTTAGCAATTCGACCTCATGTCTCTTATAGAGTCATCATTACAATCTTGGATTCCCTTATCCATCTTGAAGAGAATTCGAATTTCTTAGACTGACACCTATCTGCTCCTAAAACAGACTCATAATTACATCTGATAGTTAACTGTCTCTTCTAGAAGTCCTAATACAAATAGGAGTAAAAATCCTTATTATATCTAAACAACCTTATCTAGAACTTAAATAATATCTCTTATAGTTGTTCCTCCATCTCTTCAACCTTGATGATGCCTGCAATCTTGTTATGCTATCATGTTGGTTCATATCTTATTTTCCCTACAAAATAGGGGACATGTTTCCTATAATTTAGCCTTTTCCTTCTTTGATGATTTTCGAACCCTTTTTGCTGGCAATGTTGACTTTTAAGATAACTTAACATGTGTTATAATTTCCATGGAGCCATGCTTTTCCACTTGTACAGAAACTAAGCCTTTGAAAAAGTAAAAGGAGAAATGGAATGACTGCGCTACGAAATGAGTAGTTGTTTTTGTAGTGCAGAATTTGTATCTTTGTAAACATCTCTCAACCATCCACTTTCTTTTGCCTTGAGACTTGGACTTTCATGTGTGAACCCTTTCCAACCACTAGAAACAACAAAATTTGGAAATGAAGCTTTGTTACCTCTCAAAACCCTTATAAAAATGTTCAAAAATGCACCTATAGCAATTTCGTAACGCGCTATGAAACTGCTGTGTATGTCCCTTTTACACAGTTTTTTCACAATTTTTTGATTTTAAGAGTATTTACACCTTTTAATGATTTCCTTGATGTTAATAAATCTTAACAATCAAAATAATTCAACTTTGCGAAGTCCTCAAAAAGTGATGTCCTTCCCAAAAACAAAACTAATTAAGGATTTGTTTATTGCTCTTGGTCTACCTCTGTTGTAGCTGACCTTCAGACTTTGTCAATTGAATTTCAAGATCTTCAATCTGCTTCTTTAGTCTCCTGTTGGTAGCCCTCAATTTAACATTTATCATCTTCATAAATCTTGCCTCTTTGATTGCAGGGACAGTCCAAGTAAAGTACTAGGCTTCACTGCTGACTATTTCAGTTTTGGAAACTTTTTCAACCTCCCATAGAGCCCTTATTCTGTTGAAGTTTGTCTTCTCAACATCATGTGTTCTTGCTTTCTTCTTAAGCTTAGAAATTTCAAGATTATCAAGTCTCAACTTTTCTTTAATTCCTTCATAACTGTTATTTTCTCTTTGAGTGTTGAAAACTCTGTTTCTGTCACCTTCAAGCATTGGTGATGAGAGGTCTATGGGCTCCTCATAAACATTTGAAACTTCCCCAGCTTTATCTAACTCCATATCTAGCCCTTGCAACCTTTTTGATTTCCTAGTTACAGGCCTTCTAGGCTTGAACACAAACTCTGAAATTTCATCATCAAAATCCAACTTTTTGGAAGATTTGATCTTCTTAGATTTCCCTTCATCCAATCTTATAAAATCTGCTTGAACTAAAGGAGATTCCTCAATATCAATAGCCTGTAGAATATCATTCAAACTACCCTTTAAACCTGGATCTTCTTCTGAAACCACTGTTTTTCCCTTTTCCTTTTCTATTTGACTTCTAGTCAATCTTTTTTGGGATGATTTGTTGGTTGACTGTTACTGTACTATTTCCTTAACTTTAATTGTCTTCTTTCGTGTAGGTTTAGGAGTCTCTTGAATGATTACTGATGTTTTAATATCTGGCTCCTTAAATTGCTTTCTGGGTTTTAATTTGACAAATATTTTTGATCTTGTCTCTACAGGGTCACTGGTTTCTGATGGTGACTTTTCTTTAGTCTTAGGATTAACACCTATTCCTTGTGTTTCCACCCCAAATCCACACAAAAACAAGAAAGTAGAAAATTCTCTGTTTATTATCTGAAGTTCATGTAAAACTATCAATTTAACTAGATCATGATGGAAAAGTGAAGTTTCACAGTATTGAGCTTTCATTTTCACTTTATCTGCCATCTTAGCTAAACTTCGAAACAAGAAGAAAGGCAAATCAAAAGAAATCATTCCAATAAAATGCAACAAGAGTTTGAAATGATAAGAATACACTTTATGGTATCTTCCCTCATAGGTGACGTACCTTTGAATGTTGCAGAGCAGATTGGCATAGGTGTTCCTTATGTAGCTTCTTGGCACTGCTTTAGTTAAATCTGTCTCTTCAAACCCTGGCTTCAGAAAAATTTTACAAGGTTCCATCTCAAACCTGAAATTTTTGAACCATCTTTCTTCTCCCCTTGGAATCTATGTCACTTATGATATAATTTCAGGTGAAATTGTCAAGTTTAAGAGACCAACCTTTGTATTCGAACCTATGAAATGAAGAGCAAACTCTTTTTTCACTTGATTATGACCTCCCTACAATTTTTCACAGAACTTCCAACATCCTATCTTCTTGAAGACCTCCTCAACTGATTTGCCTTTGGTTAGAGCCTCTATTCTTTCAGGCTTCATCCTTAAAAAATTGCCTCATCTATGATTCTTTCTTTCCTCTATCACCCTTTCCTTGAAATTCCTGTGTGCTTTTTGAAAACCTGTAACCAACAGCCTCGCTTGATTTCAGAGTAAACTGCCTCGCTTGATTAGAGACACTGCCTCACTTGGTGAATGAAAGAGAATATTTGGTTTCTACTTACCATGAGCTTACCATTCAGAAGAGGGTATGCATCATGTGTTTCTTGCATGAGACAATAAAACCAAAACCAGCCCCTTTCAAATTTGAAAATGACATGAGACAAATGACCTCAAACGAATGTTATGATGGCTATGAATGGTTGCATGTGTGAGAAAACACTCGTGGCTGACAACTAATCATGAATGATTAACGTAATTATGGTGGATTTGATAACTGACAAGACATGCTATGAATCCCTAATTTCGTAGCGCACTCAAAGAAATTTTAGGTTTTTGCGCTACGAAATGAGCAGCGTTTTCGTAGCGCAAAAGCAGTTTTTAACACTGTCTGCACTACGAAAACGTGGTTTCATGGCTTAATAAAAAAATTTCAAAATATTTTAAAATTTGACTCTCTAAGCATGGTATGAGAATGTCAAGGTATGAAATAAGGTTGTTAGACTTTATTTTGTGAATGTAAATGAGAATCTAACCCTATCACTTAGCCCCTAAAAACTTAGCATGACTTCACACCTATCTAAAGAACTATGGCTAGGAAAAAAGAAAATTGTCCAAGTTTGGAAAAAATTTTTATAGTGATAACAACTGTCATGGCACTAATCAGCCTCCAAAAGACAAAGGAAATCAAGGTGACAGTGCCAGGAATGATAAAGAAGAGGACAATGATGAAGGGCAGAGCCAAAGTGAGGCGAGTGAAGAAGGTAATGATCAATCTAAAGGCCAAAGTGACAGCATATAAAACAGTGAGGAAGACAATGATGATGATGATGCTAAGGATCAAGAAAGCAGTGACCCAATGAGGCATGAAGTGACTCATGGAAGCCAAAGCAAAAGTGAAAAGGCTTGTGACAACACCAAAGGTCAAGAAATGATGGAAACACCTCCAAAACCATCATCACTCCTCTCACATGCACCTACCACAGAGGAAAGAGAGATGTGTTTTCTGCCTAAAAAAGGCACACGACCATCCCTTGTCAAGATAGCAAGCCCAAGGACAAAGGCAAGGAAAGGATGGAAAGAGGTGAACAACAGGTAAAGGTGAGGAGGAGTAAGAGAATCAAGAAAACCAATCAAGAGCCTCAATTCATTGATCTAGAAAGTGATAATGAGGAAAAAGAGATGACCACAAGATTACTTCTCTTGACCAAATATGCACAGATTAGGGAGTGGGAAAGAGATTTTGAGATGGCACAAGGTGTCATTCAGTGTTACAAAGAGGAGCACAAGCACTTCAAGAAGGTAAAGAGAGGCCTTGATCTACAAAATAAAATGACCAAGCACTATTGTTATAGGTCAATTTGGGCACCATTCCCAATGATCTGGTTAACTGGGCATCATCTCTAGGACCGATGATTAAGGGTCTATCATTCCCTATCATCTTAGTTGCTATATGCCCTAAGACAGGAAACAACATAAATCAAACAAGACTTTCATCAAGCAAGGGTTTCCATGGTTTTAAGCTTATTGTATAACATACGAGAACTCACCAACGTAGGCTTTAAGGGGCCTAAGTGAATTGCATATGCAGAAAGCCCCATCCAAGGTTGCTCTGCAGAGCACTTCCTAACATTTAAAGGTGCGTTGGTCACATTGGGAGTGAAATTCTCATTGTTTCGGAATCTCCACTTGGCCAGTGTCTTCTAGAAGGGTTCACATGTGTAAAGATTTGGATTCAAGTCTCCATTTGACATCTACATGATTGGAAACATGTCTTGCCTATTTTTTGAATGTTATTGATTGCAAAACAACCTACAGTTCATCTATAAATTGAACATAGATCTAAGTGTTTGAGGAGGAATAATTTGAGTACAGAAATGCTGGAGAATTTTCAATTGAGAGTTTGATTTTTGAAGCTACTGCTGGAGAGATTTATGCTGTGATGAGACTTGGGAACTCTCCTAGAAGATCACTTCAAATTAGTCACTAGGTTGTAACCTCTCCTTCTATCATCAATAAAGAGTACTTCTAATTTTTCCCTACATGCATCTATGTTAACTTTGATTTTCCATGTTGTAAGATCTTGGTTGATGAATGTAGTTTATGCTTTACTAATTTAGCTAAATAGCTTGAATAGATATCTATATTAATGCATCTTCTGCTGTTTCAGTGTTCTTTCTTGCAGGAAGCATTCATCCAACAAACCGCTTGAATTTGAAGTTGTAGTGGAAGTGACAAAATGAGCTATTTGGAAGTGACTGAACAAGTAAGCCTCCAATCCTCTCTATGTATCTATTCTGAGTTAGGAGAAATGGTAGTATAGTCTTTCACCTGTTTTTCTAGACTAAGCACCAGTCTAGGGAAGCGTACTTTATCCGTAGATTACAACTCTGGCCCAACAAACTAGCGACTCCACTGGGGAGAATTTCTCTTGTTTCTAGGTGTTAGAGTCTCTGATTTTCTTTCTAAATCCACCTAGTAGCTGTTTCACATAAATATTAGAATTTTTCAGAGCTTAATTTGCAAATTTAGTGAGCCAAACAGTAGCTTTTTCCTTGTTTACTGTGCCCAACGCACCCTTAGTGAGGGCACAGTGCTTTGCAGAGCACTGTCTCCCTTCCAAGCCTGCATTGCAGAGCACTGTCTCCCCTTGGAGACTGTTTTGGCTCCTGAGAGGGACCAAATTCCCTTAAATTTGACTTTGCAACTTGCTTCAGTTGTTTTTTTTGCTCTGTTTTGAAAAGTTTGATGCTCAATTGACCAGTAACTCTATATATTTCTTCTCCTTTAACTGAAAATTTGTTCAATGTTGTTTTAAAAAAAAATTTCTTTATCATTAACAAGTTGATTTCAAATTAATTTTCATGGTCGCATTAAGAATCATTTGCTTTCGAAATAGGAAGTTGTCGTAAAATCTTCATTTCCATGATAGGAGAAATTGTTGTTGAAATCCTCAGTTTTCCTTCAAAAGAGAAATTTTCATTTGTATTATTCGTTTCTCGAAAGTAAAAAGCATTTGATTATTGCTCTAGTGCACCTAGCTTCTTTTCTGCATTCATAACATTAAGGAAACTAAAAAGAAAAACTTGCATTTGCATGTAGGATTGTGTGTTTTTTGCAAAAGGAACATTAAGAAATCTGCATTTAGTTTGAGATTCATTGATTTGTTTTGTTCATTGATTTGTTTGCTCTCAAATTATTTGCTCTCTTCCCTTAGTAGCTAGGTTCTTCATTGAAAAAGCTGAAAGTGAAAGTTTGTTTATCATTCTTAGGTTGAATTTTATGAATTTCATACACATCATCGCGGTGAACCTGAAAGGAAAATTGTTAAGCAAGATCAACATAAAATAAATCTCAATTTACTTAAAAACACTTTGGAACATTAACGATAAAATTTAGAAGGTCTAGGCTAGAGACGTGTTCCGGCATCGTAAAACATAGCAACTATCGTTAACTTGTCTGCGATACATTCTGAGTGTGATACCTCACTCCTCGTACGTAAGTATATCGTAGCTCATCCATGTACTTTTAGGTATATCGGGCAGTGTTATAGTATCATAAGTATAAAGGGGTGCTCTCACTGTGCGATTTCGCATCAGACAACGCTAATATGGACTTGGGCCTCCACGTACCTTCGAGTATACTTGGGAGGACAATTTTTAGGTGCTATCCATCCATAGTGAACCTAGTCGGCCGCCTTGAAATTGTGATACACCGAACATAGCATTCGGGGAGATTACCTGCTCGTACTTCTTGGTTCACCAGGAGGTATTATACAGTTCACAGTTTCTTGGTAAACCTTTTTTGCCTAGCATTACCCTCTTTTTATTTATTTATTTTTGGATAAAATAAATCAGTAATCGTGGAAGAACACAATCCTATCCCCCGTCATTCATGTAGATTAGCTTTTAAAACCACCTTTACCATCGGAAGTTATTTCTGGTAGGCGAAGGCGATCATGATCTACTGAATCAAGTACAATTCGTACCTCTAGTGAAACATCATATTTTAACCTAGAGTTAGCTCAAATTGTTTCCACACATCCTGGTTCGTCTACTGTTGTCGAAACGGAGCCTTCACAGCTACCCATGGTCACGATCCATTTAATTGTTGAGACCATACCTCCTGGACCCGACGTTGTTCAATCAAAAATTGATCCAGATCTTGTCTCTTCTTTTCCAGAACATCTGAATCCTGAAACCGAACAGCCGGAAGTTGTTCCTACCTTGGTCATCCCACGAAGTTCTGTAGCTATTGAAACTCCTATATCGCACAGTCAACCGTCTAAAATATATTTTGGGCCTGACGGTGAAGTTCTTCCTCCTGGTTTAATCGTGATTGAAGAAATCTCACAACCTGATAAGTCAAACCCACTTTGGGGGAGACCTTTACCTATACCAGTCTTTTCCTCAATCGTTTCCATCTGCTTTTGTTGATCCTATTACCGTACAATCTCCCATCGATTTTCAAGGGTATACATTTGGTCAAACAACCATGTATGAACCAGCATCTTTGGTTGGGTTTGTTGTTCCAATTACGTCAGCTCCTACCCTCGCTACTTCGTCAATGTTCACAACATCACCAGAGTCATATTTGCATGGTGGCCCTTCGATCCCAATAGGCTACAAATCATTATCTGGAACTTTCTCTGGTGCACCTTCACATTCATGGTCTTTGCCAATGTCATCGTCTAGTGTTTTAACGGGTAGTCCTATAGTTAGTATTGAATGACTTGAATCATTACATCCATCATCGGGGCAATATCAAGTCAGTCCTTATTGGTCAATTCCTTTAAGTACCATATCAACTGGACTCCCAGCATTCGGTGAACAATATTTTCCATCTTATTATCCTCCTAATGCTGGGGGGGAACCTTTGGTCACCCAATATGACTGTACTCAGTCACTTTTTGGTCAAACTAATGTTGATTTGAATGTTTGTCAATGGCAGCCCACTCTGCCTATCCAACCACAAACGGTTGTCTAATCATATCAACCAGTTCAACTTGTTACAACCACTTCATTACCACTTGTTAATACATCTATACCCCTATTACAGAATAAAAATATTGTACATCAACCTTATCAGGCTAGTTCTTCAACTCAATATCAAAATCCTTTGGTTAATTTACAACAACCTGTATCAAGAATTATTTATTCACAAGCTGGTGTACCATTTTATGGGGTGTCACAAACGCAACCTAGTTATACATATCAACCGAATCCAACTTATACAAATTTGGGTTATAATCTTGGTGGACAGACCCCTTGGCAGCCACAGGCACAAAATCCACAAACTTCATTTCAACAAGTATCATATCCAGGTTTTGGTCAATAGAACTCTCAAGCGTTTTCTATGCAAAACGACCCCTATTTGGGTTACCAACATCAAATCCCATATGCTGGTGCTCAAAGACCTATTGCCCAAGCAATTCCATCATATCCTGGCTATGCTCAACCTAACCTTAATAGACAGTTGCCTTTTGTTACAACCTTGGAATTACCAGATTTAAACCGATTAACCAATGATCCTATCAATTATGCTCCTTGGTGGCTGGTGATACCTCATAAATTACCCTCCGACATTTCTAAATTCAATGGAAACCCTGGAGAAGATCCGTCGACTCATGTTATGACTTATCATTTATGGTGTTCATCAAATTCCTTGAATGATGATTCTGTTAGACTATGTCTTTTCCAGCGTACGCTTATAGGTCCGGCTGCTAAATGGTACATTGAATTACCTAGAGCTTCTTTCGACAATTTCACTTCCTTAGCTACTATCTTTTTGACCCATTTCCAGTTACCGATCAGATACAAAACTGGAACGAAACTCTTGACCAACTTAAAACAGACTAATGCTACTGACATTTCAGATCATATTCATGACTGGAATCGTCGTCGACGAATGGTTAAGACATGTGTTCCTGATTAGCTCCTTGCTGAATGGTTCATCAAATCCCTGTTACCATCTATAACAAAAGATGTGGCTAAAGGTGGCGTTGTCACAGAAGAGAAAGTCATCGCTCATGCCTAGTATTTAGAATTGATTTACACTCAGTCTGGCATGCTCTATGAGAAAATTCCTAATGCGTCGCAATCTAATTTCAATGTTCCTCCTCAAATAAATGACTCTCATGCCAGAGACGGCTTGATAGGCACTAAAAACACACACTACGCTACTACATCTGATCCTGCTCCTACTTTGAAAATTAATGTCGTGTCATTTGACAAAGGAAAAAGTGACAAGCAACCAGGAAGTAAGAAAAAAGGGAAATCAAAGAAAAATCAAACTTCTAACCCACAGGAATGATCATCTGATCAACCATCAGGACCACGGAAACCTCGTTATCCATGCATAATATGTAACGATGAAAACTTTGTTAGGGATTGTCCTCACCGTGCTGAAGTCTCAAAAATCATCAAGACTTCAAATGCATCACCTGTATTGACAAACCCATTTCTAAATCCAGGCACAAATTTTGTTGCTATGGATCCAGCTCCTAGTTCCCAAGTGTTAATGTTATCCACGAAAAAACCTTCACAAGATATTTTGGTGTCGAGAGAGAACAAAGACTATGGTAGTCCGGCCACTGATCAACCTACTACCTCAACAACAAATCCATCTAACGAATCAGTACCACCTACTGTTATTCCTGAATTGACAATTAAGCCACCAAAGGGATTAATTCATAAATTGACATATAATCCTCGAGCAAGAGCTGCAAAAAATTATAATATAGTTGAATATTTGGCTCAATCCCTTTTAGTTGTGTCTGCTCTTGAGGTATTACAAAATTTTCCCTCCCAGAAGCAGGCTTTATTGTCAGCCATTGGTGGAATTGATCCGACTAATTCTAATCTTGTTGTCTTTAATCATATGGGCTATGTACTGCAGCTACCAGCAAAATTGGCATTCTCCATCCAAGTAAATGTTCTCAATCACCTTGTTCATCGCACTATTATTGATGAGGGAGCATCTACATGCATTATGTATCTAAACTGTTGGAAGTCACTTGGCTCGCCACGATTATCACAATCATCAACGACGTTTAAGGCTTTTGATGGAAGAACATATAAACCTTGTGGTATTATCAATAACCTGCATGTCGAATTAGGAGGGAAAATAGTGAGTATTTATGTTGAGGTTGTTGACGGGCCCCTTGACTATAATATTTTACTTGGAAGACCATGGGTATATGCAATGACTTCCATTGTTTCTACATATTTAGAATGATATCCTTTCCACATAAAGGTTCAATCATAGTCATTAATGAATTATCCTTCTTTTCCTCTACTTCGCAGGTAACTGGAAGCATTCCATTTGTTCACTTACCCCAACTAGAAATCCAGAACATTGGTGTATGACTCTTAAAGGATTCCACTCTTATGGGAACCTTTGCATTACCACCACCCGCGATGTCAGCAGAAATTGCAAGTACAGAGACCTATTACATGATATCTTCCACTCTATCTGGCTTAAGGGAGAGTACAGGTGTTTCTGATATTTCTACGTTGGATGATGTTTTACCACCCAAACCTATTGAGCTGGCATAGCAATCAATCTATTTGGCTTGGGTGGAAAATCTGAAATCAGCGTTGCCGAGTGTTTGGGTTGATCGTTCATTGAATTTTGGTACTCCATCTGATCCATTTTCCTCAAAATTTTTAATAGATGAAAATATTTTGGAAGCTATGATTTCAAATGGAGAACCATGGAAAGATTATCATCATCGTTCCCATCTTCCAGATTATGAAGAAAACAACCTGAGTGAACTATATCACCCATCCATTCAAAATTTATTTTCGAATTATTTTCCAATTGATGCAATCGATTCTAAGCAAAACATATCAAATATTGAAGAAATTCTTTTTATCGATATTTCAACCAAACCTGGCGTTGTAGAAAATATTCATGTCAGTGTACCTTGTTCTCCATCAAAACTTGATTCATATCGCTCTCTTTTTCATGAATTTCATGACGTATTCACTTGGTCTTATGAGGAAATTCTAGGCATACATACTAGTATATTTGAACAGACTATTAATATGTATCCTGATGTCAAACCTATGCGTTAATGGCTTCACCCTGTTCATCCGAAGAAAGCCACTTCCATCAAAGCAGAAGTTGAAAAAATTTTGGGTGCTAGTTTCATTTACCCTGTTCCGCTAAATGAGTGGGTTTCCAATATTGTTCCTGTTATGAAAAAACAAGGAACCATTAGAGTATGCATCGATTATCGAGATGTTAATCATGCTTGTCCAAAAGACAACTATCCTACTCCCTTTATCGACTAACTTATTGACGATTATGCTGGATGTGAAATATTTTCTTTCATGGATGGATTTTCCGGCTACAATCAAATCAATATCTGCCCAGATGACCAACATAAGACAACATTCATCTATCCCTGGGGCACATTCACATATCAGAAACTTCTGTTTGGTTTAAATAATGTTGGGGAAACTTTTTAGAGAGCAATGGATTATGATTTCAACAAAATCAAGCACATTGTTCAACCATATCTAGATGATTTACCAGCGCATTCACGAAATCAGACTGATCACCCGATGCATTTGAGAACCATCTTCTAATGTTGCCGACATTACAAGATATGCCTCAATCCACACAAATGTGTGTTTTGCGTTGGTTCTTGTCAATTGCTCAGATTCGTCATCTCAAAAGAAGGAATTAAATTAGACCCACTGAAGCTTTAGGCCATTCTTGATTTGCCTATGCCGTCAAAATTACTTTAGATACAAAAAATTCAAGGAAAGGCTAACTTCCTGAGAAGGTTCATTCCAAACTACACCGAAATGGATAAAGTATTTACTCGATTATTGAAAAAGGGGATTCCCTTCCATTGGGACCAAGTTTCGCAAGCTTCTTTTGATGTTGTCAAGGACCATCTTTTCTGAACGTCATTAATGTATCCTCCAAATTATCAAAACGATTATTTCCTATATATCGTTGCAGCTGAAACGACTATTGCTATGGTTTTGGTCCAAGTAGAAGATGAAATTGAACATCTGATCTATTATTTGAGTCGTAATCTCAATGATATGGAAGTTAAGTACTCGTACGTGGAAAAGCTTGTCTTGGCAGCTGTTCAAGCTGTCCAAATATTTCACCATTATATCCTGCTCCAAAAAACAACAATAGTTTCGGATTGCAACCCCATGACTTACATCTTATCACGTCAATTGCTAGGGGGAAAATATTCAAAATGGATTTTCATTTTGCAGGAATTTGATTTGGAATTAATCAAATCCAAATCAAAGAAGTCTTTAGTTTTGGTTGAGCTTCCCTGTGACCTTCCCTCTAATAGTAATCCTACTATGTCGAAACCATCTATTCCAGAGGAGTCTCTGTTTCTGATCGGATCATCTGATCCTTGGTATGGGTATTTCATCATTTTTCTCCAAACCCAAAATTTTTGACCTAATACCTCTCGCTCTGATCAGCGACATATTCGATACCAAGAAAAATATTATCTAATCATCGGTGATACACTTTATCGTCGTGGTATCGATACCATTTTAGGAGGTCCCTCACTCATGAGGAGGCCGAAAAAGTGTTAAATGATTTTCATGCTGGAGCTTTGTGGTGGACACTTATCTGGATATGCTACTGTGTAGAAGATACTCTGCGTCAGTTACTTTTGTCCTACTATTTTTCGAGATTGCATCCTCGCAGTCAGAAGTTGTCATGCATGCCAAATTTTTTATCGTAAAATCCGCAAACCGCCAGCGCCAATGCATCCTGTTGTCTCTGCTGGACCATTTACGAAATGGGGTATTGACTTCATGACCTGTAACCTTCCTTCGTCCGGGGGGCATGGTTATATTATTGTTACAGTCGATTATTTTACAAAATGGGCCGAAGCGATGCCTACATTTAATAACACAGGACAAACAGTGGCATTGTTTTTCTTCAACCATGTTATTGCACAGTTTGGGGTCCCACAGGCTATAGTTACAGATCATGGGAAGCATTTTCGCAGCCATATGATGTCTGAATTGACAACCAAGTTAGTATTGTCACATGATAATTATACTCCTTATTATCCACAATCGAATGGACAAGTTGAGGCTATTAACAAAATTCTTAAATGAATGTTTCAACGAATGATAGGCATCCGTTAAAGGAACTGGCACTTGATCCTATACTCCGCCTTGTGGGTGTATCGAACCTCGGTGAGAAACAAAACCGGATTTACTCCTTTTCAATTGGTGTATGGTCTGGAAGCTATCTTACCAATCCAATGTGAAATGTCATCGTTAAAACTCGCGATAGACTTGTTACCTGACACCTCAAAAGAAGAAGCGCATCTCCTTAACCACATCCATATTGATGAAACGCGTCGTGAAGCCCAATTGGCCAACGAAGTGCATAAGAGATGTATAAAGGCTAAATATGACAAAAATGTCCAGCCTCGCATCTACTCAGAGGGAAACTTGGTCCTTCTTTACGACCAAGAAAATGATGTAATAGGTACAGGGAAATTCGAGCCATTATGGCATGGCCCCTATATTGTCAAAAGAGTTCTTACTAAGGGTGCCTATGAGTTAGTTGATTACGATGGGATTCCATTGGCACAACGTAGAAATGGGTTGTATTTGAAACATTACTATGCTTAATCATGAGCGTAGTAATTTTTTGTATTATATTTTTTATATGTTGTTGATTTGCATTCACTATCTTAATTTGTTTTTTAGAGGTTTCTTGACGTTAGTAATCCGCTTTACATTTTATGGCAGATGTATGAATCTTCGGAACCATTTGTTGGATATGTTGATGGTGCTAGTCGTAGTACGCAGAATCTATCCTCTGCAGCGTGGGCCATTTTCACTTCGAACGACGAGTTAGTGAGTTTTCAAGGGATTTGTATTGGTAGATCGACGAACAATATCGCTAAGTATAGCACATTGATCGAACTTCTCTTTGATTCCATTTCATTTGGTATTAACCGCATAATCATAAGGTTAGACTCACAACTCATGGTATTACAACTTACTAGTGTTTATATTGTTAGAAATCCAACACTTCTTAGATTGTTCCTAAGAGTTAAACTTGTGGAAAGAAATTTTGATTTTTTTAAATATCAACACATTTCCAGAAATTTGAACACTTTAATTAATTCATTAGCTAATCAAGTTCTAGATAGAAATTGGTGACATAGGTAAAGAAAACATTCACATCATTGAGTAGGATTGCGCATTAAACATAGGAAACACTCTGAAAACATATAGATAGATAGTTATAGGTTTTTTACAAAATTTGTGCCCAAGACACATTGGCAATTTGACCTCAAAATGTATGCAATGTCACAAGTAAACTAGTGGTGCTCGTGCTAACATGCTATAGATCTAGCGATCCTATGAAGCAACTGCATCCAACGGTTAGGAACCCCAAATGTGTGTCACTGAAGTCGCATGGGAAGCTGTTCGATCCGGCAATCCGGAATTCCAAAGGTCAATCCCTCTATGTGCTGCTGAAGCTCAACTAGAGTCTCAGCCATATCAAGGTCCTGAAGAACTGCTCTCCCGAAAACCCTCTCTGTTGGCGCATTTTCTTTGCGCTCTGGTTCCTCTACTAGTTGAACGTGACCGATATCTGCATTACATAAAACATTTAGTTTATTCTTGGAAAGAAATAAAAACACAAAAAAATTGTATAAACCTTAGAAAAATATAAAAAAAAAATGGTCAAATCATTCTTATCTATTGCACCCCACTGAGCGCCTTATTGTAATACTAGATCTGGATCTCCTTGGAATTTGACGCCTACATATGCGTATTCATATATGGCGACAATCTCTCGTCGGAACCAGGCGAAGAATGCAGTCGAGAACATAGCGGTCGATTGGCCTGCATGCCGACCCATGAGTTCTACCCATCTCCGCATTCGAGGATCTCTAGGACTAGATATATCCAATGTTACATATTGTGGCTGCATCTGTGGAATCCGTTCCAAAGCGAAGGAGATAAGGATGGAACCATAACTAAAAATTTTCTTCCTTCCTCCCTTTGTTTTATTCATTTGTTCCTTTATCTGAGATAGAACAGCTTCAGACCAATTGAACACTATTGGCTCTAAGCATTCCAACGCATACTACATATACGACCTATTTGCTACATGGAGTGTAACGGTGCCAGCAAGTTTAGCGATCGTGAAAAGGATGGTTCTCAAAGGCAAATCCTTGACATAAAGGATGTTTATTTTTCCATCTTTGCTAGGTTCTGACCCCGAATAGCAATACTACATAACATAATCCCTCACTTTTTCTCCTCCAACGGTAGATCCTGTGAGTGAAATGGGAAAACTTCTCCTCGACAAACCTGTGAGAAAATACACATCCTCAACTATTATGGACAACACTTGATTTTTTATGTGAAATGCCTATATCGTTGGATCCTTGCTCGAAAAAGGAACTCAAGGATTTCTATTTGTTGGCTCATTCCCGACAATTTGAAGTACTTAAGTAGTCCACAATCTCTTAAGTCTCTTACAGTACTTGGATCATTCAAGGCAATCATATCTTGTTCTTCATGTTCTCTTTCTCTCCATGTAATCATCATTATTATCTGATGGAAACCTAAAAATCAACCATAAGATCCATTAGATACCATTCATTGCAAAAAGCTAGGCAAATTTTGAGCACATCATGAAAATAAAAAACTTGAACTGCGCCCAACGCACTCCCTGGGTTGAGACAGTGCATTGCATATGCAGGTACCCTTCACTGTACCTGCTATGCAATGCAGGTTTCGATGTACAAGGGTGTGTTACCCTCAATTTGGGCAGAATTTACCCTAGGGGCCTTAAAACCCTAAACATTTGCAAGGAATGGGAATGGAATGAATATTGAAAGGAAGAGGAGGTTCATGCTATTAGCCTAGATCAAATGGAGATGAAATCCGTCCACAAAAACAACTGCAATCAACGACTGAATTTTGGGGGAAAAATTAGGTTCAGAGCTCCAAAATGAAAATGGTAACTATGGAATGGTAAAAATGAATAGTGAAATTGCTTTATTTATTCATTTAATTACTTGAAAGTTAAATTTATTGCTATGACTATGGTTTTGTTATGTTTTTTATCATGAAATAGGCATTTTTAATCCATTTGATGTTGTTCTGAATAGGAAATACAACTAATGAACAGATTAGTCGTGCAGATTTATTTCAAAGAAAGACTTGACCAGAAAGCATACTTTTTCTCCTTATTTTTCTAGCTTTGATAAAAACGAAAAAGGATTTGAAGTGCACTTTTATCTCTTTTTCAAGCATTGATAACAGTGAAAAAGGAACCCCTGGAATATTCTTTCAGCTCTTTTTAGACTTCGATAATGTGAAAATATTTCCGAGCACTTGTCATTTCGAGCTCGTTAAAGTAAATGAATTGATATCTACTCAGTATAAGTTTAACCCTTTTTTGGACTGAGATGGCTTATTTACGAAAAAGGAATACCTTGGTTAAACATGACCAAAGAGGTTCTTTCAGATATTATTTTACACTATTTCGGATCTGAGAGACAAATTTACGAAAAAGTACTTTTGGAGTCCTCTTTAGCAGACTCTCTAAACATGAAAAAGGACCGGGATATCACTGTCATTAAGCTCATTAAGACATAAAATAGCGACGGGCTTGTCAATCATGGAAAGAATCGAGTTTAATTCACCGCTAGACTCGTTAAAATATTAAATAGCGATACTTTATTTTCCTAAAGGGTTGAATTATAGATCAAGAAAATGTTATCCTCCTCAATCTTGTTAAAAAATAAAGAGGTACTGGTCAACAAATGACCGGGGAAAATTTGGGAAAAGTAAGCAAAGTTTCTTTTTGGAAGCAAGTTGCTCTTGAACATGACACTTCTTTCACTCCATGTCCATGACTGTTTGGGTTGGGTAATCATCGTGACGGTTCATTCACACCTATGGTTCATCATACCTTCACTTTGGTTTTGGTTCAATGCTACCAACTCATCACAGTGTAGCTAATATTTTCAAGAGAAGTCATCCAGTGATTAAGAACTCATCCTTTTGCAATACTCGTAAACCTTCATTTTCATGACCGTCATCCCTGAAAATTGCTATATCAAGTCATACCCTTGTCTCTGAAATTAGTAACTCCAGTTTTGCAATAAGGTGACTTCATGTCAACGACAAATCAATATCCAGGAAGTTCACTTAGAAACATCAGATTCCAGTACCATGAGGCTTGTCACAGCATCGACAAGATCCTCGCTTCCGGAATTTTAACCGAAAGATTTTGTTTGGTGTTCAACATCAAATCATATATTCATGCCTTACGAAATGTACTACATTACCTTGAGGGCCATTCACATTAATGGTGGTTCTCTCGCATTTGTTAACAACTCACATTATTGGCTGGTAATCAAACGATGTCTTTTCATGTTCGACTACAAATCATATATTCACATGACTATAATTGTACCCAAATGATCGAGTGAATGAGATAAGAAGACCCCATATCTAGTTTCAGCCATCCTGTAATATTCCAAATCAGGAAATGCTCATGAATCCAACAAATGAAAATCCTTTTTCAAGAAAACATTAACAATAAAAAACTGGATCTATTCCAGAGATTGACTATAGGGGAATTTACTGGATATGTCACCTTTGAATAGAGGATGAGATCCAAATTTTTTTTTTCCCACTAACAGACTCTGTCTATAGAACTATGTTGAAGGCTAATATTTCCCTTTCAGGACTATTGACAAGAAGCTCAAGGAAAACGTTGTATAAGAAAAAATATGCAACAGAAATGCAGATTAATTCTTGGTTCCTCTCATATGGGCTGTATGTGACTTATGTATGTAATTTCATCTGAAAAAAATGAACTTAGAGACCTTAAACAGATCTCCCACAAACTAGACTAGCTGAAAACTGCTGAAAGAGGAAGGTTGCAGCAAAATGGAAATCCTACATCAAAATTTGCATAATTTCTTCATAAACTCAAGAGGAATCAGAAAATGGTCATATCAGAGGTCATATCAGATGCATAGCTGATTATTTGACAAAAAATACAGCAAACATCATTCCAGAAAGACAACCAAGTGGGGAAAGGCACCACTAGTGACCCAGAAACGCTGTTTTACTGAGTATTGAGTTACAGCAGTATAAATTAACGGTTTTTTACCTTATATTAGACAATATAGGAGCTTCATGCAAGAGGGTTTCATAAAAAAATACCAACAACAAAGTTAAATAGGCCTCCCATGCTCAAATAGTTGAAAATGGAAAAAAACCCCAAACTGTAAAATGCGGGAATGCTACTGCATAAGACACTGTGCAGTATATTAAAGTAAATACTCAGAAAAATAAGAGAGAATTACTTATATTTATATTATAATTCTCAATTAATAATAGATACAGAGATCCAATCTCTTTTACACAATTTTATGATCACCCGGCAAGGGTTTATCCACAGAAACAATATGTAAAAGAGAAGCTGCAGATATAATACTAAAATAACACTGTAGGGCTATAGCTCTGCATAAAATTTCTGAATACACATAACAATGGATGTGGAATCTCTTTTGATCAGCTCCCAGAAGAATATTGAGCTTCCCTTTGGGAAACTAGCTCCAAACAATGGGGTTTTAACCCCTTCCACTGCACCTCTGTAAAAATAACGCAGTATCCTCAAGGGAATACGTATATATGGAGCACAAGTGCTTGGCCTAACACTTGAAAGTGGAAATTACAAATCAGAATCTTCCCTTAGATCTCTTGCTACAAGATATCCAAGAAAAAGAAATGCATTCCCACATGATAAAACCCTTGCACTAAGCAGTGCAGCAACTTAACTAAATAGCTAAGTATGCAGGAAGTCTAAGCAGACCTCATGAAATTATAATATCCAATCTAAACCCAAATGTCTTCCCTTCCTTCATTATATAGAAAATGAGCTTCTCCTCCAAGGGCCCCACTCCACTAGGGTTTGCTTCCTTGCCAAGCTTTCCCTCTCCAGGGTTACGTTGTCCCATTAAGTGGAGTACAAATAGATGCTGCGTGGTTTGATTTAGTTAATGTGACTAAATGCATCCTCTAAGAATCTTCCTTGATTGAGTCTCTTTTCCTTGCCCCTTTTCACATTTAAGGAGTCTTCAAATTGTTTTGCTAAATTTGCCTCCATTCACATTCAGCTGCTTTATCTATGGATCCATTATTTTAAAGACACAAGTTGAGTTGACTTGGTCAAATTAACCTTGTTCACACATGTGGATGCTTGAGCTGGTTATTTCATGGCCCCTTTTCACATTATGAGGGATTTTTATTCATGCTTGAGTAGTTTTATGAGCCTCCTGGCTCAATTATTCATGCACTTGAATTTATTGGCAAAAATTAATATTCCACATAGCTATGAGCTAAGTTGGGAATATTACACATCCGGGCTGCGATTTCAGGATTGTTGTACACATCATCTGTATGGTGACCTTACATACAGATTGTCATCCAAACATGGGCCTATATCTGTAGGCATGTCTGCATCTGGGCAACATTCCAATGTAGACAACTTTCTGAATTATGTACATGTTATTAGATTGTTTATGTGCTAACTATGGGAATGCCTACCCTCAGAAATTATGATCAATAGAGGATATATCATAATGTAATGTATTGTAATATTGATGCAAGTGACCGTTCCTCTTTGTTTCCAAGCTCATCAAAGTGTAAAGCATCTCAATCAAATGTTCTTGTTATTTGCATCTCATGCTTTAGGGGGCAATTGTTATAGGTCAATTTGGGCACCATTCCCAATGACCTGGTTAACTAGGCATCATCTCCAGGACCGATGATTAAGGGTCTATCATTCCCTATCATCTCATTTGCTATATTCCCTAAGACAGGAAACAACATAAATCAAACAAGACTTTCATCAAGCAAGGGTTTCCATGGTTTGAAGCTTATTGTATAGAATATGATAGATCACCAACACAGGCTGTAAGGGGCCTAAGTGCATTGCATATGTAGGTAGCCTTATGCAAGGCTTCTCTGCAGAGCACTTACCAAGATTCAAAGGTGCGTTGGTCACATTAGGAGAGAAATTCTCATTGTTCCGGAATCTCCACTTGGCCAATGTCTTCTAGAAGGGTTCACATGTGTCAAGCTTTGGATCCAAGTGTCCATTTAACATCTAGATGACTGGAAACATGTCTTTCCTATTTTTGGATGCTATTGATTGCAAAACAACATACAATTCATCTACAAATTGAACACAGATCTAAGTGTTTGAGGAGGAAGAATTTGAGTAGAGAAATGCTGGAGAATTTTCAATTGAGAGTTTGATTTGTGGAGCTGCTGCTGGAGAGATTTATGCTGTGATGATACTTGGTAACTCTACTGGAAGGTCACTTCAAATCAGTCACTAGGTTGTAACCTCTCCTTCTATCATAAATAAAGAGTACTTCTTATTTTTCCCTACATGCATCTATGTTAACTTTGATTTTCCATGTTGTAAGATCTTGGTTGATGAATGTAGTTTATGCTTTACTCATTTAGCTAACTAGCTTGAATAGATATCTATATTATTACATCTTCTGTTGTTTCAGTGTTCTTTCTTGCAAGAAGCATTCAACCAACAAACTGTTTGAATTTGAAGCTGCAGTGGAAGCGACAAAAGGAGCTATTTGGAAGCGACTGAACAAGTAAGCCTCCAACCCTTTCTATGTATCTATTCTGAGTTAGGAGAAATGGTATTATATTCTTTCAACTATTTTTCTAGACTAAGCACTAGTCTACGGAAGCATAGTTTATCCGTAGATTACAATTCTTGCCCAACAACTATGCAAGGAAAAACATCCTTGCTTGTGCCAAACTAAAAGAGTCCCTTATGGAGCTAGAAAACCTAAAATGGGCAAAGGAACATGATAGCCTTGGATTTTTGGCTAAGGCTTCTCAAAAGGTTTCCAAGACCTCTTGAGGGACCTCTCCACCAATTTTGGGCCCAATTGAACAAATTTTTGTCTTTTTGAAATTTTGAGGCCTCTTTGCGCACCAACCTAGGCGCTATGCACAAAATTGGTGCATCCTTAGCTGGCCAAATTTATATTTTTAGATTCCTCTCATCCCCAACAGTCTACTCACCAAATTTCAAATCATTCGGATCACTTTTGACCCCCCTAAAGGTAAAAAAAGTTCAACATTTTGACCTTTCTGCCTCATTTTCAGACTAGGTGGTGGGCACAGAGTAGTGTTGCGACAATTGGTTTTTGAATAGGTAAATGGTACTCACTCAGCTCAACTCAAGAATTTCTAGAAATTATATTCATCAGGATTTCCAACGAGCCATCACGGATCCACATCCGGTTTCGGGAAGGGGTCCAAAACGCAGCCACAAGGGTCCCCATTTTTTGCTGAAGTGGCGCTGCGCACAGAGACTGCCTAGTGTGTTTTGGACCAAAAGTCAACAAAACACACTAATTTATTGCAAATAGATATTTTTGAGTTTTTTAAGGAAAATTACTCTAGAATTAGGTGCAAATAGTTATTTTGGCATTTATTTCTTAGGATATTATGTGCCTTGGGCCTTGCATGGTCTCTTGGCCATAAATGACATTTATGGTTATATTTGACATTTTCCTACCAAATTTAGGGTTTTAGTCCTCCTTTTCTCCATAAATAGAGCATGAGGCCCCTATTTATCTCGTTGGCATTTGATGAGCTTTGAAAGCAATATACATGGTTTTATGAGCTTGGAGAAGAAATTGGAGTTGTGGAGTTGATGAATGCCTTGTTTGGCTTGATGATGAGGAAGCTTGTTTGCAGGATTCCTTAGCTTGGTGAATGGTGATGTCTTCCTAATTTTTCTATTGTTTTCCTTGTTATCATTATGTTTCATTTCTCTTAGCTGCTATAAATCAGAAAAGTATAGGTTGAGACATGCTCTTTGAGGCACCTCAATCCTCCTATTTGTTATAGCGTTGATGTTTTCTTCTGTTTGGTATGCTTAAGGAATTCTTGATTGCTCCTTAGGTTCACTAAAACTTGTTTTTGTTTCATGAATGGTTAGTATGTTACTTTACAAATATGATTCATGGTATGCCCTGCTTGTTTGAAGCTTTCAAAACCATATCTTGAAGCCTTTCTTTGAAATATTGTCTGCTAGGTTAAGTCAAAGAGGTCTCATTGGATCTTGCCCTTTTTCCATGCCTATCAACTTGTTTCAGAGTTCTTATGGCTTTGTTTATGATTTTTAGGAGTTCCCTCTTCATAAATTGAGTTATTGTGCTACCTTGTGTGTTTTCCCAAAATTCTGAAGGTGGATTTCTAAAGTTAGGAGTTCTAATGCTTCTATGTTTCACTAAAATGTTTATATTGAATGTTTATTGGTTTAATATATTATCATAGAGTAAATGGTTTGCCCTAGCTCATGCTTAGTGTTTGGTCTCAATCTAGTCTCCTAAATTGAGCTCATTTAATTTTCAACCAGGGTTGGTAAACTGCTGAAGTGAAGTGTACTGTATGTACCTAGGTGCTTGTTTCCTAATGTGTTGTGTGTAGTGTTTTGTGATGTTTTTGGTCTTTTGTGATGATTTTATGTTCACAATAAAAATGAATAGAAAGCTAATGGAAAGGACCTAATGATTGAAAACAGAGTGAAGCCTAATTGATTGATGACAAATGGCAGATGCAATTGGAAACACTGAAACAGAATCAAATCTAAATTATGACTAAGCAAGGATAAAGCTTGATAATGACTTCTAAAAAAATGATTCAAAACATAAACTCAACTTGAAAAATGATCAACTAAGTATGAAAATATTCCTAACCAAACAATCAAACTACTAGCTTATAATGATGCAACATTTCATCCTTGATTAGAGATTTGAAGCATAATTGGAGAAAAACATTGATACCATCATAAGATCTTCTATCATAAGATTAGTTCCTAACTCTATTCTGCAATTTAGTGAAATGTCACAAAACCTTACTCAAGAGTTATTGATTTCTTTTCAAAGTAGTCTTTTGAGGGAGGGCTCTGTTTATGAAATGATAAGGAAATTGCAGAGGTACTTCAGGCGTTAAAATGATATTGTCTTCTGTTCTTATGATTGTAGATCAATTGTAGATTTTAGAACAAGAAGATGTTTGTGAATAATGAAGGTTGTTTTGCTAAGTTTAACAACTGAAGTAATCTACTATGCAGTTAATGACAATTGAATATGGAGTGCAAGTGCGATGAGTTAATCTAAGAATG
Organism: Pinus albicaulis; assembly: GCA_034641835.2. Lineage (NCBI taxonomy): Eukaryota > Viridiplantae > Streptophyta > Pinopsida > Pinales > Pinaceae > Pinus > Pinus albicaulis. The sequence continues at coordinate 1,582,303,596 of CM076579.1, forward strand.
AACTTAAGATGCCACTAATCTAAAACAATGTTGAACTACAAGTCATCATCAAACTCAAAACAAAATAACTGAACATGAGTTAAGTGCAATTAAACTCCGGAGCATCCTAACTAAGCTACCATGCATTATTCTATGGAATTATACAGTCTGTTTGTCCATCATTATTGATATTTTGGAAGAGTTCCTTCTTTTGGAAGAGATTTTAGAACAATTCTGACTGTGTAATTGAGTGCGAATGCAAACATAAAGACTGAAAGCAATGAAAAACTAAGATATCATATCCATATCCCACTCATCATTATGATATTTTGGACAAGCGTTTAAGAGCAAGAACAGAGATGGTACTTAGTGCAAACACACAACTAAATCATTCATTATCACGGTCATGTCTTGAACATCTTAATAGTTTCTTGGAAGAGTTTCTTCTTGTGGAAGAGTGTTTAGAACAAGTGTAACTGTGATAGTGAATAACAAAAATTACAATTAAATCCTACAATACTATAGCCATTTCCCATTCATCATTATAATCTTTTGGAAGAGCTTCTTCTTGTGGAAGAGTTAGAATGAGTATAACTACAATAGCTAATTAAAAACAACTATGAATTCAACTTCTAATCCTACAATACTACAGTCATTTCCCATTCATCATTATAATCTTTTGGAAGAGCTTCTTCTTGTGGAAGAGTTAGAATGAGTACAACTACAGTAGCTAATTAAAACAACTACTAATTCAAATTCAAAAACGTAAAGGCAGCTAGAATACTTATCTAATTTACGCAAATAAATCCGTGCAAGAGGCAGGGGCCCTCTACCACCTGACGGAATCTAACTCCAAATCAAATCAACGCTTTCAAAACAACACTGTCTGCTTCATTAAAAGGTGAAATAACTTGAACAGAGCACTCTGCGTCTTCAGAAATGTAGCACAAAATCTAAGCAAAATCTAGAACAAAATCTACCCTAGCTCTCGGTTTCCCAAGTGTTTATATAACAAATGTACATAACAAGACTTGCAACAATTTCAGGATTATTGTCTTTCCTTATCGAATTTACATTAGGACTCTTGGAGTGGCTACGTAAAAAGGAAAAGGACATCTGGACTGAGACAGTCCTACTAGAAGTCTGCCTTCTTAAATGTGTTCCCACGTACCAAAACCATACCCAGAATTCGTTTCTTCCTTCATGGTGAGCAACGAACAATGTAGACATGACGTGGAATATGCCCATATGCGGTTTTTCTTGAGAGGCCACCTGGAACATACCCAAACGTGAAGATAGCTGCAGAATCGCCGGTTAGCTACGGAATGTCTGCATTCTGCAGCTAGTTCCGGTCAAAATGCATTACAATGACAAAAATCACAAAATTTATCAAGTCGGTCATGTTAATCATTCTAAAAGTAATTTTAACTAAATTCATTGATCAATTGGGTCTAGGATAGCAATGGACAAGGGAAAATGAGGTAAAGTAAGATGAAAGAAAGCACAATTTTGAGGCTCAACATACCCCCACTGCTGTCTCCTTGCATGTCCTCATGCAAATTATCCTATGAACTCAGAGGCTTGTACAAGAACATCTAATCCTCTCCTTCTCCTTTGTCTGGAAGCTAGAGATCTTCTGGGTTTTCTAATAACAAGTTTGAATCTTAGGTTGGTGAGTGCCCTGATTAGCTTCTTGTTCTTTTTCTTCAACTTCTCATGGTCTTTTCCACTTTGTCTATATCTAGGGATAAGGTTGAGTTCATATCAGTTTTGAGCTTGACTTGATCCTTGAGAATTTCATTCTCATTTTTGATGTATCTATTAAGTAATTCCAACTCATACCTATCCCTTCTTAATACATCTATTTCAGATAGTGGAGGACTAGGGGTTCTCTCTCTGCTTTCTGAAGCTCTCCTTTCCAAAGTTTCCACATAGTCATAAATTTCTTGTTGAGCAGGGTCAATTTCAGGGGTTCCTTCATAGAAATCCTCTTCAACATCTTCTTCAATGGATGTTTCCTCATCTTCTATATCAATCACCCCTGTTTGTTTGATTTGAGTTTTCTTTAGTTTTCCCTTTAGTCTGTGGCTTCTTCTTGGCTGAGAAGGTCCCTCTCCTTTCTTTGTGGCAGATTTCTTGATTACCTTCTCTTTCTTAAGTTGTCTCTTGATTTGAGTCAACTTCTCTAAAATGATTTCCTCACTGCTCTCTTGGACTGTTTTGTCAACTTCAACTTTTGTGGCTCTCCATTTTCTACTTCTCCTTGTAGGCTGTGGTTCAGGTGTGGGTTCTTTTGGCTCTTCAAAATGATTTCTTACCAAGAAATTGTCCCATGTATCATTTTTTTTGGCTAAATGATGTTCAATCAAAATTTTAACCAAACCATGATGATATAGAGTTGTCTCTAAAAATTGAACCCTTCTTTGAACACAGGAAGCCATCTTTTTCAAACTTTGAAGTAAGAAATATGGTAGGTTTAAGTATTCCCCCAGAAAATGCATTATCAGTCTAATGTGGTAGACATAAAATGTGCCATATCTACCCTCACATGTAATAAATTTTTGTAGAAGAAGTAGTATGTTTCTCCATTTATTTTTCAATGCAGAACTTGGAATTCCTTTCTTAAATACAGTGACATCCATACCTGGTGATTTTAGAATTTGTTTCCAGGATTCATTGTGGAATTCTCTGTTTTTGAACCATCTCTCTCCATTTTTGAACAACCCTGTAGCTTCTGCAATGAAAACTTCAGTGACAGTAAATTTGACATCTCCCACTTCAACTTCAGTTCCTTGAAATGATCTTGCAAATGTTTTAGTGACTTCCTTGTGGAAGCCATTAAATTTCTCCAAAAATTGAAGCCATCCTATCTGTTGCAACATTTCTTTACATTGAGGGTAGCCTTCTAAGTATTATGAACCCACTGGTTCTGTTCTTACAATGAAACCCATAATTGCTTCCTCAATGTTCAAATTAACACTCTTCTACCCACAGAAACAATGACTTTCACCTTCGAAATGAAATTGATTCAAGTTCTAAATGAAAATGGCTTTAACTTCGGAATGACATACCTTTGGTTGACAGTGACCACAGCTTCAAACTTCGAGCTGATATGCCTCTGGTTGACAATGATACTTCGGACTGATATGCCTTCGGTAGACAGTGGCAAATGGCTTCAAATTTTGAGCTGATATGCCTCTGGTTGACAATGAAAAATGGCTTCAAATTCTCACACTGCTATACCTCTATCTCTTGGTAACAAATGGCTTCAAATTCTTCACTGCAATACCTCTGTCTCCTAGTGACAAAATACTTCAAACTCCACACTGCTATACCTCTGTCTTTTGGTAGCAAATGGTTTCAAATTCAACACGACTATACCTCTGTGTTTACAGTGATAATGCTCTGATATTCAAACTGATATACCCTTTTTCTCTGCTCACGGTGATAGTATTTTGACATTCAAACTGATATACCCTTTTGCTCTGCCCATGGTGATGAGAATATCTCTGTCTGCAGAATGAAGTGCCGGCTACAGAATGGAGTGATGGAAGTGGTTACGGAATGAGGTAATGGAGTGAGGTGGAGGAATGAATTAATGATTGAAAAGATGGCGGAGATTTTTACAACGGAAAAGAGAATCATCATTGAATGATTTGGTTGGGTTACGTGAAGAATTCAAACTCTTCGACCATTTGAACCGCTTAAATGATGTCGGGTATGGAATTCGAAATGAGAGATTTTAATCCAAAGTTGGTGGAGGGTTTATTGGTTATGATCAATAAATATAATTAAAACAACCTTTTCGAACAATCTATAACTAAAACTATGCTAAACTTTATGAAATGCCATTATAATCTAAACTTGTTACCTCTACTTTTCATTTGATTTTTGTAGTCTTTGTCTTCTTTGGTCACCTTTGGAAGAGTCTTCATAATCCTTCTTTGATGCTTTTGATTCATGGATACACTGGGTAATTTTGTTGCAATTCTAATGTCTGCTGATTGATGCCTTTAGGATTTGTAGCTGCGGAAAGACTGTCTGGCTGCAGAAAGGCTGATCAGCTGCAGAATGTCTGTTGAGCTGCAGAATGTTCCTGTAGAACATTTTAATCATGGAATGGAGTGTTTTTGGAATATGGGTGAAATGTTATATGGTATGAATGAAGATGGATGATAAGACATGATATGTATGAAGTTGATGATGAAATGGAATGGATTCAGTTTATGAAATGGAGTGAAAGATCATAAGAACTACCCTGCAATCCATGACATGTTTTATTCATTTACAGCAAGACATCAAATTTTGAATTTTGTCATGTAATTCAATCTCTGGAATGAGACGAGATGAATGAAATGCTAGTATGGAGTAAATGTAAATGAATAGAGGAGGAGCTCTGCCGCAATAAGTAGATAGTCACAAATCCGAAATGAGATGGATCATAATATAGATCATTTATAAGTTTTATCTTGTTTCTTATGCATCAAAAAATGGGAAAAAGTTCAGTATGAAGGAATACGATTTTCTCTGTCTTTACTTATAAACATGCCAATCAATGATTGGTTTTCATGTTATATTTTCAAAGAAGGCTTCAGAAAATTTAATCAAGTTGATGAAGAAGAGAAACTCTTCTTCATTAACTTCACATCATTGTCTCCTTGGAACTTCTTGACAAACTCTTCTCTTGAGAGTGGCTTGTGGTATAGCTTCAGTCTATGGCCATTCACAAGAAAAATGACCTCTTCTTCATCTATAGTTCTGATTTTTACTGCCCCATTATCAAAAATTCGAACAATTTCATATGGCCCAAGCCAATGTGTCTGAAATTTCCCTTGAGAATCCTTGAATTTTGAATCAAACAAGAGAGCCCAATCACCCTCTTTAAATTTCTTCTCTTTGATGTACTTGTCATGCCATCTAGCCCTTTGCTGTTGGACTAGACTTGTTTTTTGAACTGCATCTTGTCTGATCTCATCCAATTCATTAATTTTCTCCAGTCTATGCTTTTGTGCCTCCGTTAAATCAAGTCCTAGCTGAACTGCCATTTTGAAAGTTTGAATCTGGAACTCTATGGGAAACAAAACTTGCTTTCCATAAACAATTTTATAAGGAGTATGGCCTGTTGTGTTTCTCCATGTAGTTCTATAGGCCCACAAGGCTTCAGGAAACCTATCTACCCAATCTCTTCTATGTAAATGAACAGTCTTTGTTAGGATTCCTTCAATGACCTTATTAGTAGATTCCACTTGACCCTTTGCTTGTGGATGATAAGGAGTAGATTTTCTATGCCTGATTTTGTACCTCTCCATCATTTGTTCCACTAGCCTTGATGTAAATTGAGCTCCTTGATCTGTAACAATTTCCCTTGGGACACCAAAACGAGTAAAAATATCCTCAAAAAGAAAAGTAACTACAAATGCTTCATTAGCAACAAGTAATGGTTTAGCTTCTACCCACTTAGTAACATAATCAGTGCAAACTAATATATATTTCTTTTGTCTTGATGGAGGATTAATAGGTCCTACAAAATCCAAAGCCCATTTTTCAAAAGGTTCAATGTGTACCTGAGGTTGTAATGGCATCTCACCTAAAGGAGAAGGTTTCCCTACCCTTTGGCAACTGTCACACCTTTTTACATACTCCCTTGCATCTTTAAACAAAGATGGCCAATAATATCCTAAATTAAGGATCTTATAGGTTGTGAAAGTTTGAATTTGGAACTCTATGGGAAACAAAACTTGCTTTCCATAAACAAGCTCATAAGGAGTATGGCCTGTTGTGTTTCTCCATGTAGTTCTATAGGCCCACAAGGCTTCAGGAAGCCTATCTACCCAATCTCTTCTATGTAGATGAACAGTTTTTGTTAGGATTCCTTCAATGACTTTATTAGTGGATTCCACTTGACCATTTGCTTGTGGATGATAAGGAGTAGATGTTCTATGTCTGATTTTGTAATTCTCCATCATTTGCTCCACTAGCCTTGATGTAAATTGAGCTCCTTGATCTGTAACAATTTCCCTTGGGACACCAAAACGAGTAAAATATCCTCAAAAAGAAAAGTAATTACAGATGATTCATTAGCAACAAGTAATGGTTTAGCTTCTACCCACTTAGTAACATAATCAGTGCAAACTAATATATATTTCTTTTGTCTTGATGGAGGACTACTAGGTCCTACAAAATCCAAAGCCCATTTTTCAAAAGGTTCAATGTGTACCTGAGGTTGTAATGGCATCTCACCTGAAGGAGAAGGTTTCCCTACCCTTTGGCAACTGTCACACCTTTTGACATACTCCCTTGCATCTTTAAATAAAGATGGCCAATAATATCCTAAATTAAGGATCTTATAGGCTGTCCTCTTATCTGCAAAGTGTCTGCCACAAGGTTCATCATGACATGCCTTGAGAATCTCAGGCATTTCATCTTCACGAACACACCTTCTAATGATCAGATCTGGACCTGTCTTGTACAACTCATTAGCGACCCATGAATATTTTGCACTATCACAAATGATTTTTCTTTTATCCCTTGCATTCATAATTGAAGGAAATTTTCCTGAAACTAAATAATTAGCAATATCAGAAAACCATGGAGTTTGAGTAGAGATTGCAAAAAGATATTCATCAGGAAATTGATCTTCAACCGGAGTGTCATCTTTGATATTTTGGATTCTAGACAGGAAATCAGCCACAGTGTTTTGTTTTCCAGGCCTATCTAGAATAGTAATGTTGAATTCTTGTAAGAGCAACAACCATCTTATAACTCTGCCATTAGTGATTGATTTTTTCATTAAGTATCTAATTGCAGAATGATCAGTGTGAATAAAAGTTTCATAGCCTGTTATATAGTGTCTAAATTTGTTTATGGCATGAACAACAGCTAAAAACTCTTTTTCAGTTACAGTATAGTTTAACTCTGCAGGAGTCAAATTTTTACTGATATAATAGATGGCATAGGGAATCAAATCTTTCTATCCCAATACTGCTCCTAGAGCTGTATCGGAAGCATCTGTCGAGATATGAAAAGGTAACTTCCAGTTAGGTCCCCTTAATATAGGTGCTTCAGAAATTTTGGTTTTCAGGGTTTCAAAAGCTAACTGGCAATCATAAGTCCACTTGAATTCACAATCTTTGGTGAGTAATTTGAAGAGAGGAGATGCTATTTTGGTGAAGTTTTCTATAAATCTCCGATAATACCCTGTAAATCCTAGAAAACTTCTAACATCTCTTTGACAACTTGGAATGGATAGGTTAGAAATGACTTCAACTTTCGCCTCATCAACTCTAATCCCATCCCCCGAAATGTGGTGCCCTAAAACAATACCTTCAGTGAACATCATAAAACATTTTTCATGACTAAGTGAAAGGTTTGCTTCTTGACATCTTTTTAAGACTTTTTCCAATTTTTCTAAAGCCTCTTCAAATGTATTCCCATAAACTGTGAAGTCATCCATGTACACCTCTACACAGTCATGTATTAGATCCGAAAAAATTCCTAATACTGCCCTTTGGAATGTTGCAGGTGCATTGCATAATCCAAATGGCAATACTCGGTAGGCATAGGTACCCCAAGGACAGGTGAATGTGGTTTTGTCTTGGTCTTTAAGTGCTACTTGGATTTGATTGTAACCACTAAACCCATCTAGGAATGAAAAGTACTTTTTGCCAGCTAATGTATCTAATACTTGATCTATGAAAGGTAAGGGAAAATCGTCTTTAAGAGTAGCTTTATTCAGTTCTCGGTAGTCAACACACACCCTCCATTTTCCATTTTTCTTTGGCACAATGACCAAAGGAGAAACCCACTGACTATCTGAAATAGGATAGATGAAATTAACATTTAACAATTTTTGCAATTCCTCTTTGACAATTTCCCTAAGATTTGGATTCATCCGTCTTTGAGGCTGTCTGATTGGTTTGCAATTTGCCTCTATATAGATGTGATGAGTACAAGTCTTGGGACTTATCCCTTTCATGTCAGTGTATTCCCATGCATATGCGGAAGAATGTCTCTGTAATACTTTGACTAACTCTTCTTGTTGAGATCTTTCTAGGTTTTTGTTTATGTTCAAAGTTTTGCCTGGAAAGATTTCACTTGTAGAGCTGCCAAATTTGTCCATAGAATGAAGAGACATCTGTCTAGATGACAAGAACTCAATATTGGATCTCTCTTGAAATGATTCTGGTTTGTGTTCTGAAGAAGATTCAAAGTTTTCTAGAGTATTCAGAATTTGATTATCTTCACTAATTTCTGAAATTGTGAAGAGTGGTTGTAAATATTCTTCATCCTCTATCCATTGAGTGTCATCTAAATCTGTAATTGTCCTAGCTGGAGGATATAGAGTGAATTTCTTTGTTGAACTTCCATCAGAAATATACATATCACCGGACCTACAACTAATAAAAGCATCAACTGTAGCCAACCAAGGTCTTCCTAGTATAACAGGATGGCCTCCTAGATTATTCTTAGGAGTTAGGATCATGAAATCCACAGGGTACTCCCAAGAGTCTAGGGACACTGGAATGTCTTCTATTACCCCATCTGGTCTGATCACAGATCTATCTGCTAATTGTAATAGTGTGGGTGTAAAGAGAAGATTAGGAAGTTTCAATTTGTCCATGATTTGTCTACTCATGATATTTATTGCTGCTCCTAAATCAATGAGTGTGTTTTGAATTTCAATTCCATTGATGTGAATTTTGACAACTGGATTTCCTGGGTCAAGATACTTTGGAATAGAAATCTTGCCCATCATAATGTTTGCTATTTGTCCTGCCAGTTGAATTTTCTTTGTTTCTCTTATTCTTTTTCTTGTTTTCTTCATACTCAATCCTTTATTGTTTTGGCTAAAATTGGAATTTCCTTGATGGCTTGTAATAATGGAATTTTAATGCAAACATTTCTCAGCTCATCTAGGAAATCATAATTAGGCACCATGATTTGTTTTTCTACACCTCTATCAATTTGTAGTCTTTCCGGAAAGGGAGGCATAGAAGTAGATGTAGATGGTTGCTCTAATACAGGAGTTGAATTTATTGGATCTTTTTGCTTTAATTTTTCAGTGTTTGGGTCTTGAAAGGATGTGTCTTCCTCAAGACTTTTATTCACCCGTAGAGAGTCTTCCTCAGAATTATCTTGTTCTTGTATGATCACAGAAGGTTTCCTCTTCTCAAGTATCCTTCCAGACCTAAGTTGAACATCACTAAGGTCTAAAGGAGTAATTAAATAAGTTGGAAATTGTTGACCTTCTATCATGTATGTATTCTGAGGGTTCTTATTATTGGGGTTTGGTATGGGTTGAGTAGGCAATTGATTTGATTTTTGAGGGAATGGTAATGAAAGTGGTTGATTTTGATGTGGTTGGTTCTGATGATGTTGTTGAGGATTTTGTTGAAAATTTTGTTGAAGATTTTGAGGAAAATTTTGTTGAGGATTTTGAGGATAAAAATGTGGATACGGTGGATAGGATGGTGGATACTGATAGTATGGAGAGTATCTTCCATAGGGACTTTGTGATCCTTGTGCCCAAGATTGAGATTGATTTTGAAATTGGGGCCAAGGTTGCTGCCAAGAATTCCAAGGTGGAGGTTGATTATACATTTGATCATGGAATCCTTGTGTTTGAGGTCCCCGCCAAGGTCTTCTAGATACAAAATTGAGAGACTCTGTGGAATCTGTAGGAGTTTCTTCCTGAAAGACAGCTTTGAGACCAGGAAGAGAAGGACAATTCTTGGTTTCATGTTTTTCAGAACAAATAACACAGGTTTCTACAACTTTTACATCCAAAGGACACTCTCTCAAGGCATGTTTCTTTCTACATTTGGGACAAAATATTGCCAAGGCATCAGATTCAGCTTTTTGCTTGTTTTGTATCTTGAGGGTGTCTATTTGTTCACTAAGACTCCCTAAGATGTCAGATTTAAAATCATCAAGCATGTGTCCTATTTCTGATCTACTTACTGTCCCAGAAGCAGACTTACTTGCCCTTGCAAGAGCAAGATCTCTTGGACCTTTGATAGTTTTAGATTTCCCTCTTGAAAGGTTGATACATAACTCAGATATTTCAGGTAATGTGAGTTGTGATATATCCCCTTTTCCCATCATGTTAAGAATATCCAACCATTCATCCCTAATTGTTTTCAACAAAAGAGCTTTTAAGGTGTCTTGATCTAGGTTTTCCATTTTTTCCCTTTTGATGTTGTAATTAAATCTCTCCAACAAATCTTCCAAATTTTCATCTTCTTTTTGTAACATCTTGAACACTTCTTTCTTATGATTAACCGGCA